>JABTTQ020002897.1:0-409146 GCA_016081115.2 Rehmannia glutinosa
CTAATTCGTAGTGAAGCTAGGTAGTATACGGTAAACTCTTCAATTGTATTTATCCTCATTTACCATTAATTCAATTAGAGAATGGTTAATTTATAATCGAATTATAAATTAGAGATCTCAAACCATTCGGTTCGGAATTAACAAATGAGAGAATCGTCTCTACTTACGCAAGAATAAATGGATTCCATATACGTGAATTTATATTCCTAGCTATTCAATTCAAATATGAATCTAAAATGCAAGTATTGTGAATGTTCTAGGAAAAACTTAAACAAGTAAATTAAGAATCGCCTGAGAAATAAGCTTGAGTCTATAACCACTCAGGATTAATCTTGTGATTTAATTAGATTTTCCATTTTACAACGAAAATTGTATGAAAATTCAAATTAAATCGATCCAAGTCTATATGATCAAACCATATATAAATGCCTCACACTAAGATGTCTCCACATCGCGATCGGATAAGCATTCTAATCAAAATGTTACGGGCCACATTAGTGATGTTTTTAATTAAAGATCCCATACTTTAATTAATTTCATCATGGACATAATTTTAGCTTATTATCCATAATCTAAATCCTCTTATTTTTTTTTTTAAGTAAAATCAAATTATAAAATAAAAATAAAGGAAGGATCCTAATCACAAGCCGATCATGTAGCCCAATGTTTGAGGCCTTGTTTAAAAATCCTACCAAGATAAAACCCACCCCAACGGAAAAAAAAAACCCTAGTAGGAAAAGAGTACCTGACGAGAATGAAAAGTGCCATAGAAGCCATAGAAAAGCAAATAACAAAAATTATCTAACAAATCTATATTGTGCTCGTCAACATAGTCATCCGTGGAGCAAAGTGATAATATCCTCCGGAGGTGCATCCCACCAAATGGAGCCTCCCGAAAGTACTTACTGAGCTAATCCACCCGATTTCCCTCCCGATAAAAATGTGAGAAATGACAAAGTTCATCACGGGAAATCAATTATATAAGCCCCTTTGACCAAGAAAATGCGGCGTGGACCCAACGCGATATCAAAAAGATCCACCACGAAAAGTGAATTCGATTCAACCTAAAGATTTGTCCAGCCTTATGAAAGCATATGATATCGCACGCATCACCGAAATCAATTCAGCCTCAAAAGCATAACCCATGCCACACTATTCAACAAAACAACCTCGGAAAAAGCCCCAGGTGGAATAAACCCATGCGGCTGTGAGATGCCCTGGTGATCCTTGCACGCCGCCATGTGTTGACTTTTGATCGACTGGGAGAGATAAATGCCAGGAAGAGGGACAATGTGTGGAGCCAGAGCATGTCCGAACCTTCAGGCGATGAAGACAAAGCAAATCATTCTGAGTGTTGTTCATGCAACCTTTATCAAGATAGCGAACTCCAAAATCATCGCCGTAACTAAACGAAGCCGCACACGTAGTCCGGTTCTTATCATTAAAAATCACATCATTTGAATGTGCCAAATAAGCCAGATGCATGAAATGATTGCCACCTTCCATAAAAATTAATCGATCACCAAGTGAAATCCCATCACATGAACCAAGAATTCATTAAAAGCTGTAGACTTTGTGCAACGCCACAACAAATGATTCACAATCAAGCCCGGAGATTCCTACAAAATCACAAGAAACAAAAAGGTGATCAATCGAACCGAATGAGCATAACAAAGACCACGAAGGAAGGCCCAATAAATCCTCGGTGGCGGAGGATGTCCAAAGCGACCAGGCATTTGAAGATGGCTCTCCAAACAACAACATACCATCTTTCGGGATATGCGGTGACAAATCAAGAGCCCCATTTAACAAATGGGGAAAGAAGGCCGTAAATAAGCATATGCCACTCAGAAGAAACTGTCTCATCCGTAGAGTGCGTCCACATCCATTTATCAAGGAATCCGGAGTGAGCGGGCAACGAACAATATCTAAATAAGCTTCGACAAACAAAAGAGTGCAATCTTAAGTGTTATCATAGTAAAAGTCCGAGATCCTATTCGAAAGTGAATGCGATACTCTTGAGGTATGTCAACACATCGCAATGACATAACCAAGCCTATTATCTCTGTCTAAAATACAAGGAAGAGTGAGCACCGGGAGCCAACGAGAATTCATCCAAATCGACGATGGCAAAAAAGTGTTTCTAATAGAGCCGTTTGCCAATAAGAATCAACTATGAAGGATATTATGAACAAATCAATCCTATGTAAGAACTTTCCATCCCATTTTCATAAGGTAAGCACAATTAGCCGTAATAATAGAACGGACCCCAAGACCCCCTTCATTCCTTGGTGTGCAACAGCGAGCCCGGTTAACCATAGCAAACCCCTTCTGAGTAATATCCCGGTCCAGATAAAATTATGCATAGCTTTCTCTAACTGCTTCAGCATGGAAGTTGGCCATTTATAGACAAGCATGGTGTGAACCAAAGAACTTGCAATCACCGAATTCACTAGGCAGACCTTGCCAGCCAACGAAAGGGAAGAACTTTTCCACCTTTTAAATTTGAGAATGATCTTGTCAAACAACGGTTGCAACACCCCTGTTTAGGTGCCCCCTTGAAGATCGAAACCCCAAGATATGTAGTTGGAAAGTTGCCAACAGAAATCCCTATGATGGACTAAACACGGCCCTAGATATACTGAGAAACATTAGATCCAAAAAACACCTTAGACTTATTCAGATTGAACACTTGGCTCGATATGGATGCATAAAGTCGAAGAATGTGAAAGATATGGCGCACATTAGTAGAGTTAGCCTCACAAAGAATTACGATATCATCGGCATACATCATCGTCGATGGAAATATAATATTATGCGAAGAAAGGACGGAAGGCATAAGGAGTTGTGAGGAAACTAATCGAGAGATGTTTCCCAAAACTTCCTCGCCCACGCCAAAGCAGGTGATAGTGTATCCCCTGCCTAACGCCACGAGAGCAAGCAAAATAGCCCACCGGCGAACATTGAGCAAGATGTGAACACGGATGAATGCGGAATCAGAAATCCAATCCACGAACTTATCGAAAACCCAAATGGCGCAAAAACATTAGTCAAAAGTCCCAACTCGAGTATCGGATGCTTTTAGGATATCAATCTTCAAAATCACATTTTTATCCACCCGATTACGCAAAATATTGAAACATTCAAAACCGGAGCAATACAATCGTGAATATGGCGCCCGAGAATAAAACCAAACCGAGTGGATGAAAGAAGTCCGCTAATAATCCCCCAAATCGAGTAGCAAAATCTTCGTAATAACTTTAAAGATAAAGTTACTCATGACAATTGGCCCGAAATTGTCAATGGAATTAGCATCTTTACTTTTAGGGATGAGAACCATGAAGCTAGAATTGAGCCCGGAAGGAGAGAACTGCACCAAATGAATCTCTCATACTGCAATTATATCCACGCAATAATGTCCCAACAATATTGATAGAAAACCCCATTAAACCCATAAGGGCCCGGAGAACTATCTATACCAAGATAAAAAACCGCCTCCGAATCTCCATCTCAGAGGGTAAGGTGATAAGAACATTATTATCAACATTGAAACAACGGGGGTCTATGACTTGATTGATCATAGAATAATCCTGGATGAGTTCTCGGGGGAGCATTAAATAAATCTCGAAGAAGTGAATAACATGATGCGAATAACAACATGATCGTAGACAAATAACCATCAATTATCAAACCATGAATACTCATTCGAGTAACCTTGGCTTGACAACGCCTATGGAAGAAAGAAGTATTTCTATCGTTGACAAGCCGGTGGCTCGGCCTTCCGATGAAAAAAATCCGTAAGAAATGGCGTGATTAAGAGAATGTTGAGCCTCAAGTTCTGCTCCATAAGACTAACATTGTAACCAAGAGTCTCAATATCGAGTTGAATTTGTTTAACCTTCTCCAACTTATCATCAAGCGCACGATTAACATCCCGAAAAATGTCAATTTCCATGTACGCAACACAAAACACTGACCTTTTAAGCTTAATCATGAATCGAATCAAAGGATTGGATCCATCACAAGGCAAATCCTAATAAAAATCAATGATCCGCTAAAAACCCGGATGCTTAATCCATATACGCTAAAAATGAAAGGCCTGGACCCCGATAAGCGTGGGTCGAACAAGAAGCGAAGGGGATGATGATCCAAACAAATACGGGGAAGAACATAATTATCTATCTTGTGCCAAAGTTTGATAAAACGTGAGGTAGCAATGACACGATCTAGGCGTGCACTGAAGAAAGAGTATGTCAGCCGCTTGGCGCACAAGTAAAAAAATTACCCATAGTAGGAATAGCGATCAATCCCGCCTTATCAAAAAAGTAACGAAAGTCCCAACAAGAAGCCAACGATGCTATCCACGACCCTTTTTTCATGATTACCCGAATAGTGTTAAAACACGGTAAGACCAAATCATCAATACCCAAACCAATAATATCGGACCAGGAGATGACGATTTAACTACATGAGTACAAAGAGCATGCACAAACCCCACATGAAAAATATAATTGGCATATTGCACCTTAAGAACAACACATTGATCATAAATAAAAAAATGTTTCAAGACAAGAATATCCGAGCGGCGATAAACCCAAATATTCAATCTCCCCCAGAAGCGAAAATTTTGCACCACAAAATGTAACCCCAGCACTAGCCCAGAAGAATCGAAATAGTACATAATTCCACCTTAGGCTCTGCGATAGCCACCAAAGACGGCTTTATGACGCCGGGCAAAGATCTCTAAGAACATTTCGAGAAGCAACATACCTATCCTCGTATATTCCAAAAAGCGATTCATGGGGATGGTGTAGACAACTTAATCCATGTAGAAGACACGAAATGAGAGGGCGCGGTAACATTAGTATGATCCATCCCAGAACTGTTATCTTCTTCCGCATAATCCGCCCATCGTTTATGAGCGGCAACATTTAAATTGTTGGTACTATCTGAATCAACCTGAATCAACAACTGATGAATAGCCGGAATAGGACCTTGGTTAACAGACTTAAGCATCTGTTGTTTAGCCGAATCTAACGATCTATCCCGTATGGCCTTACACAAATGACGAATAGGTTTATCCAACTGATATTGCACCATCTGAGGTTGTTTGTGAATATCCGAAATAGTTGGCAGATTACACGCCGTAGAGTGGGAGGTTTTGGAACATAATTACGAGCAGCCACATAGGCAGGGTTATCCTCAGAGGCATTAATGTCAGACTCCTCCGAATACATGGCAGAAAAAGGATTATCCAAAGTAACCCCGAGGAAACCGAAACAATGGCACAAGAAGGAGAGCCAGGTTGCATTGGCAAGGTTGTTTCAGCCATTGAGTTATCAATGGCCTTGCCCTTATCCTTAGAAGTATGAACGGACGATGAACTTTGTGAACCCAGGATCTACAACGCTGAGAATAAGGGGGACGACCCCGAGGTTCCTTCAAATTATTACTATTACCCAAACGTCGACAAGTGGTAGAAGAGTGTCTCGTAATACCACAAGTACCACAAAATGCTGGAAGTTTTTCATAACCAATCAAAATGAAAGAGCAATGGCCACTTCGCTCTACCATAATATGTTCCTGAAGAGGTTTGGCCAGATCCACCTCCACCAAAACTCGAACAAAATGTCCAGGTGAGCTATCCAGAGATCTCTCATCAATTTGCATCGGATTTCCAATAGCCATTGCCAATCCCATAATGCAATTATGTTCCCAGTATTCTATACTTAATTAGAAGATTTGGACCCAGATTGTTGCTATGGAAATGTTAACCTTTTAAGGATTAAAGTTCAACACCCAAGGAGATAAATGAATGGAACCCAGATTGATAGACTAAGACACCCAAGCTTGCGCCCGTGAACGATCATGGGCATTGAAAATTTTAACACAGAAATAACCACTTCCCAATGGGATTAATTTCCAATCAGTTTTAACACCCCATAATTCGGAAAGCCTCTTATGTAGAGGGATTATATGGGTCAATGTTTATTACCCTTTCCAAGCAAAACACGACCAATTGAAGCATAATTAAATTCTGCAAGACGCTGCTGGTATATATTTTCATCCACAATCACAGAGTAATATTCACCTTTTTTAATTAGTTCGGGGATAGGGTTCGATTTACCAGAAACAATTTTAGCAAAGATATAGGATTACGTGGGACATGCTGGGATAAATCAGATTAATTATCAGAAACCATATTCACAAAAGTATTAGTCAAATGTGTAATGATATTTGACCCATTTTGAGCCAAATGTTGCGAGTTCACAAATTGTTGGGGAAGAATGTTAATATTTGGGAGCACACCACGTCGAGCACCTTGAACTTCCAGGGAGGGGACCACATCTGAAGAATCCACTGCCCAGGGGCCATCACCCTCTGGGATGGGGCAGCAAAGGATGGTTGCCCCATTGGCGGTCCCCCAAGGGAAACATGCAGGGGACCGCCCCCTCTTCCCCCCATGATGAATGCCGCTGCCATGGGGCAAGTAGAAATATGCTTGGGGCCGCCCCCTTGAGATGAGGAGTCCTTAAACAATTGGACTTGGGTGGCATCACCCCCTTAGGAGTTTCTAGCATGAACAGACGAAGTGAATGAAAGATACCATGATTCAGGTATGGGTCCCATATTAAACAATCCCATGCATGATTCATGATTTTTCACATGAGGGATAAAATTCGATGGTAAGTGGAACACCAAACTCGAAGAAGATGAACCAGATTTGTGAAGGGAGAGATCTTGAATCGTGGAACTCGAAACAATGCCCGAAATAATAATCGGAGAAGAGATTGGCAGGGAGCAAGACGCCATGGATGGAGGTCACATAGTTTCGAATTTCGGACGGACGGAGGTCCCCGATCCCATGCACGAAGGATCGAACCACCGCCCACTATTCTATTAGGTGGAGGATCATAGTTTGAGATTAACCACGTAGGAGAAGCTCGCCATAGGATCACCGGAGGTAGCCCGAAAAAGCAAAACCGACGGGGCCAAGATTTGAAGAAGGCAGTCGAGGAGGGAACATGCCCCAGAGAGTTTTTCTTGAAATATAATGATATGCTTTACTATCTTAATCCTCTTGTATATAACACTTATATACTAAGATTATGTTACATTAAATAAACTAGAGATTTTCATGATGTTCAAGAAAATACATACAATATGCACATGTGCTCGAAAATAAATGTAGCATTTATTAATAGTAAAAAAATAATTCACAATTGCTTTAAGGGAACTATCCTAACAATCCAAAAGGCATACTACAATCAATCCCTGCTATACAAAAAATCTCAATGGCATAGATGAATGAAGTAAGTTGGCATTTTGGTTGGTTTATGAGAATAGATACATGCAGAAACCCCAAGTTTTGTCAAATTGATTTGCCACAATCAATTCTATTAGACAAGCTCCCCATCATCTCAAAGATGAAGTTATTCTTTAATTTCTGGTCATTTCTTCCGTTGAAGCTTCTTGTTGCATAACAAGATAGAAAAATTAACAATAATAATAATAATAATAATAATAATAATAATAATAATAATAATAATAATAATAATAATAATAATAATAATAATAATAATACGACAAAACCCTAACAGAAGAATGCATCAAATCTCTACTTTTACATCTCAAACTATTATTTATTACTATAATTTTGTTTTCCAACCTCTCTTCGATAAAATTATTTCCAAATTTCAAACTTGGAAGGGGAATTCTTTATCTATGCGGGCAGGATTACATTAGTTAATTCGGTGGTTACGAGCTCTTTTGTTCACTCGATGTTAGTGTACTGGTGGTCGACATCGTTATTAAAGAGTATGGAAAAAGCTATTAGAAACTTTGTGTGGTCTGAAAATATTAATAAGAAGGGTGGTGTTACGGTTAACTGGCCTAGATGTTGTTCCCCTAAGGAGGAAGGAGGTCTGGGCATTCGATCCTTACTTGTTGCTAATAAAGCTTTTTTAATGAAACTCGCCTAGAAGGTTTTGACTTTGGACAGTCCAGTTTTTAACATTCTTCGACTTCGGTTTATGGATTCTTCTCATCCAAGGCCTCCTTATATTGGTTCTACTGTTTGGTTGGGGGTGCGGCCTCGCCTTCAGAAATTACTGTCACATTCTCGTTGGCTCCCGGGCGATGGATCTAGGATGAGATTTTGGTTGGATGATTGGTTGGGGTATTCGATTGCAGACTGTACAGGTATCCCACCACAGTTTCGTGATCGGTTCTCCCATCCGATCTCGATTACTCTTTGATTGAAAATGGCACTTTACGGAGGATTTTTTTCGCTTACGCGAATATTGTTGTTGATATTTTTCATTTCCATATGTATCCTAATTCGATCGACCTAAGGGTTTGGAGGCACTCAGTAGATGGCGGAGTTTCGTCTAAGGAAGCTTATAATTACACCCGGGAAGGTTTTGCCACGGTTAGATGAGGACAATGGATTTGGTCTCCTCACATTCCGGCTCGCAGATCTATCGTGGTTTGAAAATCTATTCACAATCGCTTGGCAGTAATAGATAATCTTCGTACTCGGGGTTTTGGGGCCCTTCTGCATGCTCCCTATGTTACCAGCATTCGGATTCTATCGACCATATGTTCACCAGTTGTTCCTTTGCAAAGGAGATGTGGAATTGGCTTCAAGATGTCTTCCAAATTATTCTACCTTTGGACGGAGGTTTTAATCATCTGTGCACTATAGCTATGCATCTTCATCTCAACTCTCAGTTAGCTTTCTTATGGAAGGTTGCTTTCATATCGACTGTTTTGATTCTTTGGACCGTTCGCAATCAGTGGATTTTCGATGATATTGTCCCTCGGAATCCATCTGCTATTATTCTTCTTCGTGCCCACATCATTGAATCAGCAGGTTTGGATTCTGGTTTTATGTCTAATTCCATTACTGATCTTTTATGTCTTCGTAAACTCAGGGTTCAGGGTCGTGCAAAACCTCCCATGTCATGGCGCATGGTAAGGTGGTACCCCTCTCTCCCGGGCTGGACAAAGATTAATACCGATGGATGTGCTTATGGTGCGCTAGGTCGCTGTGTGGCAGCAGGGGTGTTTCGCAATTGTAGAGGATTCTTCACGGGTCATTTTGTTCAAAACATGGAGTTTGTCGTCTCGTTCTGTGCAGATTCCACGTATGTTTGCGATCTTCTTGCCTCTCGTTCTGTGAAGGTTCCTTGGAGATAGTTGTGCAGGTGGCGACGAGTCTTGTATTATATATCACAAATGGAGTTTGTCGTCTCCCACATCTACCGTGAAGGCAACCAGGTGGCGGATACTCTTTCAAAGATGAATACTTTTTTCACTTGGTCTCACATTGATCCGGAGAGTATTCAGGCAGGGATCCACGCAGACACATCTAGGCAAGTTTTTTTTCGTGCTTGCAATATCTAATATGGGGTACTCTTTTTTTTTTTTTTTTACGATCAAAGGTTTTTTGGATTGGATTTTTTTTTTTTTTTTTTGATAAGTTTTAATGAGGCCCAAGATTTTTAAGCTACATGCTTGGCTTTTATGCGATTTTATATCATTTTCCCATTATTACGGCATTTTTAGAAAAAAAAAGTATATAATTTTGTTTTATTTTGGCATTTTTATGACATTCACCTTTTTATTTTTTATATAAAATTTCGGCATTTAGAAAAAAAAATTATAATTTTGTTTTATTTTATCATATTAATTAATTAATATATGTAAATACGCCGATACGCGACACACTCGTTAGCTGCGATATTTTCAGTTTAGAGTTGAGACAAAACAGGTGGACCAGATGTGGCAAAGTTCCAGCGAGACGCCTGAGCCGACCACCCCGCCTTCATTTCCTTCTTTTCTGATTGATAAGTCAAATAATTTCCTCTCAACTCAAAATACCTATTTCATTTTCCTTTTTTCCTCCTCCAAAACAACTTCACCCAATTTTCAGTTTGATTAGGTTTTCCTTTCTCTGCGCACAGTGCACACCCATTAATTAATAACCTTCATTCTACAAAAAAGAAACAACAGTATTCCTGTTACACCATTTACATATCTGTATCGTTGAGGAGGAGGGCTCATAAATCCTCGACCATTTCTTCATCATTCACCATCCAAACTCATTATTTTTCCTTATATATTAAATGGGATTCAAGAAGCAAAATGAAGCCGAGTCATCCAACAATTCCCTCCGCTCATTGCCGAGAGAAGACACCCCGTTATTATCCGGCAACGACAAGCCCCATATCCTCTCTTCTCAACCCAAAACCTTCGCCAATGTTTTTATTGCTATTGTCGGCGCCGGCGTTCTTGGCCTTCCTTACACATTCATGCGTACCGGATGGCTAACCAGCCTCATCACGATTTTCTTTGTCGCCCTTTTCACCTACCACGGAATGATGCTCCTAATCCGTACCCGCAAGAAGCTTGAGGATTCTCCAGTTGGTGCCTTCCCAAAGATCGCATCCTTCGGTGATTTGGGATTCGCCGTCTGTGGGTCGGTTGGAAGATTTGCCGTTGATTCCATGGTTGTTCTCTCCCAAGCTGGCTTCTGCGTTGGTTATCTAATTTTCATTGGTAACTCTCTCGCCAGTCTTTTTAGTTCCTCCTTGACATTTTCTGCGGCCACCCCAAAATTTTGGGGGTTTCATAAGAGTGTTTACATTTGAGTTGTTTCCTTTTCAATTGGGTTTGAATTCTATTCCATCGCTAACTCTTTTGGCTCCTTTGAGCATTTTCGCTGATATTGTGGACTTAGGTGCCATGGGGGTGGTGATGGTTCAGGATGCCATCATATTCACCAGGCAAATGCCCGTGGTTGAGGCTTTTGGCTCTCTTTCTACCTTTTTTTACGGATTGGGTGTGGCTGTGTACTCTTTTGAGGGGGTTGGAATGGCTTTGCCTTTGGAATCGGAAATGAAGGACAAATCCAAGTTTGGGAAGATTCTTGGCTTGACAATGGTTTTATTGCTGCCATGTATGGGGGTTTTGGAGCAATGGGTTACTTTGCGTTCGGTGAGAACACAAAGGACATCATCACGGGCAACATGGGAAAGGGATTGTTGAGTACCATAGTTCAGTTGGGTCTCTGTATAAATTTGTTCTTTACGTTTCCATTGATGATGAACCCTGTTTATGAAGTGTTTGAGAGGAGATTTTGGCATGGGAAGTACTGCTTGTGGATGAGGTGGATGCTTGTACTGGCTGTGAGTTTGGTTGCATTGCTTGTCCCAAATTTCACTGATTTCTTGTCGTTGGTGGGTAGCAGCACCTGCTGTGTACTTGGCTTGGCGTTTTGCCTGCACTCTTTCATTTTCTCACCTTCAAGGATGAGATGAGCTGGAGACGAGCTAGTGCTGATGTGGGCATAATTGCCTTAGGTGTTTTCCTTGGAGTTTCTGGAACTTGGTACTCTCTCCTAGAAATTTTCTCTGTGAAGGTATGAGATAAAAAGGTTCTTGAACAATTGTGAATGCTTTAAGTACTGGATGATCATGATGTACCATGTTATAATGTTCGTTTGCTAAATTCATTCCGTTGAAAGACATTTTACCTCTTAAAAAAACTATAAATTTTTATATTTTTACTTTGTAAAACATTAGCCACATGAATATTAGTTTTACTTCCCTCAGTAGTCATTAAAATGTTATATTTCAGTTTTACATGGATAATCTTCTGAGGACCATGTCGCTGTTAATAAGAACTTTGAAGGATTAATAGATACCAAATTTTTTTCTACTTTATTATGCGTGTGGTTTTACTCATATTGAAGTTCATCGTCTATGATTAGTTTCTGGTTATATCTAGCAAATTGTAACAACTCTCTCAAGTACAAGAGCAGTATATTTTGCTCATTTGATGCTGTCTCTAGTCTCCTGTCAAGTAAGACGAAGCTTATCTAAAGTATGTATAGAACAATGCACTATCGTTCTATCCTTATACGTACTTGTGCAATTAGTTCTTTAACATATTTATTTTGGTTTTAGTGTATGTTAACATTTTCCTAAACTAAAGTTCGATATATTTTGTTAGTGCTCATTAGCCTCATTTACTAATATTTTAGGTATGGGTTTCTTATCTTCGAGCCGAATGAAATCTTAATACCAGAAAGAGACATATATATAGGATTATCAGTTCCTTCATATTTCACCTGCATAAATTTCATGTCAGGGGATGCCGAATTCCTATCCTTTGGCTTAAAATAAAAAATATGTTCATCCCTATTATGAGACTAACCTTGGTTGTACTTTGATGGTTCTTAGCTCTTTTACAAGGAAAGGAACTAGCTTTATGTCTCTTCCTTTTTCTCTTATAGTAAACAATTGGTGATGATTGCAACATTTAGTTGTGGGACATAAAATTTGCTTAGTTGTTGAAATGCAACACACAAAATAGTATCATTTGAACTTTTCAGCAAAACGTACCATTTCTTGGTGGGGGCTTAGGTATAGTACCCTACGTGTTTATGTCAGGGAGTTGCGAGATGGAACTATGGACGGTAATAAATTCTCCAACCAACTCCAGAAATCGTGGCAACCCACAGGAAGAACATTATAATAAAATTAAGGTAAACAACATAGCTTCGTGCGGTCCTTATATGTCATAACATTGGTGTTCTTGGATTTTAGAATGCAAAAATTAATTTGACCTTCAAGTTGCATATATGAGCCTCTTTATATTCCTTGTTCGATTTATCGTCTATAAGAAATTTAGTGTGAGGGTGAATTTGAGTATATTGTCTTAAAACTTGTCAAAACCATTTGAAATGCAATAATCATCTGAACACCATCCCCAGTGACATCATCATTTACCTCTTCTGTTGATTGAATAGTTGGGATGCTTGAGTCCCGCTTATCAATGTAAGCAGTTGAGCAAGATCCTGATTGATCTCCATAGAGTTTTCCTGATCTCCTGATTCTGATCTATCCTCTTTATTGCGAAGGCCTTATGCTAATTTCCCAACTCCACGTTTGATTCCATTCACAACTCCCTTTACTCTCTTTATAGTTTCAATTAATGACTAGCCGAAAGATGTATTGTGTTATTATGAGTAGATGCGGCTTGAAAAATTCCAGTTTGCAATGCTTATGAGACACCATCTGTTGTCGGAGTAGATGTGGCTTGAGCTATCTCAATTACAAACTTGATACAATAATTTTCTAGTTCACATCTTTCTTTCCCATGCCAAAAGTAACAGGCCATATTTTAATATCGTAAACTTTAAGGCCACCTTTCAAAAATTTGTTGCAAGTTTTTTCCATTTCATAGAGATGATTTTGATTGAAGTGATGACTCCCAAATCTTATGTTGAGTGAATATTTTTCTTTTGATTGGTCACTTCTTCATTTAAAACTACGTCTAGTCTGGAAAGTGAGCTTATTGAGTTGGTAGAGTAACTAACGCTGTTAAGCCTTAATGGGTTCCAGAGTTTCCCTTATTTGGTGCTTATCAATAAAACTTCTAGTTATCAAGAATTGTCAAAAAAAGGGAAAAAATAACAAACCTGAAAAGGTTACTACTTTGATGGTCCCGACTTTGACTTAGCTGGTTTTGTTTTGTTATGGATGTTTGAACCTATTCACCATTTACATGCGTTGCTTTCTCTACTCAACTTGTACTGGTTCTTGTTGTTGGATTCGTTTGTGTCCCATCCCAAGTATCCATGAAGAATATGAAGATTTTATGCAATGGATGAAAATGTCATGGCATTATTGGTGGTATTAATTTGTTGGAGTTGGATTTTTGGTGTACATCACTACTATGAATGGAAAATGGGAAAATTGTGTTCATTGTGTATATTTGTCGCTGGTGATAGTCATGTTTCTAAAAACGATTTGATTTTGCTACAGGCTAAATGGAAGAAATTTAGCACCTACTGCTTCTTTGTTATTGTGATATTTCATCTATGCTATGTTTGGAACTTGAACTTTAATAAGGAAAAGGAAAAATCTTGAATTCTTAAGCACAAATTTATGTAATTTGGGGATGAGGAATATCATTAATTTTATTTAGGGTTTATCTTGAAAAACTCCAAGAATCAAGAGCGCCTGCTAGGCGTATGTAGTTTGTGAAAATAGAAACTGGCTTTTTCTTTTTTGGTGGGGGTTGGGGTTTCAATATATCTAACCGTGCTGCCATAATTGTAGTTTTGGTTATCTGTCAATTACAGTGGACCGAGATTTTAAGGCTGCCTTTTCTGGTACGTGGCCTAATTTGTTGATATCAACCTCTAACTTTGATTTTTTTGTTGGACAATATGAAACTTGAGTGCCAATGGAGTGTACATGCAGTTAAATGCGCCTAATTTGAAGGTTTTGCAGATTGTGTCTAATGTATACATGCGAGATATAGTTTGGTTTTCCTATTTCATTTGCAGCATGACCTATTATTGGCATGCAGATATGCAGTTTTGGTATTTTTAGCACATATGATATTTAAGTAAGAAGGTTGATATGATATCATGAGATGAGAATGCTGTGTTACATCAAAAAAGCATGGGATAGAGATTAGATTTGTGCGCTGATGCTTTTTGTTTGGTTAAAAAAGCAGCATTTTCCAAGTTGAGATGTAGCTCATTGTCCACCTCAGCATGAGCCCACATTCTTATTTTAATTTGCAGAAGTAGGGCCCATGGGCTGGTGCTGATGTTGTCCAATCCATTTTATACTTGTGACAGAGAAGCCCAATCAACCCTCTACTTGGCCCATGTATAGGATTAAGTTGAAAATGATGACAATTAAGGTTTGGATTGGATGACTCAAATGTTTGGTGATCGAAAATTTCAATTTTAAACCATTGACTTACTACAATTTCAAAGTCATTCCATACACTGATGATACACATACAAACCGTTCGTGATGCCATAAATTGCTAACCACTTGCAAAGAGTTAGAATGCCCAATTGCCATTTGCCATCCCACTCACACTCATGCATTTGGACCACCAACAAGGAGGATATAACAAATTCACAGCTAAGATACATGGTCCACTATAACCAATTTTATGTACTATATACTCTCTGCTTAATTTGGTGACATTGATTTTGCACCCAAATATGAATATAATTAATTGTATAGTTTTGTAATTTATAATATATAGATTATTAACGTTTTTCATTTGGGCCGAAAAACGCCTCCTACTTGCTTTATGCCTGTTGTCAAATTAGGCCAAATCGGACAATAACTGCATAGCTATCTTTTGTCTTACTCGCCTCTTTCCCTTGTTTAATCTTTTTTTACCATACCTCTCAATTCAATGATAATAAATGATTGTATACGAAAATCGTTCAAAAATTTCACATACATGACGTCCGCCATAACATTATAAATAGGTATTTAAAAATCAAAATATTTCTGATTTCACATTTAACTAACTAAATAGGCATTCCAAAATTATGATTTGAATATGGACATCACGTGACATTAATTCAGAGACTGCATCCTGTATTCATAGCTCGATTTAATAATATGGAGCACACAGCAGGGTGCTTAGCACTCGACCACCACAAGAATTGTGGGGTGGCTCAAATCGAGGGTTGAATCACTGCTCCCAATCAAATTGTTTGTGGGGTGGAGGTCGGGGTTCCATCAAATTGCTCATACGGGGCATATGCGGTGGTGAAGATCTTGAATAACATCCGTGTGGGTTCGATTCGGGGAGAGATCGTTATTAGTAGATTGGGGGGGTGAACATAATTTTCTCTTTACCCAGGAGGATCTCACGGTTGTACGTCCAGTGACCCGTCGAGAACATCACTGGCAGTCGTCATCATCCATGTTTACCTTGGCAAGCGGCAATGAGAGCGGAGGTGTTGTCTCGCGTAGTCGCGTAAGCGCAGAAACCGAGCTTATAAAAAAAAAAAAAAAATAATATGGAGCACAGTGAAATGGATGTACTCACCACCCAACGGTAAATGGAACTCCCCCTCGCACAAAAAACAAAAAACAAAAAAGCAAAGCAGTGAAAATTCAAATTAGACTCGTAATTCTCGTGGCTTTACTTTACGGAAATTGCAGACCATTAAAGATAAAAACGAAAAAAAAAAAAAAAAAAAAAAAAAGTGGCATCTGTCGCCTGCCCATCTTTCATTTCCTTCCCAAAACCTAAAATTACACAGCCCCCCATTCTCTCTCACACTCTCTCTCCTTTATATATTATTCACCCACCAGCCCATATCTGTCCTCCACAGTCCACTCTCACTCCCCACCTCCTCCTATTTCATTCCCCTTCCAATTTCAGTGTAATGTTGATACATATATTATTCTTTGCCTCTTTGTTTGTTGTAGTTCACTCTAACACAGACATTACTGCTACAAAACAGGCTCTCAGAATACAACCTGCTGGTGGCGATGATGATGATAACTATATATTCAACCCTCAGCTTCCACCCAGATCCCTCTCCTCCTCCAAGAAATTCGAAGGCTCATCCAACCTAGTCAACCTCCGCTACCACATGGGCCCCGTCCTCTCCTCTCCGATCAACATCTACCTCATCTGGTATGGAAAATGGTCTCCCACACAACAGCTTCTCATCAAAGATTTCATACTATCTATCTCCACCTTCAAACACGCCGCCGCCCCCTCCCCATCCGTCTCCGACTGGTGGCGCACCGTCTCCCTTTACACCGATCAGACCGGCGCCAACATCTCCAGATCCATCCTCATTGCCGGTCAGTACTCCGATCATCTCTACTCCCATGGCAGCCACCTCACCCGCCTATCCATCCAACAAGTCATCGCTACAGCTGTCAAGTCCAAGCCGTTCCCCGTCGACCACAAGAACGGAATCTACCTCGTCCTCACCGCGACCGACGTGACCGTACAAGATTTCTGCCGCGCCGTCTGCGGGTTCCACTACTTCACATTTCCATCGATGGTGGGGTACACATTGCCGTACGCGTGGGTGGGGAATTCAGGGAAGCAGTGCCCGGAGGTGTGTGCGTATCCATTTGCGGTGCCGGGATACATGGGAGGAGGTGGGCCGGGGGCTCTAAGGCCACCAAATGGTGACGTAGGGATAGACGGGATGATAAGTGTAATTGGGCACGAGCTAGCGGAGCTATCATCGAACCCGTTGGTAAATGCGTGGTATGCGGGAGAGGATCCGACGGCGCCGACGGAGATTGGGGATTTATGTGAAGGGTTGTATGGGACGGGTGGTGGTGGAGGGTATATAGGGCAGGTGATGAGGGACAAAGGAGGGAGGACTTATAATCTGAATGGGCGGAGAGGAAGGAAATTTTTGGTGCAGTGGATTTGGAATCCGATTCTCAAAGCCTGTGCAGGTCCCAATGCTCTAGACTAATAATATTATTACTTACTTACCAGTTACCATTATTATTATATTTCTCTTCTATCAAATTGACATTATTGGCTGCTTGAATTCCTATTTCCCACTCCATAATATAAAAGGGATCTTCGAGATGATATGGATGATAAAGCCATCAAGAATGTGGGTGGATGGATGGGTGTAGAGTGTACTAGTTCTGTGGTACCACCATATTATATTTATTTGAATTTGTTGTATATATAAGAGATTGTTTTGTGTTATATGGGTTATAACTTATAGCTGCTACTCACTATTTTTGTTACCCTTGACAACTTAAGATGAAAAGACTATTTATATTTGTATTTTGTCTAATTTTCGTATATAGACAGGTAACAACGTTTTTGATTCTCTTTTCCTATTTCAATTAGTTTTAGTCGGTTAATTGCATTGCTTGTAGAGAAAAGACGAAATGCAAAGTATATAAGCCAAGTAGTACTATTATTAGTATCACTATACATACACATGCTTTTGTTTTAAACTGCTCTACTTTTCGAGGCTTATTCGTACTAGTAAATTATGTCAAGCTTTTCCAAGGTAATGACAATAACCACTTTTGCTTACTTTTTAATAATCGTTATCTGTGCGTTACCTAAATTACATATTCTTTCATTTTTGAACTCCCTCTTGTTATATCAACGTGCTTTATTTATTTTAATTTATTATGGACCCATTACATTTCTTTATCACATTAATATAATGTAGGTAGAAAGAGAATAATATTTAATTCATTACTAAATTAATATAAATAAACTGAATGTAGAACAGTATTTATACAGATATATAATAACTGATATGCATTTATTGTAATAAGAATTATAATATTTTGAAAATATCTTCAGGAAAGATATTTAAATATTGAATTTAATTTTGGAAAGAAAAGCTAAAGATTATGTTTGTATTTAAATTTAATAAGAAAATGAAGGATGAATTTAAAGATTTTGGGGTGGCGTGGTGGGAAACACAAATGATGAGTAAGAGAATAGAAGGGTATTGACTTGAGCGATTGGGTTGTTAGGAAGAAGAGACTCCAAGCTCACCACCACCGCACTTTTCTCTTCTTTTTTCTTTATGAGCAACAGCTAAGCAAAAGGGCCCTGCCCTACCTTCCCAATCAAATTAATCATCAAGCATGGCTTCTCACTTGTCGGGTGTCTTCTCTTTGATATAAATTAATCTCTCTTCCTCCTAAAATTAAAGATCTAGTTTAATTGATCACATTATATTAAATAAAAAATTTGTGTAACTTGGCTGGCTACAAAGTCTCAACCACGTACTATAAATATATATTTACACACATATATAGAGATAGGATAGTAAAGCACAAGAAAAATAAAAAATGAACGTGGTCCTTGAGAACTCCCACTGCCGCACGCCAAGAGTTTTGTGGATGAGGTTGATCGCGAGTTATGCCTCAACGAACCAGAGTCTTGAGCTATTTTAGACTAAATTATCCCACTAAAAATTTTCCTCCAACCTGTTAATAGGCAGATTCGAACCCCCAGTCTGGGGGTGACAACGAAGTGGACATTATATCACTTATTTGCACCTTTGAGGCTATTAAAGGATAGTAAAGCAAAAACTCAAGATATATATTATTATATCCGTGCCGGGACCGACATTTACAGTCACCCGAGGCACTTTTTCGATTGCTGCGTTCTTGCATACATTTTATATGTAGATATAATATTTGTGTTGAATTCTGTTCGGATTGATCTTGCAGGGCCGTGGAATTAAAATAGGATCGGACCCAGTATGACTATTATTGGGCCTACTTCTGGAACACAAAGCGACCCAATTAGGATTTTAATGGGTTGGGTCCAAAAATTGCTAATAGTGTCTATATATTTTTTTTTGAGGAGGCTAATAATGTGTTTTCAAGTAAGAGCCGGTCCAGCGGGGAGTTTGGACGTGGTGAAGAGTGGGGGGAATGTGCATGAGGCTTCTGTGACAAGTGTAGTTTAGTTTGCCACGTTTGAGACCATGCCGCAAAACTCATGCACATCACAATGCTCTCTCATTATCTAACCCTCTAAACTCTAATCCTCTATATATAGATTGAAACGGTTGTGACATATCACGGTTGACGTAGCTAGTTATCGTCGTAAGTAGAAACAGATAAACTGTATAATATTGGATATGGCGGATATGAGAGGAAGCGGCGTCGTATGTGACGACAGGTGCGGGTGTCCATCGCCTTGCCCTGGTGGCACCGCTTGTAGGTATGTATGGTTTTGGTGCTACCTACCTCTTCAATCTTGATAGATATGGCCAAGTAATGCATATTAAGTTAAATTTTAAATGAATGGGTTTGTACTTGCAGATGCGCATCAGGTGATCCGACGGAGCACAAGCAGTGCCCCTGCGGCGAACACTGCGGGTGCAACCCCTGCAACTGTTCCAAGACCCAAATTAGGGGGACGGGGAAGGGCTTCTGCAACTGTGGTGCTGCTTGTACCTGCCCTACATGCGCTGCTGCTTAAAAATAATAATAATAATAATAATAATAATAATAATAATAAATGAGAGTTGGTGTATGTATGCTCAGCTAGGCTGTATCACTGTGTGTGTATCTACTCATCTACTGTATATGTCTCTCTTGAAATAGTTAAATGTCTATTATTTATTGTAAATCTTTGTGCTTTACTTGGCTTAACCAATTACCAACAAACATAAAGTAATCCTTGCCTGCCAACTATGCTGCAACTCTCTCTGTTTCAATGTGAAAGCTTATTGTCTGCTCCTTCCATACATCTTTTTCCAGATTTCTTTCGTAAAATGTTACAACTCCGCTGCTTCTCAGAACCACTGCTGAAGTGCTTCTAGTCCCATATCGTCCCTGTCATTTGGAAGTACAAATTAGAGGTTTTAACTATGCATGCATCCATCTGAAATATATATCACAGATAAATATAAGTTTATAAATTAATTACCAATGGTGTATTTGCTTCAACAAAAATGGCACTCAATAGGTATTCAAATTCAGGTGGATAAATGCCGGGTAGCTGGCTTTCATTATCTTTGCTGGTGTCCATTAGGATTTCAGTTATCTCTTCTAATGAAATTTCAGCATCCAAATATTTTCCCACTACTACATCTTCAAAACTGCGTCTCAACCTTTGAGCCTGCATTGCAAGAAATACAACAACAAAATAACATGTTATTGCTTTGGAAAGCGAATACATCACAATTGACAACATAAAAATAATTCAAGGGAGAGACAAAAGAAGCTTCAAAAGACTAAAGACCCAGCTACAGAATTCGAGAATCAGGCAGAAAAGCATACACCAAAGAGAATTCAAAAGGAAAGAAACATCAGCTAGAAGCTATGCACAAATTAGTGAACTTATCACATATATATACCAATCAAGAGACTATTTTTCAGTATATCTCACTATACGTACTTCAATAATCATATATTCAAAAGCCAAATCCTTTCATCTTGCTAACAGGTAGTTATTACGCTAGTGTGACAGAAAAAATGACAAAAAATGAACTTGGTGATTTTTGGATGTCTGATGTCTGAGTGTTGGTTAATATAATAGTGTACTCTATTCTTGTTTAAATGCTTTCATTAGTCACAAGATAGGAGTTCACGTCCACAATTAAAATGCTTCAAAGTTTGGTATTTTCCTGTTCAAAGTTAGAAGATCACAGTCACTTTGTCAAATTCTAGGCCCTTGCACAAAAATGCCATATATTTTTGCAGCCTTGTCTTTAGCATCATGCTCCATCGTATTTACAGCAATTAAATGCATCCTTTGTAAATTGGGAGATGGATGATGGTGGTTTTACAACAACAACAACAAACTAAGCCTTAATCCCACTACGTGGGGTCGGCTATACGGATCATATCGCGCCATCGTTTACGGTCATAAGCCATATTTTCGTTTATTTCTAGGTATAACATGTCATGTTTAATAGCTTCTTTCCAAGTCTTTTTAGGCCTACCTCTTCCTCTTTTGATTTGTGTGAGTGATTCTCTACCTTCTAAACGTCGCACAGGTGCATCTAAAGGTCTCCTATAAACATGTCCAAACCATCTTACTCGTGTTTCTCTAATTTTCTCGTCTATTGGTGCTACTCCCACTTTGTTTCTAATGTGTTCATTTCTTATTCTATCTAATCTAGTGTGTCCGCACATCCATCTTAGCATTCTCATCTCTCGCTACCCTCATTTTTTGTTCGTGTTCATATTTAGTCGCCCAACATTCCCGCTCCGTAGCATCATGCGGGCCTTATGGCCGATTTTATAAAATTTTCCTTTCAATTTTAATGGTATTTTACGGTCACAAAGGATAGAAGATGCACTCCTCCATTTATTCCAACCCGCCTTTGGATCCTATGTGTGACATCTTTATTGATTTCTCCGTTCTCTTCAATTATAGATCCTAAGTATTTAAAACTCTTTGTTATACTCACTTCATGTCCATCAATTTTAACCTTCGTCTCATTGTTCTGTTGTTTTTACTAAAGTGGCATTCCATGTATTCTTTTAGCCCTACTTATAGTAAAACCTTTTGATTGAGTGCTTCTCTCCAAACTTCCAATTTTGCATTTACTCCTTCCCTTGTTTCATCAATTAAAACTATATCGTCCGCAAATAACATACATTCGGGGATGGATTTTTGTAAGTGTTTAGTGATTTCATCAATTATCGGGATAAAAAGGTACGGGCTTAGAGCAGATCACGATGCAAAACCTATAGTGTTTGGGAATTCACTAGATATTCCTGTTGGTGTCTGTCCTAATACATGTTGTTATACCATCATACATATCTTTTATGGCATCTATGTAGCTATTTTTATTTCTCTTTTTTCCAATACGCGCCACATTATATCACGGTTGACTCTATCGTATGCCTTTTCAAGATCAATAAAAACCATATGTAAATCTTGTTTTTCTCATTATATTGTTCACATAATCGTCTAATTAAGTGTATAGCTTCAATTGTGGATCTTCCTGGCATGAAGCCAAATTGATTATCTAATATACTAGTTTCATTTCTTATTCGCTTCTATAACTCTTTCCCATAGTTTCATTGTATGACTTATTAATTTAATTCCCGAATTTGCACAATTTTGTATATCCCCTTTGTTTTTATATATAGGTATCAATATACTTTTTCTCCATTCATCGAGGCATTTTCTTAGTTTTTAGAATAACATTAAATAATTTAGTAAGCCATGCAATTCCAACTCCACCTAAACATTTCCACGCTTCAATTGGTATATCATCTAAAGCCAATTGCTTTGCCGCTTTTCATTTTGTTTAGTGCTTTTTCTGTTTCATGAAGTTGAATTCTACGATAAAAGGTACGGTTTCTATTCGATTGATTGGCCTAGTTTCTAATGTGACTCCATTCCTCTTGATTCATTAAAAAGATTATTGAAATACCTCTTCCATCGATCTTTTATGTCCTCGTCTTTCACTAAAATGTTTTCATTCTCATCTTTTATGCATTTAATTTGGGTTAGATCTCTTGTTTGTTTTTCTCTAAATTTTGCTATTTTATATATATCTTTCTCTCCTTCTTTAGTATCTAGTTTCTTATAGAAATCTTCATATGCCTTGGTTTTTGCTTCATATATTGCTCTTCTTACTTCTTTTTTGGCGTCTTTATATCTTTTAAGGTTTTCTTCGTTTTTACAGGAATACAATACTTTGTAACTAGTTCGTTTTTCCTTTACCTTTTCTTGGATTTCTTGATTCCACCACCATGACTCTTTATTCCATTTATTACCATTTGACACCCCTAATGTGGTTTTATCCTACAAAATTATTATATTTCTAAAATTGAATTTAAATAAAGCAATCAATGAAGTAGTAGAATGGATCATGTTACCTTAGGCCAGGGCGTGTCCAGTTTCGCATTGGACAACACATGAATACCAGGAGAAACTTGTGTTACTGATAGACCATCATCTTTAGGCCTGTTGGTTATGTAAACCATAGTCATAGAACGAAGGTCAGCTACCATCAGATTGAACCCATTAAACTGGTCCGCTTCTCCTACGAGTTCCTCAGCAAAATCTTTGGGACTTTTTCTACTCTGAAAAATATAATCCAAGTGTAGATATAATCAGTAGCAGTAGCACCTTACAATATTTATCTAGCAAAAATCATAGTAAACCTAAACAGAAAACTAATGAATGACCTAAAAAGAAAATTAAAAAAATTATCAGCAACAAAGCAATGACCAAGAGATAATTCTCAACAAGCATAGCAGTTGAATGATAAGATGTAAAGAGTAAACAAAAAAAATAATATTAATTCAACCTCAGAAGCTGGTTTTACACTTTTTACTCGATCGAGTTAATTAAAGAAAAAAAAAATTAACCTTACAAAATACAAGTGATTTACCTTTAAGAAGCGAATAGGAAGCTCTCCTCTGCTTTTGACTTGTGAAGGGGATGGGATTTCCCTCACATTGGTAAGAAACGCGAGCTTTCCATCCCTCCTGCAAGCCAACCAGGTTCCACCGGCCTGCCCATCTCTTCCGCCAAGTATTTCACCGTCCTCCCACCAACCCAACGGCGTCGTTGGCCTGTGATTAAGAGACAGTCAATAAAAATGAAAAACTTCAGTTCAATTGGCAGCTAACAACAACAGTAGCATATCGCATATGGAAATCAACATACCGATTGTGGTATTCGTCTCTGTTGAGCAACAGGAGAAAGGGGTATAGTGGATGAGATTTCCAAATGAATACCGCTATACACATATTCTAATTTTTGGGTTTACAAGGTAGGACCACGATTCAATTTTCATCAAGGGTTTAGAATTGACGATAGGCAGGTTCTTTCTTGAATTCACTTTTGTAAATTGTAATGCTTACTTTTGAGTACCCAAATTTATTTATCGTAAAGGGGTAAGTTTCATTTTATTCTCACTTTGTCAATTGTAACACTTACTTTTGAGTACCGAAATTTCTTTATTGTAAAGGGGTAAGTTTCATTTTATTGTCGGTGGAATGCAAACGACAGGAGTGACCATGGTTCGAGATGTTTGCGTTTGGTGATTGGTTGAAGAAACACAAATTAGTAAGAACTTAATCGATAATATAATAATACTTTTAAGGAAAATATTAACGATTTTCATGGGAAAACTAATTTTTTTTAGGGAAACTAAAAGTGATGCTGTTAAACAAAGTTGAATGTAACTTTGCATGTAAATAATCCATTTTGTTACTTTGAAAAACATATACTTTTTATGATAACAATCGTGTGTGAGCGGGAATTTCGGGTAAAATTAACTAATATTAATACAAAAATAGTCCATCGGATTTTTGGCCACTTCTCCATAATAAAAATAGTTTTAACCGTGTTTTCTTAGCCATTTTTGAGTTTAAATTTCCACTTTGTCTTTTTTTTTCTTGCTAGGGACCGGTCAATGACCCGATACCGAAAAATGTACCGCATCAATTTTCTGAAATATAACCAAGTATATCATCAGAGAATACAAGAAGGATTTGACTGTGTCAAAATAACTAAAAAATATGACTATTTCTCATTTTTACAAAACATAAGCGGACAATTTGTCCATTACCACATATAAAAATTAAAAATAATACATCAATTTTAAAATAAGTAGAAATTATGATTAAGTCATTGTATTAATTCAATCACATCTTAATATTAAAAAATAAATAACAAGATACAATTACATTAATATACCAAAAGGGACAAATAGAGACATAAGCGCATAATGCAAAAATTGAAGTTAAAGTTTATGGCGGAACTTAGAAAATGTACAAAAATTTTAAAAAATGAGCAAAATGACTAAGACTCATATTTTTCAAGATTCACAAATGAAAGCAGGAAAGAAGAATGCAAGATAATTGAAGACCTTTTTTTTTTTCTATTTTTCTATTATTTATTTATTTTAAGATTAAAAAGTGAAAGGACCAAAATACCACTACTTTTTTTTCAAAATTTGAGGGGGGCCCAGTGCCCCCCTTGGCCCTAACATGCCTTCGTCACTGATAACAATGATACTTTTTTTCATAAAAAGTTATACTTTTTGAGTCTAAAGTGATACTATGTTAGCAGAACTACTAAATAAATTTGTTACTTTGAAAACATATCATTTTTATAGTAAAAGTGATATTTTTTTAATATTACTATGTCGAGTTGTACACTCAATTATCTCGCTTTACCCATTATATTCTCATTTAGTATCACTTTAGCATATTGTATTTTCATTGTCTCACTTTGCATCATTTAACTCTCATTTTGTCTATTCTTATTCTAACTTAATTAGTTACTACTTAATAATAAATTGTATCGACAACATTGGAATTGGAATTTAAGGCGTGAGTCAAGACTACTTCACACCGCATATAAAATCCATTTTTCATTTTTCAACCAATTAAGAGGGAGGCTCATCACACTACAAGGAAAAAGTAAAACGACATCGGTTGTTACACAATGTCTATTTAGAAAACACCGATGTTAATGCTCTAGTATTTAAAAGGGGGTTTCCAACATCGTTTTAAAACAAGTCTTTTAATACAAAGACAACGGTTAAAAGAATGATGTCTATTTAAAAAACCTGATGTTAATGCCTGCTGTTAAGTTTGGATTTCTTCAACATCGTTTAAAAACCAATGTTGTTTCTTACAACGACGACATTTTGTGACATCAATTCAGGACCTTTGTTTTCCTTTCTAAACATCGGTTAGAAATCAATGTTTTTGTGTTGAACACAATAGTTCTGTGATGTCCAATTACATAATAATCAACTATTCTAGTGCAAATGTAACCAACAAATACAATTAACATGAAATTTGTTCAACGCAATACTACCAATTTAACATATCTAATCTAACGAACAATTACAATCCAAATGAAAATATACATAACAATTTCATAAAAAGAAACATTGACATAACATGAACTTGTCCAACTTCACATGTCCATTTACATAACAACCAACAATTCCAAAATCATCATGAATCTCAAAACATTATAGACATGGCCAATCCTGCATGATGAGGCGCCAGGCAATTGCGTCGACGCCCAAGTGAATTTTGGAAAGCCCATTTCCACGATTATTACAAAAAAAAATCATAATTCTATCATTTATATATCTTCTTCATTCTCTCTACACAAATATATCAAACTAAAAATCAGATATGAATTATAAATGACTTCCATTAGAGTTATTCCACAATTATTTTAGCAATTTTTTCCCTCTAAAAAGTTTTTTCTTTGTAATGAGCAGCTTCGACCATTTTTCAATGATCAAACCTTAATGGATATATTTTTACTACGAAGCTAACATCTTATATATGGTTTATGCCACTTGAATAAATGTAATCAGATGTTTCAATAATTATTAAGAATTTTCAAAATTAACACTATTTATCATTTATAAATCATGATTTATTTGTTTTATGTCGAAACATGTTATATTTTTGTATATCCTTATTACAATATCATTCTGCATCATTTTTATAAACTGAGTGTTTTAAAAGATAAAATAGATTTTGCTACTTCAAATATTTTATAATTCTCCTTTTGACTTAGTCCATCTACCTTAACAATTATTCAAAAAACAAATTTTATCTTATCTAAAAGAATGACTAAGTCTGCAGCTTTATCTCAAAATCATGGAGTGGTTCCTCTCTTTTGGTTAGTGGCTAGAATGCTATAATTATTCCTACTTTTTGGGCTAAGAAAAAAAAGTGCTTGAGGGTTTACAAAATTAGTGCTCCCTTGTTTTAAGGAAATGTAGGTTAGCTTGAAGCCTATTTAATGAGCACCTCATTTTGCAGAGGGATAGAACAGAATCATCTTTCTACTGCCTTATTTGTTGGGTTTCAAGTTTAATTTATTGTTTAAAAACCTTGTTGAATCCTGGAGGATTATAAAAATAAATCCCTAAGGACAGTGCTAATTTTCGCACGCCTCAGGAATTAATATTTTTATTTTCGAACTTCATCAAAATTTTCCAACAATCTTTAAGGATTTAAGGTTTGGAGTCGAACGAAAATATTGATCCCCCTTACTTGCCAAAACCAATTTTTGTGTATGGCATACAAATCTGTAATCGATGCTTCTGCCACAAACGCAGGTTTCGAGAGAGCCGAATGACCTTATTTTATTTGGGATATATTCCAATAATGCGGTCTCACTTTTTTAAAGAACAACTAGTTATTGTTGCTCATATCAAAGTACTTTTGAAGTTTTGGCCGACTCCCATTAAGAGGAACCAAGATTAATGTCTTTTAGACGGAGCATCACTGCTCGAGCCAAGCCTCTTTATCCATAACAACGAGTTGCTGCGCCATTTCTGCAAGTTCATCGCGATGACGACGATATTGAAAGCTCACCACATAATAAACCCATTTCCAAAATCCCTGATATCCACAATTCTATCAAGCTCTCTATTTGGCAGCGTAAATAATTCGAGCGGCGGAATGAAATAAGAAGCCTGGCATCAATTTCTAGCAGTTTGTTTTTATTAACCATAGCCATGTCTGTTTGATAAATGTTTTTATCATAATTTTGATGATTTTATTTTAAAGTGTTTTTACACCAAAATAATGTTTATAAATGTTGTCCAAATACTCTCGATTGTTTTAAAATATTTCTACTAATTTTTTGGAGTATTTCCAAGTTTATTTTCGACAAAAATTGGGCACACACCTTAGTTTCGCGTTGGGAGGTTCTATAGGGCAACTCGTACATGAAGATGTATTTTGGAACAAAAATGAGACGGAGGTAAAATTGACCAGGTCGACGGCCGCATCAAGGCGTCGACATCTTGCCGTTGACCTGGTCGCCGTGCATCGACCGCACTGGGAACAAATCCTTTGACAGAACTCCCTGTTCTCATTTTTGGCCATGCTCGACCGGTTCACACAAGGGTCGACCGGTGGACCCCGTCGGCCGCCGCCGGTAAATATGTGTTCTTATTTTCAAACATCTATTTCTCGTGCGAAATTTCTAATGTTTGAAAAGAAAATTCTAAGTTGTAGTGAACAGCATGCCTTTTCCCTAAATTATGGGGTTGATTTCTAATAGCTATAATCTTGATTTTAATTGCATTTTTTTTTTTTTGTAGAAATCTGTCCCCAAGAGGAGCCTATCCATGTTCAAGACATCCTCTATAAATAAATGAAGAATTGAAGCTACACAACAAGAGAGAATACTATAACACAACATACAAGTAAAGAGCATACAAGCAAACACATTTATATCTTGTTGTAATAGCCTAAGTATTTCACTTTCACATCTTGAGGTCTAGACTTATTTCTTGATTACACTTGCACTCAAATTGTATTATTCATTATTGAGTTGTAATCTTGATTTTTTTGTGGTCATCATTCAACACAAGATATCCTTGTGAGTGTTCTTGTGGTAAGAACACACTTGGATGATCAAGATGATATGTTCTAGAAGATTATGGTGATCTTCTTATTAAAGAGTTTGGTGCTCTTTGAGGTGTTGAAGAATTTGGTGTTCTTCAAGGTTGAAGATTGTGGTGATCTTCACAAAGTGCCGTTGAAGATTGTGGTAATCTTCAAGTGAGATTGTGGTAATCTCAAAAAGGTGTTGTAAGGTGTTGGTGTATTAATTGTGGTAATTAATAAAATCTTTTTTTCTTTTTGAAATCCATCCCGGAGATACTGGGGTGGTAGAGGATTAGGCCCTAGGTGGGTTGAACCTCTATAAATCGACGCGTGTTATTTACTTCCCGCACCTTTATTCTTGTCTTGGCTTGTTTGATTCGAAAAAGAGGGCATAATCGAGTAAATGGAGATAACCTATTCACCCCCCCTTAGATTATCGTAGCCGCTTGGACTTACAAGTGGTATCAGAGCCAAACTCTTTGGCAAGCTCGTTCCACATCGTGAGTAAAGAAGAACGATCATCGGCTACGAATGAAGTCTACCTTACCGGCGCCTCCACCACCAAGCCACCACTATTTGATTCCAAAAATTATACATTTTGGAAAGAAAGAATGGAATGCTATCTACAAGGTTGGGGGTTCGATATTTGGAACACGGTCATTAATGGAGAATCTACTCCGATAAAAGATACACCTCACACCTTTAAAGTCCTCAAGGAGCTCAATGACGAAGAGAAGAAAATCATCTCCTTAAATGGTAAAGCTCTCAATATTATTTATTGTTCACTAACCATTTTGGAATATGATCATATTGTAGGAATTAAATCGGCACATGAAGTATGGAGAAAATTATAAGAAGTATATGCAAATGAAATGAGTCACACAAAAGCATCTACTTCTCAAATGGGTACAACATCAAACCCAACAACATGGGATGAGCTTCCTACAACTTCCGACGACGATGAAAACGAACATTGTTTTATGGGCTTCGAAGAAGAAAACGAGGTAAGTTCTAAACCTTCTACTTCTATGATAATGAATTACAAAATGATTATAGTGATTTGCAAAATGATTTTGATGAACTTCAAAATGAATTTCAAAGCTTGCTTGTTAAATACAAAAATTTGCAAAAGGAATTAAATGTTTTGAAAAATGATAAGGATAGTTTATTTACTTCCTATGAATCACTATCATGTGCTCACACCACCACACTTGATAATGTTAGAAACCTTGAAAAACAAAATAGTACTCTTGTTGAGGATATTAATTGCATGAAAAAGGATTTATCTAAATCCAACTTGAGTACCAATAAAATGTTCAATATTGTTGATGTTCATAATTGTGATCATTTGAAACTAGAACTTGATCATAAGCCTAATGTTGTCAATCATATGAAAAAGAATCAAGTCTCTATGCATGTTGGTCATTATGCTCCTAGAATTATTACTTGTTTTAATTGTGGTAAAAAGGGTCACACGACTAATACTTGTCGGGCTAGAAATAGCTCTAATTATTATTGGAGACCTAAAAGTCTCAAAGCTAATCCCAAAGGACCCAAACACTTGAGGGTACCACAAAACAGTGTCGTATTAGGTACCCAGCGGAATAATAATCAAGGAAAATTCATACCGCCAAGAAGACATCAAATGACCGTCTCATTTGATCAAAGGAGAAGACATCACCGCAATGAATCTCCAAGAGAAAGACACTATCCACAATGGGAAGGACACAATCCTTGTAAATTGAGCAATTGGAGAAGCTATCATCAACAAGATAATTTTCAAAGGGGAAGATATCATCAACAATGGGAAAGACACAACCCATGGAAATGGTGTAATTGGTAAACCGCATCTCCCTATTTAAATATGTATTTTATTTTGTTATTATGCATGCTTTTATTTGTGCCTAAGTTTTCAAAATGAGTTTTCAAATATTTTTAAAATTAAGGTCTTCAATATATATTTGTGTTTTTTTTAAAAAAAAATTCTTTGAAAAAGAAGACCTTGCATGATGTTTATAAAACTCTTGTGCATTTACTTAGACTTATGTGGTTTATTATCTCTTATGTATTTATATAGCATAAGCATACTTAAGATATCTCTTATTGCTTAGCCTACACTTGTATCATTATGTTATGCAAAATTTGTTTAAGAATTGTGTAGGATATATATATCTTCACCAATGGCTATTTGTCATAATATGTCAAGAGGACCTTAAATTATTGAGGTACGTTCACTCGTATTATTTTTAGAACTCGATGTTCTTCATGTCATAATCATGCTCTTATCTTTCAAACCATTTCATTGCATTTCTCTTAAGTGCCATTAAATGGATTTGCCGATTTTTCTTTAAAAAGGGGCACTTTTTGAAATCATGTTTTAATCAAGTCTCTTAATTTTTATTGGCTTGTAAATATTGGATATATTCCATGTTTGCACGTTTGCACATTTTTAAAATATTTGGGGTTCGATTTGCATTTTTGGACAAAGCATTTATCAGTAAAACTGGTACATAGGGGTGGCAATTTTTGACACGACACGATAGCACGACACAAAAACAATACGAATATAGCGGGTTAGTGTTTAGCCTTATCGTGTTCGTGTCCTTATCGTCTCAACACGATAAGGACACGAAAATTTCGTGTCGTGTTCGTGTTTTTACGTGTTTACACGATAAAGACACGAACATGATAGTGACACGATAATGACACGACACAAACACGATAAGGACATGATAATGACATGTTTATCTGTTAGTAACACGATAATGACATGACACGAGCACGATAACGACACGTTTACCTGTTAGTGACACGATAACCTGATATTTTGTATATTTATATCATGTATTATCGTGTAATTTGTTATCGTGTATTAACATATAAATCATTTTTTTTTATTTTTGACTTATCGTGTCATGGCGTGTCGACACTAAAATTTTCGTATTCGTATTTGTGTCGGAGCAGATTATTATCGTGTCGTGTTCGCGTGTGTCCTTATCATGTCGTGTCGTTATCGTGTCGACATGAAACACGACACGATAACATGATTTGCCACCCCTACTGGTACCCAGAGCAGGTACCGGTCGACCATGTAGTCGACCATACCGGTCGACACCCCTGTTGACCGGTCGACTGGGTGAAACAGACGGACAATGGGATTTTTATAAAAACAGGGGACTTTCTATCTTCATTTCTACACTAAAAGCTTCGAACCCTAACACCATTCCTCCCCAAAATTTTCACAAAATCTCTCATCATCTATCAAATTGTTTCAATCTTTGAGTTTATATCACCCATTTCATCTTATTTTCATGGCACCTCGTCAATTCACCGGACAAAATCCTCAAAAGAGAAGAAGGAAACAAAGGGGAGAATCTTCTTCTAACCCCCAAGAAGATGATGTTCCACAAAGAGATAATCGAAACCGGCTTACGGAAGAGGAGATTGTTGAATTGAGAGCCGGGATTTCAAAATTGAATATTCATTGGGACTCTAGTAAGTTGTCACTTCTTTCCGAGCCTCCCTCTAGAGCAAATAGGTTTCGATTTTTGAATAAACTTGCGGAGGAGCATTATGATAATATTGGATTGAATGTAAAGAAAATTGCTTGTACTCGTATGGTTCGATTTTTGGCATTTCATGATGAATATCCGGATATTAGGGCTTACTTTGAAATTCAAGGTTGGATATCATTATGGGATAATCCGTGTTTGCACTATGATGATGAGCTTATAAAACTATTTTATGCAAATATGTGGATTGTTGATGCTATGGAAGATAATCCTTTAGAACTTCACACCTTCGTTAATGGTAGGCATTTTTCTTGGACATTTGCCGACATTTGTGATCATTTCAATGTGCCTAATGATGGAGTTGTTAATGTGGATTGCACTCATTGGAATGATGATCTTTTTGGTGTTTCACTAGATGAAGTGAAAATATTTTTGGGAGTGTTTCCGGAAGTAACCTTCTCGGCAATGCTGCCGAATTATTGAATTGTGTCTATTATATGCTCATATTATGTATGTGGTAAAGAAGTGAAACTTCCTAGTAATATCGAGCTTTTTCTCACCTATAAGATCATCCGGGGCGAAAGGGTCAATTATGCGGCTATATTTGTGTATTGTTTGACCGAATCAAGAAGGCTTACTAAGAAGAAATATACATTGGGGAACTTGATTTGTCGACTTCTATACCTATCGGGCTACCCAGAAAATAAGATGAATACTGAAATTCGTCATAATGATTTTGATAATGACAACATACTACAAATGATAAGAATGCGACGCACTTTACCGCGGGTTCCCACTAAAGCCTCTAGGGGACGTGCTCGAAATCCGCGACAACCTCGGGATGACTTCTTTAATGACAATGAGGTTGAAAATATGTCACGCCCCAAACGGGATGCGACGAACGATCCACAACTTAAATACAATAACCAAACAGTCCAGACAAATATCAACGAGAACCCAATGAAACAGAGTCTAAATAGCAGCGGAAAATAAAATAACAAGTACAATTACAACTTACAGTCTACAATCCATAATCCATATTACATACCCGAAGATCAACCAAATATAACAACTTAAAGTCGAAGGGTCTACGCCGATTCAAGCCATAAATCGAAATGGAAAGAAATACAAAAGTCCAACAACAACACAAGATAAGAGTCCAATCGACAACAGAAAGTAGCAGTAAACCCAACAAGCGGAATACAAGATCTCAGTCCAGGGCCGGTTCCGCATCATCAACGAAGTCCTCATCTAAGGTTAGAAAATAGGTGGGGATGAGACAGAAATCTCAGTGGATGGGGTGATCGTGTGCAAGTGTGGCGATATATAGTTAATGCGAGAAAACAATTATATGAAAACGCGTGATATATGATGCATGAATTCACACACAGTCCACAAGCGTCGTGATAAATATATTTAAGTAATATACTTATACAGTTCAAGAAAACAGTTCATGGTCACACATGCACTATGTGATTCAGGCAAGACAGGTAGGATTGCCTACGGAAATGTAACGCCAATCCCATGCAAGACAAATAATGGTTGCGTACGGATTTGTAGCGCCAACCAATGCAAAACAAGTAGCGGTTGTGTACGGATTTGTAGGGCCAACCAAACGGGTCCGATAACTCCGGAATCGTGTGGATCAGACAGCGATTCCTTCGTTTCTTCCTTGTAACTCCCAGGCGGGGATGGTCCAAGACCGGTCACCTTATCGCTCCATAGGCAAAGACAAAATCCACAAATGAGCTTGCAAGACTCGGATCTGTCATAATCATGATTATACCTCAAGTACTACGACCCGCTTCCCTTGGACAAACTCCGTCCCCGCCATGGATTAGGACGATGGGGTAGGAAGAGTGGAATAGCAGCCGAGCTGCCCGGTTCCATCCCCGACGTATCCATTCCGACTGTGAGCTCGACACACCAAGTTGACTCAGGCAGGAAAGTAGTTATAAGTACATGCAGTCAACCAGCAGTCGAGTATTATTGATTCAGGGAAGCAGTTTTAGGAAATTTTTGAAAATCGCGAGTGGTAATTATGGTGTTGGTGGAGTATTTGGATGAAGATGATCATCGGAAGGATAAACAATCTTCGATATCTTGAAAGATTAGGTGGAACATAAGTCCCGTTATAGATTCAAAATCGCAAGGCGAGGAAGTCGCTCCGCGATCGGGTATTAGTCGGTCAAATTGATCAGATAAGTCAAGGAATTTCGGGAAAATAAAATACTTTAATTAAATCTCCAAGTCATAGGATCCAGGGCTATTTTAGTAAAAGAGAAAATAATTTGAGTTAGGTCCTTTATAAAAGAAAAATTGTAATTTAGCCCGTTTTGTAAAAAACCAATACTTTTGGGGTTAAAAATTGAATAAATAAATATCCCGACCTTGAAAAATTAAGAGGTCAGTTCCTAAATTCTCCAAATTGTCCAGAGATTCAGGTTTTTAAAATTTTGAGGTCGAGATTTTGTAAAATTCTCACATTGGCCCCAAATTTGTAAAAATTGCCAATTCGGATCTTAAGTTTAAAATAATCGGAACTCACAAACCGGAAGGGCTTTTAATGTGATTCCAGTTGGAAAATGTCATTAAGGTTAATGGGATATTGGGACAAAAGCAGTGTTTAAAAGAAATATGTGTAGGTCCTTTAACTTTTAAAAATATCATTTTTGTCCCATTTTGAAATAATTGCCTTTAAGGCTTTTAGGGGTCCAATTGTCATGAAATTTGAACCTTGGGTCCAAAATATAATTAAGTTATAGTTAAGTTAGTATTTCCAGGTGCATGGGCTGCATAAGTCCTGGAAATTTCATTTGGATCCTCAAGTTTAGTATTTTACACATTAGTCCCTCAATTTTTGTAAAATTACTTTCCAAGCCCTAACCACTTGGATTTTTTTTTGGAATACTTTTAAAATATGAAATTCCCAGTACCTTAAGAGTAAAATTTTCAAATTTTAAATTTTAGGTCTGGTACAGTTTTAAAAATTGCAAAGTAGCCCTTAAACTTTCAAAATTTTACAATCTAGTCCTTGGGCTTTTAAAGGTTGATTTTATTTATCTTAAAACTCTTAAAACTTTATTAAAATGTCCAAAAGTCATTTTTGAACCTGAGTACAGTCCCAAGTTTCGAAATTTGCAGAGGGGTCCTTTAACTTCCATTTTCTTGCAATTTAGTCCACCAACTTTCTATTTTTACATTTTTAAGTCCAAAATTGAAATTTAATCAATTATGCTCGACTTTTCCAGGTTATAAGGCATCAAAAACATATATTTTAAAGATCATACACATGCATGTCCAATACATACAAGAATTCATCAATTAAAACATTAAATTGCACATGCATGCACCTAAAATTCAATAAATAGCAATTTTGAGCAACTCTTGAGAATTTTCATGATTTGATACATAGAATTGACATGCAATACATAGATTATATATATCTCAAGGCTCATGATCAAATTTTCTACATGCATTTAATCAAAACACCTAAAAGTTGGAAAATATTTTTCCATCCACCTTAAAATTGGATAGTTGTGAAAAAAAAGGATAAATTTCACAACTTTGAATGAAAATCACTTAGGACAACCCCTAAGTTAAGAAATACCAAAAAAAAAAGAGTTAGAAAAATGGAGAATTAATACAAGAAGAAAGAAGAGGAAGAAGAAGGGTTAAATACTACACTTACCTTGTGTAGTGAAAATTGTGTGTCAAGTAGGAGGTCTCAAAAAATATAACTTGATCACCCTTAGCCAAGGTTTCCAAGGTCAGCCCCTAAATCCTCAAAAATGAAAATCTTGAAGTTAAAATTTCGAAATTTAGGGGAAGGAGAAAAATGTGCTAATAACCTCAAATTCTTACCTTGTAGTTTAATATCTTTACTTAAATCTTGAAGCCCTTTCAAGATGGTCTCAATCTCTTAATATCCTTCAAGTTGAGAGCCTCTAAGTACCTCAAGGATGAAAAAAAAAGGAAAAATTAGAAAATGAAAGAAGGTGTGAAGATTATAAGAGGTGATTGAACAAGAAGTAAATTTGTTACCTTTGCTTTGAATAATTTCGAAATTTATGAAGAATTAGAAGGGGAATTCTTGTAATTTTTGTTAAGTGTTTAAGAAGAAAATAAGAAGAAGATGGAGAAATGGAGAAGATAGGAAATGAGAGTATGTTGGGGGTTCTTGATAGGGATGTGTAGGAGAAGAATGAATTTTTTTCTCTATTTTTCTTGGTGTTGACCGATTTGGTGAAGTGAGGGAGGGAGGATGATTTGTTTTGTCTTGTGTGATGTTGTTGCATGGGGGACATTTAGGTGGTCAAAGCATGGGTTTAATTGAAAGGTGTAAGAGTGTGGGGAATATTGAGGGAATTGTTTGGTTAGTGGGAATATTGTTGGGAGAAAATAATATTAAAAATTAAGGTATAAGATAATGTATATAATGTTTGAATTAATGGTATAATTATACACAAGATGACTAATATAAGGTGTAGGTGTACAAGAGTTGGATGATATTTTTATTCCAAAAATATCCATGTTGGCCGTCCACTATGAGGGCAATATGGTAATTCCATATATTTTTTTTTGTCCCAAATTTGATGATAATAGATGAATTATATCAATCTCCAAAATAATTAGTGATTTCCTTGATCACTTGTAAGTGTCATGATCACTTAATCTAAATCAAAATCTTAATTCTATAAGGTAAAAGTCTCTAAAATAAATAGTCTCTTAAAATTCTAAGGTGACTAATAAATACAAAAATAGTAATAATGATCAATCAAGTGATCATAAATGCAAAATAGAATTAATGATGATCATGATCACAAGTAATTAAATAAAATGAAATAAAGTACAAAATATATGTATTATTAAAAATTACCCGTCAAAATGACGCGGTAAAATAGTCGATCAAAAGTATAAACGACAATAAGGATCAATTAATAGCTCGGAAAAATCGGGGCTTCACAAAATATTGTTGGAAGAGGTGATGTCGGGGAACAAGAAGGGGAACAAGAAGATAGGGAAGAAGAGAATGTGGGGAATGAAGAAGAGCACTATAATGAAGGAGACGATGGAGAAGATGAAAATGAATCGGATGTTGAGGATTTAAGTCTCAAAGAAAGAATGGAAAAAGTGGAAAGATAAACTTTTAGAGATGTTGCATCTCTTAGAAAAGAGCTCCGGGAAGTGAAGGAAGAAAACGCAAAATTGAAAAACAAAATGGGGAAATTTAAGAAATTCTTTAAGGAGCTTCTCCCTGCGGCTTGCTTCTCCTCGGATGAGGATTGATGCCCCTACCCCGTGTTTTTCATATTGTGTTTGCATATTTTAACTTATCCTTGATGTATTGCTTTTTTATGAACTATTTTGTATAACTCTACTGCACGAATGAAGTTTGATTGTTTGTTTTCTTTAAGGGGATGAACTAGCAAGAATGCTAGTAGCATATGATTGCTTGTGGTAATTATTGACTAATGTTTTTAATGGAGTATTTGATGGTAAAAATACTCTTTATTGCATGATAAGCATTGTTTGATATTTTGGATGAAAGATATGAAGTACTTAATGGTAAAAGTGCTTCTTTTTATTCTTGCTTGGTGGCATTTGTAATGCCTTGATTTTATTGCTTAGTTGGTTAGATTGGGTTGAACCCTTGAGAATATGTTTCTATCTTGGTATTGTTGGATAATATCGGTTGAATGATGTTTTGTGCAAATTGGTGATGATATATTAGCTTGGCAAATTTTTCAAAGGGCTACACATCTTCTTTATTACTTAACGCCCGCCAAGTGTTCGATAAAATGTTTCAAAGAAAAATTCATCACCCGCCAAGTGTTCGATAAAATGTTTCAAAGAAAAATTCACCACCCTCATGATTCTCTCATTTTTAAAAGGCTTCCATATTTATAGAGATCATGTTTTGCAAATCATATGAGCCTTTACAAGCTTTATAAGTCATTTGTTCAACTCTTCCCTTAGCTTTTGGAATTCTAAGCCTAATGGTAAATAGCTCGATATATTTGTGCACTTTGATATGATAATATGATGTTTTTGTCGTGCTAACATTCTTTTTGATGATTCCAAAGGGAGAGAAACAGGTTATAAGCTCATTAGCTCATAAAAGCTAAAATAAGCTCGTGAAAGAAGCTATAAGCTATGGCTTCTTAAAGCCAAAAGCTGTGAAACATACTTAGTCCATTTGTTGTATTATGGACTTATTTACATGACTAATGATGTTTTTTTTGACAGGGGAGCTTATAAGCGGTGTTGTAAAAATCGCCAGCGCCCGCCAGCGCCTAAAGCCGATCCGATTTTACTAAAATCGCCGAAAAAAAAATCGGCCAGCGAAAAATCGGGCTAAGGCGTCCGCCAGCGGCTAGCGGCTAAACCAGAAATCGGCCTAGGCGGTCGAGAAAAATCGGGCCTAGCGCCGCGCAAAGCGAAAAAAAAATCGGCCAAAAATAGTAAAAATTAAAAAAAAAAAAAAAAGAGAAAAATAATGATATTTTCTAGCGCCCGCCAGGCGGTCTAGCGCCCTAGGCTAGGCGCTCGTCCACCGCCTAACGAGCGCCTAGCAATTTTTGCAACCTTGCTTATAAGTTCGTAATTCTTATGGTTATATTGTAAAAGCTAAAGCTTTTAGCTTTTGAATGGTTGCCTATTTATTCATCTTGTTGTGCATGTTGATAGGGGGACCTTGTGCTAATATTTTTGAAATACTTTACTCCCTTCCTTATGGCTATGTTATTTGGAAATTTGGCCGCTTCAAACGGTTAGATATATTTTACCGGAAAATTATTTTTTGATTTCAAATTCGACCTCTTAATATTTCTTAAAATTGTTTTGGTTTGTAATCATCAAAAAGGGGGAGATTTTTTGATAAATGTTTTTATCATAATTTTGATGATTTTATTTTAAAGTGTTTTTACACCAAAATAATGTTTATAAATATTTTCCAAATACTCCCGATTATTTTAAAATGTTTCTACTAATTTTTCGGAGTATTTCCCGAAGTTTATTTTCGACAAAAAATGGACAACACTTCCGTTTCACGTTGGATCGGTCGCCCTATAGGGCAACTCGTACCTGAAGATGTATTTTGGAACAAAAAATGAGACGGAGGTAAAATTGACCAGTCGACCCGCATCGGGCGTCGACGCCGCCTGTGTGTCGCCCGTGCACTGAGAACAAATTCTTGGACAGAACTCCCTGTTCTCATTTTTGGTCATGCTCGACCGGTTCACACAGGGGTTGACCAGTCGGACCCCCCATCGACCGGTCGCCCTGTGTAAATATGTGTTCTTATTTTCAAACGTCTATTTCTGTCCGACCGGTCGTCCTAATGTTTGATAGTAAAATTCTAACCGTTGTGCGGCAGACAACTTTTCCTTAAATTATGGGGTTGATTTCTAACAGCTATAATCTTGATTTTAATTGCAATTATTTTTTTGTAGAAATCTGTCCCCAAGAGGAGCCTATCCATGTTCAAGACATCCTCTATAAATAGATGAAGAATTGAAGCTACACAACAAGAGAGAATACTATAACACAACATACAAGCAAAGAGCATACAGGCAAACACATTTATATCTTGTTGTAATAGCCTAAGTATTTCACTTTCACATCTTGAGCTCTAGGCTTATTTCTTGATTACGCTTGCACTCAAATTGTATTATTCATTACTGAGTTGTAATCTTGATTTTTTTGTGGTCATCATTCAACACAAGATATCCTTATGAGTGTTCTTGTGGTAAGAACACACTTGGATGTTCTAGATGATATGTGCTAGAAGATTGTGGTGATCTTATTAAAGAGTGTGGTGCTCTTTGAGGTGTTGAAGAATTTGGTGTTCTTCAAGGTTGAAGATTGTGGTGATCTTCACAAAGTGCCGTTGAAGATTGTGGTAATCTTCAAGTGAGATTGTGGTAATCTCAAAAAGGTGTTGTAAGGTGTTGGTGTATTAATTGTGGTAATTAATAAAATCTTTTTTTCTTTTTGAAATCCATCCTGGAGATACTGGGGTGGTAGAGGATTAGGCCCTAGGTGGGTTGAACCTCTATAAATCGACGCGTGTTATTTACTTCCCGCACCTTCATTCTTGTCTTGGCTTGTTTGATTCGAAAAAGAGGGCATAATCGAGTAAATGGAGATAATCTATTCACCCCCCTCTAGATTATCGTAGCCGCTTGGACTTACAATGTCGGGCTTCTCTTCTTCTGTATCTTCTGGTTTAGAGACTTCTTCCAGGACCCGAGTTTTGCGATTTCAACAACTTGTTGGCTGTGGATAAAGTTTTTGAAGTGGTTTCACGGGTGGAGTTGCAGCGGCACAAAAACAGAAAACTCTCCTATAGAAGGTTGACACAATCATGGAAATCTATATCTTTGGTTTTCTAAGTAATGTGACTCGGGTACGCTTTGAATCCTTTTATATTTTTTCTTTGAGAAAGGAATCCTTTCTATTTGGGGTTGTGCATATTTAAGTATTTAATATCTGCATTAATTTTCTTTTTGAAGCACAAGTACCAGATTTTTAGTTATTGTGAACTATGGTTGTGGTTGCATTCAAAAATTAGTGCTATTGCTTTGAGAAAATGTGGCCTTTATCTATTAATATTCAAATATCTTTTGCAATTTTACAAAATTATATATATATATATATATAGGATTTGGATCTGGTGAGTCCATATAATTTAAATAAGTACGTGAGACCAAATCTGGAGCGTTGACCACTTCGTTTTAACGATGTAAATTTAATTATTTTTTATTTAAGAGATAATTATTATTTGCCACCCCAACTTTACCCCTTTTTATACTTCACAACCTAAATTTTGATTCGTAACACTTTGCACCCCGAACTATGAAAATAGTTACCTTTTGCAACCTTTGGACCATTTTACCCCTAGGTATGTATTCTTTATAAACAATAGTTTTAGTTATCCCTTTAAACTCTAATTTGTGGCAGATCGCTCCATAAGGATAAATATATTGCAAATAATCAAAAAAAAATTTCACTCCCTAATCAATTTGTCTTCCGGATTTTTCGAGAAATAAGAACCTGATTTTTCTGTAACTTGTTTTGTTCGTGGCATTGTTACACCTACTTAGATCCAGTATCTATTCAGAGGTTTTAAATGGATCATGTCAGGTTTCCAGCCTATAAACTCAACAAGACATACTTCTCTCAAGATCTTATTTCAAGTACTTATCCGTATACAATTTGGGTCTTTAGACTGAAAATGAAAATAGTCCATTACGACCATATCAGGCCCAACATGCTTCCATAAAATTAATGAATCCCTTAAAATTCATACCTCTTTTGACCGAAACAGCACCGGGTTAAGTGGTTTGCAATGCCACCAGTCGGAAAATTATTGCCCCCAGATCGTTTGACGAACAACTCCTCACTGTTCAACCTCACCTCGGGAAGATGATCGCAAGTTATCCGACTCCTTCGTAAAACCGCCAAAGACACGGCCTTAGTTCGTTTCCTACTCCAAGGCGTAAAAGTAATTCTTCAAAGGGGATTGATCAATAGTACATCATGAACACATGTTGAACAAACAACCTTTATTTTATTAAGAACTTAAAAAAAAATTTATTACATTAGTAATCTCCTTTTGGGAGGAGAATACTGGTTTAGCCTCTCATAGCTGAGGCTTCCACTCGTAAATACATAAAACTTAAAACTAAAACACTCAAAATATTACAAATTTTTCACTCAGATTTTATTGTAAGAAAACTAAGGAAAATGTTCGATGTCCTCGCCTTCCTTCAAATCTGCATTTTATAGAGGTAAGTCCAGGACTTCAAAGGCGGACTTCAAATCTTGCCGATATATATGACGTCACCGCTTACATCATATCCCACATTATTGCCTCGCCACTGGTTTTCTTTTTCTCCCGCGTGATCAAATTCCCCATGTGATGTTTGTCGGGAATCTTTTAAAAATTTGGTTTACGTGGTCCTCGAGGATAACGCGTCTTGTGAGTCGGCCCTTATCCTTTCCACCGCATGATCTTGTCGGTCGGGTTTGGTCGGAATCCTTTCCCAAACTCGGGTTCCTTTTGTTCGGGGCATGCTTGAGATCCTGGGCCGACCCAACGACCAACATGCGCCATGTTACGAATTCCTGTAAGTTTCTTTGCTTAGGAATCTTGTTTTCCCGAGAGAATTCTTCTTTTGGTCTCAAGAGTTCTTCGCAAACCCCGTGGTTGATCCGGTCATCGAATTCAAAAGGAAAGATCCATTTGCCGACTCGGGAAGAACTTGAATGGATATTTGACTTTGTCCATTTCGATTAGACAAACCCAAAGACCCCATGCTCGCCTGGGTAGAAGCTTCGTCTTTAAAAATGCTCCTACTAACACGGTCCTTCTTAGGGTGAAACCGCTTAATATATTTTAAAGCATTTCCATCCGGTCTTCTTAGCTTGATGAAATGAAAAGCTTCATTAAAGCTTTCTTCACCCATTTGGTTCAGAGCGCACCGATAAAATACGCTTCCAAAATATCGCCCGCCAAGTGTGGATTATGGCCCAGGTTTCGTAAATCGCTTCCCCAATCCATTTCGGTAATTTTGAAATTTGGGAATCCTGGTGACACGGTATAGATTGAAGCTAAAGCTCCAAAAGTATACCATTCCCGCACTTCATTTGGATGACTTCCTGGTTTCATCCAAACTCGGGATACTTTCCGAGATATCAACCATTGTTTTTCCGGGTTAATACTTGTCTTGTAACTAGTTTCTCCCATTGCCTCGATATACCCGCATAGGAGAAATCTTAATCTCGTCGGTTTGAACCTTAGATTTGCCTGTCGTGGCCTAAGATTCAACTCTCCTCTTTACCCCGAGGTCCGGGTTGACTTGAAGACTCGGGTTGTGACACGGAGCTTCAACATTTGTTCTGATTTGTACACCTCGGGGATGCATCACCGCAACACTTGTGATTATGGTACTTGAATCCATAACCTCCGGGTTAGAGCCCGTACTCTCTCGGCCCCTTTTTGCACCGTAGAGATGCGGCTGGAAGAGAGGCCTTGCGCCGCTTAAAAACAATTGTCCTGAGCGAACCGGCATGCTCGTATTTGACTAGAAACGGATTTTTCGGTCACTGTTGAAGTCGCCCAAAGAACTCGCATTGAGACATAACGCCCCAAAATCTCGTTCTAGACTCTCCAGGTTTTCCCGAGATGTCTTACTCGTTTAAGGACCTCGTTAGTAACGCGTCCTTCCATCTCGTGTCAAGAAATCGCAAGAATATTTTCATGAGATTTTATAATGACAATATCATAATCATAATATTGACATTCAGCTTGCCATCTAAGTAATCGAGCCTTTTCTCGGTTTTGATTCAATTTTTTTTTTTAAAAGCCTTGACACTTGAATTATCAATTTTTAAAGTAAACTTTTTAGCCAAGAAAATAGAGGCCATTTTTTAAAAGCCTTTTCGATCGCAAAGAATTCTTTCTCGTTGATATGCCATCCGTTTGCTTCACTGGGTGTGAATAAACCATCGCAATATCTCGCATGGCACTTCTTCATTTGGTGTGACCTTAGTAAGAACCGCCGCCCACCAATCATCACTAAGATCGTAAAGAACCCGGTTCATCCTCGTCTTGGGAATCGCAAGTTTTGGAAGCTTTTTACAAACTTCTTTAAGTTGCTTAATTCCTTCTTGATGTTCATCTTCCCATTTGAATATCGCATCTTTTTTAAGTAATGGGCTAAACACCTTCCCCGTAGTATGCTAGATTATTAATAAACATTCCAAAGCAAAATTAACAACTCCCAAAAACTCAAGTCGCTTCTTGTCTTTAAGTGTATCCGAAATCCCTATATCTTTTCCACAATATGATTCTCAGAATAATTCCGATTCATCGATTTCAATTCCGAGGAATTCAATCTGTTTTTATTGCGACACGCCTTCTTTCTCGAAAGCACTAATCCTTTTTGTGACAAACATCTCAAAATATTTCCAAATGTTTGAGATGCTCCTTCATGTTCTTTGATGCGATCAGAATGTCGTCGATATATACGAACATGAAATCGAAATAATCTTTGAAAAGATTATCCATCTTTCTTTGATATATCCGGGGTGCGTTAGCCAATCCCATATGCATCACGTTCCAAATATAGTGTCCCCGTGGTGTAGAGAAAGTCAGAACTTTTTACTTTCTTCCTCCATCTTAACTGGTAGAATCCGGACTTGCAATCGAACTTTGAGAATATCTTGGCACCTTTGATACAGCTTAACCGGATGTTTCTGCTTGGGATATAGTATCCGTCGAACTCCAAAATGCTATTAATCCCTTTGTAATTAATAACAAGTCTTCGCTTTCTCTCTTTTGATTTCTCCATGGTTTCGACTAAGAATCCTGGGGCTATTTGTATGGAGAAACTCCTGGTGAAATTAACTTAAGGTCAAGATGTTCCTTAAGTATCTCGCATATCCTCACGATCTTCCCGATTCATAAGGATTGGTTTGAATCTTACGAACTCGTACTCCTTTCCTGGTTTAACCTTTAAGGAAGCTTTGAGCTCGTTTCTTGTCCCACCAAGCCAAAGGATCTTCATTATAATTCCTTTCGATTTTCTTCTTGATATCCTCGAGTGATATTTGTTCTTCTATGGTTACATCACTTTGTGGATTCTCCATTAGACTCATCCATAATTCTCGCAATGGCTTTCGAGTGACTCGTTCTTCTCCTTGTACTGAATGAATACAAGTTATTATCCCATATCTTTCGATCCTTCGGATGGAACCAAATTGTCTATAGGATAATAAAGCTTCACCAAATTTCCTTCGATCCGCCATTTTTGGATTGCGGTTTGGCTTCATCACCACGCTTGTCGCGAAAATTAATGGGCATTTTTTACGAAAATGCTTCCCATCTCACGGACAATAATCTTATGATCACATAAGGTTGTGAAAATAAGTCTTCTCGTCTCGTTCTCTTGTGTGAACCGCTTGAATGTTTGTAGGAAATTGTTTCCAAAGAAAATATCTCGCACTCAGTATCATGGAAATAGATTGGTGGCGTTTTTACTTTGTACCATGGGCACGCCCGCGCCTCCGATCATTATTTTCGCTTGTTTAATTCCCCGTTAAGGATAAGAATCCTTTTAGAGAAATCTCTTCCCGCAATAGCTGGTAAATCTTCTCCAATTTCTTTAGGAAAAACATCCCGCTTTGCAAAGACATATTCCTAAGCACTGAATCAATATAGGCGCGAAATACTCGGCCAGTATTCAAGATATAACATTCCAATAGAAATGTATATGGAGAATGGACTAGTGGTCATCCGATTCTCGTATCTTTATTAGCCACCGTGAACTCCATTCCGTCTTGTAATCTTTCCAAGGTTTATGCTCCTCAAGAAATTCAATTCCCAGATTAATTGTTCGGGATTTTTCCCGCAACCCGTGATAGTAAGCTCAATTTCTCCTATCTTCAGGCTTCCTTGATACCTTCCAACGATTGGTTGTTGGAGATAATATAGAACATCACAAGGAAAAATGTTAGTGATGTCGAATATTACTTCAACCTCTCGCCATCTTCTTCGACATTTCGGCTCTCCCTTGTTTTAAAACATCGGGGATGCGCTCGAATCAGACTTGGTCTCCTTTCTTCCCAACGGCCGCTACTCACCATTCTCGTCTTTGCCGAAAGACATCCTTCTGTGCTCAACTCGAGACTCCGACTTTTGTTGAAGATCGGATTTGATCTTGAATTATCATATCAATCTCCTTAATAGTTGGAGATTCAATGATTTCTCGGTAACACCACCTGGCAAAGTCCTCAAAGATTCTTGGGACTTCAATAAATTCCTTTCTCAAGAATACTTCGGAATGATGGGTATTCGAGAGAGCATAGGAAATCTTGTATGTGATCGAGTAAGGCCTATTTCCTTCTTTCATCAAATAGACTCTTTTGAAATCTTGATGAAGGGTTAGGACTCTCTCAAGTCTCGATCTCCCAAATTGTATGCAATTCTAGGATAGACATTGAATGCTAATTTCCCTGCATACAAATTTCCGGGAACCGCTCCAAGGCATGAATCCTTGAGATGCGAGATTCGCTTGTCAAAGATAGCAAGATTAAGAGGCGAATCTATTCCTTCTTTGAATGTTGCTTTAATAATTACTCTTATGGCGCCGATATGAATCCATGAGAGTGTGTTTGCAACTTCTCTTTTAACTTTGCTTTTGATCTCTTGTATTTCTCTAATAGGGACCAATCGCATCTCGATCGGTTCTTGGTAAACTCCATCGGAATAGCAAATTCTCCGGTTGTTACCCTGTGGATAATTTGGTGTTTTTCATTACGAAACCCAATTTTATCCAATGCTTTTTCCATAGCTCCAATTGTAAATCCATCATAGACTTGAAGCTTTGGATCTTCCTTCATGATTCTCATAAGAGTTTTATGAGAAACCGTCGTGTGAGAGAGGAATCGACATATCCTCCCCGATCGTTTGTTGAAGAATTTCTTCTTCACTCGATTCGGCCGAGTCACTTCCATCATCGAGAATAGATCTCTTCTTCATAGATGCTTTCATCCGAGGGAATATCCTCAAATTGATACACCGTATTAAATCCTCGATAATGACATGCCTTCTTCGATTTCTAGTGTGGCCTCGAACTGCCTCGACTCCTCGTTTTTGATTGTCCGGGGCAATCCGTTGAGATATGCCCTCTTGCTCCACATGTCCAAAGAATTACATGATCTTTGAAACTTTCATTAGCTCTAGTGTGAGCACGCCCGAAAGTTCTTTTCCCTGGATTTGGCTGGTACTTGCTTGATTAGAACCCGATGATGAGGCTCTACTCCCGCTGGTAATCGGTCTTTGCCCCGATTTATAGCTTCGGGCCTTTTTTGTTTTGACGAGAACCTTCTAGGTCTCCATGAAGACCTACTTTTGTTGTTGCTTCCTCGGCGGTATGGATGGCTTCTCTCCTTCTTCTTCTTCTTGTGCCGCCTTGATTGTCCTCCCACAACTGTTGGGATATCATTATCCACGCAACATAGAGGAACCGCTTTGTTAATTCCTCTTAATCTCTTGTAATTCTGTGCAGAGTAGCCTTGATAGCACCATTCGATAACTTGGCCTTTAGGAAAGACATTTTTTCGCCACGCTTTTCTCACTCCACCCTTGTATTCCCGATAAGCATTTCTCTCCAGGGGACTCGGAATTTTGGCAAAGAATAGTCATGCGAGCCTTCTTTTCCTCAATCTTCGATTTCCACCTATATTCGTGAACAACTTGATATATTCGTCAATATGACAAATATCCAAGAACTCAAGGCTATAGAGGGCTTGTTTATATTTCTTTCTTTTTTCATCCTCTAATCCTCGAAATAACCCGTGCCGATGAATGGATTTTGAATAGTTTTGCCATACCATCGACAATTCCTTTAAGTGATTCCCCGATGTGACCGAACTCTTCGTACAAAGCATCGGTCATATCCCAGGCAATCTTCACCGATCCTTCAAGACTCATTTCAAGGAGTAATATGAATGAATCCTTTGTAAGATCGAGGTTCTCTTTGAAATTCTCATAGTCAAGCCCATTCATCAATGAGAACTTCTGTTTTTAAAATCGGTATGTCCAGATTTAACATCAACCCATACGGATGTATTGGGTCGAGGTGCGATCTTCCATAAGGCGCCCGATAAACATTCGGCCTTCCGGTAGGTTGCAGTTCCCTGCAAGAGGTTTCGACCTCCGTCTCCCCGAAAGTGGATCACTCCCGGTCGTGAAGTCCCCCGCATGTGGCATCCTCTCGTCTCGAGCTCCATGATGTGAACCCGTACTTTCTTCGACGTTAGGATTAACTGGTGGCGGTGGTGGAGGAATTGGTCTACCTTGTGGGTCATAGGTAACCAAAGCCGATTCTCACCGCATTCATCTTTAAATCTACAATACCTAATCCCGCGAAGGATTCGCCAGTCATGTAGATCTTTAAGATTCATCTTTTCCAAATCCATCTTTTTAATTTTTGATGGATTTTTCTTTGATTAGAGCAATAAGCTTCTCCTCATCTGTCATCTTTCGTATAACTTCGGTTGGTTTCCCCTTTTGGTGTAAATAGGTACCGCCCCAAAATCAATACGTTTCCTTCCTCCAGGATGAACTCGGCTACTGTCCTCCGATTCTTGACTCATTTCTCGAATATCATGAAGGAGTTCAAGAGTTTCCTTCGATATTTCACCATCGTCTCCATCCAGTTCGATCCGATGAACTTGTGTCGGTAGATGAATATGGCGGTTGCCATAAGTCGCACGCCTTTCCTGGATTTCTCTAAGTTCTTTCGAGATCTTAGATTTGTCTAGAAGTATCTCGTTCCACTCGGGTATTCCATCGGAATCATTGTTTCGATGGGAATTTTCATGAACCGTTTCTTGAAGGTTCATCAAGTGAACATATAAGTGTCCGGTTAAGCATCCGAATCGCTTATAATATTCTCGCTCGCATTTTGCATTGCCTTAAGGTTTCCCGTCGGCTCCTGCCTGTTCCTTTTCTTCATGTTGGTATTCCCAATATGAAACCTGGTCAAGGTGTTCTTGTGCATACATCGTCAATATTTGACGATATGTCCTGTAAGAGGTACATCTCGGACATCGGTCCGGATCCATAATCTCGGAGTAATTTCTCCTCACCAATTGTTAATTACATAAATGTAATAAATTTAACTAAAAGTTCTTAATAAACCAAGGCTCTGATACCAATTTCGAGGATCGCAAGACCTTTGAGAGTAATCAAGGAAAATACAATGAAATTTATCGTCCAGGTTGCAAAGTGCAACAACTTTAAAGTTTAGAGGGTAAACTGCAATTCAGCTTTCATAAGTCCAGGGGTAAATTTGGAATTTTAACCAAAGTGCAAAATTTTGTAAAGTTCAGGTTGCAAACTGTATCTTTTTGAAGTTCTGGTGGCAAAGTGTAAAAACCTGTATAGTTGAGGTTGTTAACAATATTTATCCCTTTATTTAATTTATATATAATTAATGGTTGTTAAGGATAAATATGTAATTTTTTTTGAATATCAGTAAAAAACGGAAGTTATTTTTGGTAGTGCTCGTTCACATTCCGGATTTTTTGGGATTTGTTTGAAACCGTATCTCTGACCTTATCCGCCGTGAGAAATATGTTGCTAATTGAAGATAAATATGTTGCTTATTGAAGACAAATATGTTGCTTTTTTGGATATATTTGAAATTGTATCTCTGAAACTCTCTCTTTCCTTCCATACAGTCAAACTTGCAATTAATACTGGCGCATTCCGCTGTGCGAAATATGTTGCTTATTGAGGACAAATATATTATTTATTTAGGCAGACATGTTGCAACCACAAACTATTGTCTCCGATTTGTCTTTTTTATATATATGTAATCTGTTGCTTATTTATGTCAACTATGTTGCTTATCAAGGACAAATATGTTACTTATTTAGGCAGACAATATTGCTAAGTAAATATGCTGCTTTTTTATGTGGATTGTGTTGCTTATTGAAGATAATTATTTTGCTTATTTAAGTAGACAATATTGATAAGATGGGCGCAAATCTGTTGATTTAAATAGGTCATATATCTTGTATATATGTATTTTTGTTGCTTTTGTATGACAACCGTGTTGCTTATTGATGACAAATATGTTGCTTAGACATTGTATATTTATTGCTTACAAATATTATGTTTTGCTATGGTTTTAGATGATAAGATAACATCTACGCTGTTGTGTGTAACTTCCCTAATTTCATGGTATATGATTGATTGGTTTGGACTAATATATCCCCTTTATCAATTTAATTATGTATTTTGTTTTATATATTTTAAGCATATTTATTATTAGTCATTGAATTTGTTGATCTGTGGTCCAGATTTGGTCTTACGTACTTACCTAAGGCATTGGTCTCATATAACCCTTCCCCTATATATATATATATATAGTGGAAACTGGAAAGTATTTGGAACCTTAGTATAGATTGATTCTTTTAGTGCTCCATTTGTTGATGATTTTTTTAGTTTTGGGGTGTTTCTTGCTTTCCTTGGTGAACATAGCATATTGTCTATTTGGGGGATATGAGATCTTTAGTAAATTTTGTAATGTATGGCTAAAATATGATATTTTTCAGAAATAGTCTAATTTTAGGATTATTCAGTATTTTGACGACACATTATAGTCTTGGCTAAATGTGATATTTGGATGCAGTTTGTTGATTTTTTTTAAAAAAAGGAAGAGTTTGTTATATTTCAATTATTTCAATATAGTTGGTTGATTTGGGAAAAACGAGGTTCAACTAACACCTTTGAATATTACATAATTGCGTTTTGAAGCATTTCAGATTTTGAGTTATGATATTGGTACGTGATATTTGTTTTTGATCCTATCAACTCAACCTTCATAGTACAAATTTTATATCTTTGGATTCTCTGCTAAGCCTCAAGGATAACTGTTAACCCCTTGTTTTTGCAAGTTTGAGTCAGTTTTGCAAATTACATGCTTATAGAATAAAATTTATTCAACTATTTATTGAGAAACTTGGAATGTCAATGGCATGAGCTAATAACTGAAAATTTTCAAGCTTTATAAGTGGACCTTCCATATAGATATTGTTGAGTTCCTAAGCTAACACTTGAAAGAGTTGGTGCAACTCTTGTGAGATGAGTCATTAAATTACTCAGTCCCTGCAAATACTAAAAAAACTTATCACAAGGTACAAAATGAATTCATTAAGATATTGATATATTCATAGCCTTGAATATTTAAAAGTGTGGTGGTATTTAATCAAGTTTTGTTATCTGATGATTTTACTTCTATTGAAGTAAATAGACGAGCTTATACAAATTTTGATGATCATGAGAATGTAATAATTTGTTATATGTGGATTGCATGCTCACATTTGATACTGAGCTTTATTTAATATATAAGAAACTAAAGAGCTACTTGCTTCTAAATTTGATGTGAGGGATATGTGGGCGAAGCAAGTGTAATATTGAGTGTTAAAATCATAAGAGTGGATGATATCATAATGTTATCTCAAGAACATTATGTTGAGAAACTTCTTAAGAAGTTTGGACAATTCTATGTCAAAACTGTGAGTTAAGATGTTTGGACATTTCAAAGTCAAACATGCGAGTACTTCTTATGATGATAATACTCAATTAAAGAAAAATCTTGTTGATCTTGTGGCTTAATCCGAGTATGCACTGATTATTGGGAGTCTGTTGCATTTGATAAATTTTTCACATTGACATAACTTGTGTTGTGTATCGATTGAGCATATATACATATAATTCCTATCGTGATCATTGGACTGTTTTTGTCAGACTAATGAAATACTTGAGAGGTACCATGAATTATTGTATTCTTTATAGTGGATTTCACTCTGTATTAGAGTGATTGGTGATGATAACTGAATCTCTGATTCAGATGAGATAAAATCTGCTAGTGGTTATGTATTCACCCTTGGTGAGGGTGCAATTATTTGGAAGTTTGCTAAACAAAGTATCATAACAAACTATAATATGGAGTTTGAGTTTACTCACTTTGAGTTAGCTAGCAATGAGGCTGAGTGGTTGAAAAACTTCTTAGCAGAAACCAACACCTTTAGTGTATATACATTGTGATTTCCAAGTATCAATTACAATTGCAAAGAATAAAGCCTTTACTAGTAAAAACAAATATGTTTGTCTGAGACATTCTGTGGTTAAACATTTGTTAAAAGATGGAGTTATATCCATTGATTATGAAAAGTCAAAAGTGAATTTGGCCAATTCTGTGATTAAACCTTCGGGCGAAAATTAATTAAAAATCAAGGGAAATGAGACTTAAGCCGATTCAAGAAATTAACAGTGATAGAAACCCAACTTCTGTGATTGGAGATCCCATGAATGAGGTTCATATGGGTAATAACAAGTCACTTGTTAATTTTGCTAGCACAACCTATGGTGTGAGAAGTGCTAGAATGCAAGTATGATGGATGACTTGATGATCTCTTAATGAATTTCATATCCCTTAAGGGTGGTATATTTACTTGCAAAATTTACTTGATGAAATTCACCTATATGAGTGTGGAGTGGGGCCGCTCCTATGAGACTTTGGCATGTCTCTAGAGCATTTATGAATACCAGGTACGCGCATGACCTATTAGCGCAAAATCGCATTGAACGACAAAAATTTGAGAGGGTGTAATGTGACTGGTAAGATTTTAACTTACAATAAAGAGTTCTTGGTTCATAGATACTACAAGCTTCACCAAAACTCTGTATGTTAAATCTTATCTTTCTAGGTCTGGTTCATAATCAAAAAGACACCAGATTCGATGCATTCTACACTCATTTTTGTAACCCAACAAATTGTTCTAGTCTTTTTAAATCTTTTAAAACATGTGCGGGATTGTTGTATAAAATGAGTGTTTAAAAGATAAAATTAATTTTGCTACTTCAAATATTTTATAATTCTCTTTTTGACTTAGTCCATCTACCTTAACAATTATTCAAAAAACAAATTCTATCTTATCTAAAAGAATGACTAGGTCTGCAGCTTTATCTCAACATTATGGAGTGGTTCCTCCCTTTTGGTTAGTGGCTAGAATGCTACAATTATTCCTACTTTTTTAGGTTAAGAAAAAAACGTGCTTGAAGGTTTACAAAATTAGTGCTCCCTTATTTTAAGGAAATATAGGTTGTCTTGAAGCCTATTTAATGAACACCTCATTTTGCAGAGGGATAGAACATAATCATCTTTCTACTGCCTTATTTGTCGACTTTCAAGTTTAATTTGTTGTTCAAAAACCCCGTTGAATCCTCGGACGATTATGAAAATAAATCCTTAAGGACAAGTCTTAAGTTTCGCACGCCTCAAGAATTAATCTTTTGTTTTCGAACTTCATCAAAATTTTCCAACAATAACATGATATAATTTGCAGTAAAACTACACTTTTATTCAAAATATCAAGGGATCATGTAAAAGATTACCATTTAATTTGGTTGCACAAATAAAAAATTAAGTAGGAAACAAGTAAGCCAAGTTTACTGCGATGCCTGCAATGTAAAGAGAATCTCTTGGAAAACAGAGCAATTGGAATCCACATTTCATGATTTTTGAGCCTCAAGCGTTAACTTTCCAGTCTCTACCAAATCATGTAAAGAATTAAATTAAGAAAACAAAGAGGAAGTATAGTAAAAATGTAATAATAAATAATAATAATGATGTCATGTAATAAGATGAAGCTTCTCATAATATTTGGCAAAATGTACACCTGAATGAGATAGAAAATTATAGAAAACTGAAAGAGGATGAAGACATTAAGGAACTTCAAGTGTTTTTTTTTGAGCTCAGTCTTATTCATCAAATACATAAAGAAGTTTCGAAACCAAAACTACATAATATGTTTTTTAGTCGCAACTTTTTTACATCGTAGTTGCAAAAATAGCTTGAGAATACTAACAATGAAATGTTCTGTCCAAACCAAATGTTTAGCAAGAAATATCACACTTTGGTGTAAGGCACAAACTAAAAAGTAGTCTCCTTTGTTGGAGTGTTATATTTTCTCTCTCTAGAAGAGGGAACCCTAGTTTTTGTGTGTCTTGTCCCTTTGTGTTTGGTTTGCTTCCTTCATCTGTTGTTTGTTGACCTACCCATGGGTTAAGTTAGTCTCCTCCCGCATCCACCGTGTCAAGGCTTTGGTTCATGTATCGCATTAATGTGATTTTGGTTTCTTATTGTTGAGTTTGGTTTAAGGTTGCATTTATTTCTCGGTTTTGACTTGCATTTATACCGTTGATTTCCTCCCCACCCCTTCTTTTCTTTTCCTTGTTGTCCTCTTGGGACCACTCTCCACTAACCTCTGTTCCCTCTCACTTTTCTTCTCTTTTGTTTGTTATTTTATTCTAGGTGGTTCTAGGTGGCAAGATCTTGGTTTATTGGTGTGGATCTAAAGGTGGGATCCCCTTATGGCTATAATGGAAAATGAAATAGTTAACAAACTAAAATCTTTTTCATTGACTGCCAAGGAACAAAACAAAATATCTTTGTTAGAAACAGACATAGCTAAAAGCAAGGACGAATGTAATCGGAGTCTTATAGGGAAGATATTTGGTATTAAAAGAACGAATTTTACCTGGTTGAAAAATACCACAACTAGTATTTGGCAGACTAAAGAACCATTTTCTTTGAGACAAATATGATCGAATTTATTCCAGTTTATTTTTAACGCCCAGGAAGATAAGGTAAATGTGCTCAGAGGGAAAACATGGAGCTTCGACAACCAATATCTCATTCTGAGAGAATGGTCCGAGGATGTTGTGGAGCGAATTGAAAACATCAATAGTGTGGAATTATGGGTTCAAACATGGAATCTTCCCTTTCATTGGATTTGTGCTGATACGGGGAAAAAAATTGGGCAGAAGTTTGAGCATATATATGATATCCTGATTCCTGATATGCATAGTATAAAAGGACACTATATTAAGATACTGGCTGAAATCAATCTTGCCAAACCTCTACTCCGAGGGACCAATATTAAGCTGGGTGATGAATCTTGCAGGGCAGATTTTAAGTACAAAAATCTACAGGGATTATGCTTTTACTGTGGGCTGGTCGGTCACATTGAGAGAGGTTGCCTAAAGAGGAGAGAGGACCTGCAAAATAATTGCTCAATGTATGGAAAATTTGGAGAATGGCTCCGAGCAATTGATATGGCTCCCAATCGTAATCCTACTAGGCCTCAGAAAAGTCCGATCCTACACGAAAACGTTCTACCCCAATCAAGATATCTGAGGTTGGAGAAGAGTCTCAAAATATGATCAATGTTGGGAATTCTTCTCTTGTGGAAAAACCTGGTGGTGGTAAGGATATTAATGATTTAAGAGAAAAACATGAGCATGAAATTCTGGGGAACTAGTGATAGAAGAAAATCAAGGAAATACTCCCAAAGAAGCAAAAAATGTGACTGAACCAGGTATTTTTCCAATTTCACCAAGTAAGAGTAAAGAAAGCTGTGGTGATTATAATAAGGAAAATGCTATGGAGGTGAAACAAGCTAATCTTGTGAGTGTTTTGGTCAAAATGGATGGTAAGAGAACACCGTTAAAAACCATTCAACAGAATGTCTTGGGTGGAATCCACATTAAAGGTAAACTGTTAAGCCGAGGGGGAGAAATTTGAGGAAAAATGATACAAATCAACTGGGGGCTATTCCTATGGATACTTCTCAAGGACAAAGTAATTTTATAGGAAGGTCTAAAAGAGGTTTTGAGCTAATTGATGAAATTAAGATGGAAAAATAGGAAGATGGTAAAAAAGCTAAGATCTGTGTTGATGAAGCAATGAAACAGGAATCTGAAAAAAAGGTGGAGGTGGCCAGCCTTGAATGGGCCCAACCCCATCAATGAAGTGTTGTGTGTGGAATTGTAGAGGATTGAGAGGACCCTCTACAATATTCCAGCTTAAGGAGTCTATTAGACTCCATCTCCCCGAGGTGGTTTTTCTGTGTGAAACTAAGCAAAAAAGGGTTTTTATTAAATCAGTTTGTAAGAAACTTAAGTTTGGTGATAGATGGATTTGTTTTGATCCAATTGGTCTTAGTGGAGTCCTTTTGGTGTTCTAGACTTCGAATATCACTGTTGTCCAATCAATTGTCTCTCATTTTTGTGTGGATATTGAGCTCACTTGCAGCGAATTTCCTGAATCTATTTGGATGATTTTCATCTATGCGAGCACAGATCCTAATATTAGGAAGCAACAATGGGAGATTCTTAAGAGTTTTAGGCAGAAATGGGGGAATCTGGGGATTCTAGGTGGTGATTTACTAAGGAGGAGAAAGGAGGTCAAATTATAGGTGTTGCCAGCTTTATGGCGTTTCAGAAACTTATTCAAGAAATGGAAATGGGAGAGATTCCATTCATAGGACACCCTTTCACTTGGGCAAACAACAGAAAAGGTGAAGGTTTTGTGGAGGAACGTTTGGATCGCTTTTTTGGTTCCCCTATTGGTTGTTGAGATTTTTACGAGGCTAGGGTATTACATTGTGATAAACAAGCTTCCGACCACGCTTACTCTTTGCGTGACACAAATAAAGTGAATCAAAGATAGGCACAAAAGATTTTATTTCGATAAGCGCTGGATTGGGTGGGAAGGTGTGGACAAAGTGGTTGATCAGGCTTGTTCTGAATCTGTTAGAGGGACTCCTCTATTTCAAATACAAAAGAAAATTGGACTGTGCAGGGTTGCTCTTATTAACTGGAGTAAATCTAAACAATCTAATGCTTCTAAAACGATTGAAATATGCAAAGATAGGATGTCTGCCATGAAACATAGTGGCCGTATCTGTAATTGGCAAGAATAGATTACATTGAAAGATGTCTTGGATAAAGCCTACAGGGATGATGAGATGTTTTGGAGTCAAAAAGCCCGTGTGAATTGGTTGAAGGAAGGGGATAGGAACACTAAATTTTTTCACGCGTGCACTATTCAAAGAAGGAAAATTAACAGTTTATCCGATCTGTTAAAACATGATGGTTACCAGTGTGTGACCCTCAAAGATGTGGAGGATGAGGTTTCTGATTTTTATGCAAAGTTGTTTTGTTCCTCCATTCCTCCTGCTGAATTTGAAATTTTGAAGGGGATCCCTTGTTCGATCTCTACAACAATGAACCAAGTTCTTACTTGCCAAGTGGAAGCACCTGAGATTAAAAAAGCACTGTTTTCTTTCAATCCTAACAAGGCACCAGGTATTGACGGAATGAGCCTCCTCTTTTTCAAAGATTTTTGGTCCATTATTTCGATTCTCTTTGTCTTCTTTGTTCAAAACTTCTTTCAATATGGCAAGATCTTTCAAGAGCACTAACCATACCTTGGTTACCTTGAGTACTAAAATAAAAATCCTTCTTCTATGGCACACTTTAGACCCATAAGTCTATGCAAAGTGTAACATATATGGTGATCTCTCGAGGTTATTTCAAACATGCTTAAACTTGTGCTTCCCATTGCATTAGTGCAAATCAATCTACTTTTATCTCGGTCGCTAAATTTTTGATAATGTTGCCATTACTCATGAATGCATTCACTTTCTTAATGGTCTTAGAAACAATAAGAAAACATTTATGGCATTAAAGCTTGATATGTCCAAAGCACGTGATGAGTGAAATGGAATTTCTTAGCCTTGGTACTTGGTAAGAAGGGTTTTCATTGGAAATTTATCAAGTGGATTTTTGTCTGTATTAGTTCCTCTTCCTTCTCTTTTAATCCTGAGGGTCAAGTTTCTAGTTATGTTGTACCATCTAGAGGGATTAGACAAGGGGATCCAATATCCCCCTATCTCTTTATTATCCTTTCACAAGCTTTATCTAATTTGTTCAAACAAGCTCAAAACCAATCTTTGATCCATCGAATCAATCTTTGTAAAGGTTGCCCTACTATCACTCACCTCTTTTTTGCAGATGATTCGATTATTTTCTGTGAATCCACCCCTTCTGAGGCAAGGGCTGTTCATAATATTCTTGAGAGATATGATATATCCTCTGGCCAATTAATTAACTTAGATAAATCTTCAGTCATTTTCAGTAAGAATACCTCCCCTGCTCTTAAAAGTGTGATTTGTGAAATTCTCAATAATATCCCTGATAAGATGTGTGCCAAATGGAAGATCCAAAAGAGATACTTTCAAATATGTGGTGGATTGTGTTCACTCTAGAATTTGTAGTTGGAGTAATTGTTTCTTGTCTCAGGCTGGTAGGGAGGTCTTGATAAAAGTCGTTCTGAATGCTCTTCCAAACTTTGTGATGTCGTGCTTTAAACTTGCTGTGTCTATTTGTAAAGAGATTTCTCAAAATATTGCCTGATTCTGGTGGGTGGCAAGGGGGTTGGAAAGGGTAATAATAAACTCCATTGGTTCGCTTGGGATAAATTGCTGGAACCAAAATCACCCTGGAATAGGCCAACCGGTCAACCCATGGGGTCAACCGGTAGGTCGACCGATCGACCCCCTGGTCGACCGGTGGCTGAACGTGTCACAAAGTTGTTTTTCAAAATAATATAATCCCAGGGACAGGTCGACCCCTTGGTCGACCGGTCAGGCCCCCAGGTCGACCTGTGTAGTTGCTCACTGTCCAAAATTTCTCTTCTCTATTTTTGGTCCAGGGACAGGTCGACCCTTTGGTCGATCGGTAGACCCCTTGGTCGATCGGTCCACTCCCTGGGTCGACCTGTGCGTGATTCAGATTTAACGTTCAAATTTCAAATCTTTTATACAGATCGACCAGCTGACCCACAAGTCGACCAGTTCAAAATCAGATGATTTTGAACCAGTGGGAGACAACAAAATTTACTTTAATCACTTTATCATTTTTATATATTATTTATACATCTTGTAATTGATTGGTATGTGTTTTGCATGTATTTTGGGCTTAATTGTAGTTAGAATTAGTTGTTATACAAGCATCACTTGAGTAAAATAGGCTTTATTTCTGTTTTGTGGAAAAGGTATTACTCTTTGCTTGTTTTGTAGGAATTTATTGATATTTGTAGCATTTTGGCGACAATTCGGAGCATTGCAGTAAAGGACCGCCAATACTTGAAGTATCGTACAATGTTTGGAGTTGAATCGAGAAGAAGTCAGACGAACCGGGCGAGAAACGGAAAGAAACGAGCATCTATCAGCTCCAGCAGGTGAGCACGGGCAGAGCGTGCGTCCATAGCATGACCCGTGCGCCACCCAGAACTGAGACTCAACACATGGCATGACGCACGGGCTGGTCATGCGTGAAGCGCACGGCCCGTGCGTCCCTTCAGCGCGAGAAAAGTTCATACGGCATAATGCACAGGCTGGGCATGCGTTAGGTGCACGGCCCGTGCGTCTGTACGGGAAAACAGAGTTTGACAGATTCTAAATTAGGTTTCGACCCAAACGGAGTATAAATAGAGACGAGGCGGCCACAAACGAGAGGGATGGATTTTTGCCCTAGAACGCATAGAAAAGAACAACCTTCTACCGAAGGATTGGAGAGATTAATCGAGGTCACAACACGGCCTTGAGGATTGAAGATAGATCGAGAGATCTTCGACATCCCTGAGTTTTTTCATTCCGTCGTATGATTTATTTTCCATTAGTTAGATATGAACTTGAATAATTTGTCTATGAATTTTTTCTTTTCCATGTCTGGCTAAACATCTTGTGATTCCTGGGTTTGGGATTAGGTTAATGGATGCTTTTGTTGGATGATTAATTGCAATTGAAGTTATTGTTTTCAAACCCTATTCGAGTACTTTGTTTTAATTCTTGTTTTATCAAAAGATCTTTGGTTTAACTTGCTTTGATGTATTGATTCATAATTCGAGAGATGAGTTTCAATACTAGATCTGTGAGTACTTGACAAGAATATTTGCAAGATTGAGAAGTCTGTGAATATTTGTGAGGATTTATAATCTTTTATGCTTTTGGGAGTTGGATATCTCATGTTGAGTAGAGATACTAGCATAGATAATCCAATCAACATTTTTAAATGCATCTCGAGAGAGAGGGTAAAATACCTTTGTGATTGTTCTATAGGGAAGAATAATAATAACTTTGCTTGTGATTAATCTGATAATAAAAGGGGATATAAATTAAAACCATAGCCCTGGAATCCATTCATCTCCTTGATCTTTCAATCAATCTTTACTTTGTCTTTTTAGGATAAATTCTTGTCTTGCATTAACAAAACCAATCACTCAATTTCGATCGTCTGGATAAAAATAAGACTATTACAATCCCAATACTTAGTAAATTAATTTATTAGTCTCTGTGGATTCGACCTTGCTAACCCTATTCTATAAACTACACCGTACACTTGCGGTGAAGCTAAAAATATGGCGAACAAGTTTTTAAAAAACCTATTCTATAAACTACACCGTGCACTTGTGGTTGTGACCTCGATCAATCTCTCCAATCCTTCGGTAGAAGGTTGCTCTTTTCTCTGCGTTCTAGGGCAAAAATCCATCCCTCTTGTTTGTGGCCGCCTCTTCTCTATTTATATTCTGTTTGGGTCGAAACCTAATTTAGAATCTGTCAAACTCTATTTTCCCGCACAGACGCACGGGTCGTGCGCCTAGTGCACGCCCAGCCTGTACGTAATGCCGTATGAACTTTTCTCGCGCTGAAGGGACGCACGGGCCTTGCGCTTCACGCACGACCAGCCTGAGCGTCATGCCGTGGGTTGAGTCTCAATTCTGGGTTGCGCACGGGTCATGCTATAGACGCAGGCCCTGACCGTGCGCACCTACTGGAGCTGATAGATGCTTGTTTCTTTCCGTTTCTCACCCAGTTCATCTGACTTCTTCTCAATTCAACTCCAAACATTGCATGTTACTTCAAGTATTAGCGGTCCTTTACCGCAATGCTCCGAATTATCGCCAAAATACTACAAATATCAATAAATTCCAACAAAACAAGCGAAGCATAATACCTTTTCCACAAAATAGAAATAAAGCCCATTTTACTCAAGTAATGCATGTATAAAAACTAATTATAGCTACAATCAAGCCCAAAATACATGCAAAACACATACCGACAACAGCGCCAAAAAACTTGTTCGCCTTATTTTTAGCTTCAGTGCAAGTGTACGGTGTAGTCTATAGAATAGAGTTAACAAGGTCGAATCCACAGAACTAATAAATTAATGTACTAAGTATTGGGATTGTAATAGTCTTATTTTTATCCAGACGATCGGAATTGAGTGATTGGTTTTGTTAATGCAAGACAATAATTTATCCTAAAAAGACAAAGTAAAGATTGATTGAAAGATCAAGGAGATGAATGGATTCGGGCTATGGTTTTGATTAATATCCCTTTTGTTATCGATTAATCACAAGCAAAGTTATTATTATTCTTCCCTATAGAACAATCACAAAGGTATTTTACCTCTCTCTCTCGAGATGCATGTAAAAACGTTGATTGGATTATCTATGCTAGCATCTCTACTCAACAGTAATCATTCTTTTGTACACAAGAGTGGAGATGGAGGAGCCTATGTTGGAATTCAAATTTTGAATCTCTCCTATAAATAGATGAAGGCTTTGAAAGATCAATACACAACACTTACAACAATACAAGCAAATTATACACAAGCTCTTGTTATTCACTTTCATATTATTGTTGTAATTTTAAGCCTAGTTTCTACACTTGCACATTTTGAGTATTAGGCTTTCTTCTTGATTACACTTGAACTTTTGAGTTGTAATATTTTTCAAAGTGTAATCTTGATTGTAATTCAATCATCCAAAACAAGACATCCTTGTTAGTATTCTTGTGGTAAAAATACACTTGGATGATTTTAGGTGTTGAAGAGTGTGGTACTCTTCATAGGTGAAGGAAGATTGTGGTAATCTTCAAAGAGGTGTTGTAAGAATAGTGTGGTACTCTTCAAAGGCGAAGTTGTAATAATTTTGGTAATTATTAATAAAATTCTTTTTCTTTTTCGAAACCCCTCCCGGATATACTAGGGTAGTAGAGCACGTAGTCCCTAGGTGGGTTGAAGCTCTTTAAATCAACGTGTGTTGTTTACTTTCCGCATCTTTATTCTTACGTGTATTTTTACATTCGAAAAAAAGAGGGCAAAATCCGTAAAATCGGGATAATATATTTAAACCCCCTCTATATTATCGTAGCCACTTGGATTAACAAGTGGTATCAGAGACAAACTCTTTGGCTAGCTCGTTCCACATCGTGAGTAAAGAGGAAAGATCTATGGCTACAAACGAAAGCTATCTTACCACCGGCGCCTCCACCAACAAGCCACCACTATTCGACGCCAACAACTATGCCTTTTGGAAGGACCGAATTGAGTGCTTCTTGCAAGGATGCGGATTTGATATATGGGATGCCGTCATTGAAGGAATTGCACAACCAACAAAGAAATTAGAAGATGGCTCCATAGTTCTCAAAAGTTTCAAGGAATTCGATGACAACGACAAGAATGCTTTCTCTAAACGGTGAGGCCTTGAATATTTTACATTATTATCTTACCGCCACCGAATATAATTGCATAAGAGGCATAAGGTCGGCACATTAAGTTTGGGAAAAATTGGAGACAATCTATGAAGGTACAAAGAAAGTCAAACAAGCAAGAAAAACTATGCTTGTTAAAGACTTTGAAAACTTCATCATGTTCGATGGAGAAAATATTTCAAAGATGGTGGAAAGGCTTGACAACATAGTCAATCCCCCTTGTGGCACTTGAAAAATTATTTCGAAGAAGACAAAGTCACAAAGTCCTAAATGCTCTTAGGCTCATGGTCCAAAAAGGTGACGGCAATCACGGAAGCACAAAATCTCGAAACACTCAATTCGATGAGCTCATTAGGAACCTCTTCATTTATGAAGTCTACCTTATGGAGAGGAAAAATTCTCAATCATCCACCTCTAAACCGAGTATGCAAAATATTCCTAAAGGCTTAGCATCTTCTTCAAATATTTCATATTATGCTATTGATGAAGATGATGAGGAAACAACGGCTCTTGTCCGGAAATTTTCCAAGTTTGTTAATAAAAATAAAGCAAGAAAGTCAAGAGACAATTCTTGTTTCAAATGCAGAAAATCCGGGTGCTACATAACCGATTGCCCAAAATTAGCAGAGGAAGAGCAAAAGAAGAAAAAGCCATTTTTCAAAAAGAAAGCTCTAAATGCCAAAGCCATTCTTCGTCTTTAGTTGATGAATTACAATGTGATTATGATGAATTACAAAATGAATTTCAAAATATGATTGTTGAATACAAGAATTTGAAAAAGGATTTTAAAGAGCTTAAATTAGAGAAAAAATTATTTACTTCTTATGAATCTCTCGATCGTGCTCATGCTATTACTATTACCAAAATGCATGCTCTTGATTCCGAAAAACAAATGCTCACTAAAGAGATTGAAAATTTGAAAAAGGATGTGCATCGGTTCAATTAAGTACGGATAAGGTTACCAAAATTCTTGATGCACAAAGAAGTGAGCATTCTAAATTAAGACTTCGTTATAAACCTTTTCAAAATGTTTCTAAGAAAAATAACCAAGGTCCGACCTTTATACGTGCTAGTAGTTCCAATAATCTTATTTGTTTTTATTGTGGTAAAATTGGACACTATGCAAATAATTGTAAATTGAAAAATAATTTTAGTTAGTTTTGGAGACCCAAGAGTCTCAAGACTAACCTCCATGGACCCCGAAATTATAGGGTACCTAAAAATAATTCATTTGTAGGTGCCAGGGGCTATAACAACAATGGAAGACGCAAAATGGCTAATGGACAACGGATGTTCATGCCACATGACCGACAAGAGAGAAGTTTTTACCAACCTCAAGCTCCAAGAAGAAGGAATGATTATGTTCGGGAATAGCAAGGGAAGAATACTTGGAAATGGACAAATTGGTAACTCTTCTTTCTCTCTTAGTAATATTTTATTAGTTGAAGGGCTGAAGTTCAATTTGATAAGTACTAGCCAACTTTGCGACTCAACTACAATGTTGTTTTTAATAAAGATAAATGCATTGTTCTTAAAAATGATAAAATTATTTGTGAAGCAAATAGAAAGAGACAATCTTTACAAAATTTGTACAAGTGATTTGGTTAGTCAAAATGTTTCTTGTCTTGTCGCCAATAATGATTTAACTAGTTTATGGCATAGGCGACTTGGACATGTTGGATACAAAAATTTGCAAAATATTTACAAAAAACAACATGTAAAAGGACTACCCAAATTAAGTTTTGAAAATGTTGGCTTATGTGATACTTGTCAAAAGAACAAATTAATTAAAAGTAGTTTTAAGCCCAAAAATAAAATTTCCACAACCAATCCTCTAAAATTACTTCATCTTGATTTGTATGGGGATATTGGTACGACTAGTTTAAGTGGAAAACATTATACCTTCGTTATAGTCGGTGATTATTCTAGATATACTTGGGCTATTTTTCTTTCTAATAAAAGCGATGCCGTTAATGAGTTTGCTAAGTTGTGTAGACTTGTTGAGAATGAAAGGATGATACCATTAAGTCTATTCGAAGTGATCGAGGTGGAGAATTTGATGTTGAATTTAGAGTTTTATGTGAAACCAAGGGATATGCTCACAATTTTTCGGCTTCTAGAACACCACAACAAAATGGAGTAGCCGAAAGCAAGAACCAGACTCTTCAAGAAATGAGTCGATCAATGCTCAATGAATTCTCTCTTCCAAAATATTTTTGGGCCGAGGCCGTAAGTACCGCTTGCTATGTTATTAACCGAGTTTATCTTCGTCTCAAATTGAATAAAACTCCATATGAGCTTTGGAAAGGAAGAACTCCAAATATTAGTTACTTCAAAATATTTGGATGTAAATGTTTTATTTTGAACACTAAGGATCAATTGGATAAACTTGATCCTAAAGCCGATGAAGGAATTTTTATGGGATATTCAACAAAGAGCAAAACATACCGGGTTTACAATAAGACTAGCATGGTGTTGAAAGGATACCCAATGATGATAGTGACGAAGAAGACAACATTGAAACAATCACTCAAAATGATGCTCCAAGTGATCAACCTTCAACATCAAATAATCAATCTACAACCTCAAATGTTCCACAAGAAGACAAAGGTGATAATTCGGATCTCCCCGTCGCTCTAAATTCAAAGGGGATCATCCTAATGATCTCATTACTGGGGACCCTCCAGACAAGGTAATGACTAGAAGGAAATATGCCGAAAAAGCTCTTATCTCTCAAAAAGAGCCTAAAAATGCAAAGAAAGCAATTGAAGATGAAGATTGGTTTATAGAAATGCAAGAGGAGCTAAATCAATTCGAAAGAAATGATGTTTGGGAATTGGTACCGTATCCGCTGTCACAAACTATTATTGGTACAAAATGGGTATTCCGAAACAAACTCGATGACCAAGGCAACATCATTAAGGCAAGGTTAGTAGCTCAAGGGTATTGTCAAGAAGAAGGTATTGATTATGATGAAACTTTTGCACCCGTTGCACGTTTAGAAGCTATTCACATTTTACTTGTTTACTCTTGTTTTAAAATTTTCAAGCTTTATCAAATGGATGTTAAATCCGCTTTTCTAAATGGGTTTATTCAAGAAGAAGTCTATGTAAAACAACTTCCGGGGTTCGGAAAATTTTCAAGGCCAAATGATGTTTACAAACTTAAAAAGGCCTTATATGGTTTAAAACACACCCCGAGCTTGGTATGATAGACTTAGCTCTTTTCTTTTACAAAATGGATTTACAAGATGTAAAGTTGACACTACTCTCTTTGTTTTTGAAAAAGGGCAAGATTGTTTGTTAGTTCAAATTTATGTAGATGATATTATTTTTGGTGCTACTAATGATTCTCTTTGCAAGAAATTTTCTAAGTTAATGCAAGGTGAATTTGAGATGAGCATGATGGGGGAGCTCAAATTCTTTCTTGGACTCCAAATTAAGCAAAGTCAAGAAGACATCTACATATCACAATCTAAATATACCAAAGAACTTCTAAAAAAGTTTAGTATTGAAGAAAGAAGAACCGTCACTACTCCAATGGCGACAAACTTCAAAATCGACAAGGATGAAAAAGGTAAATCGATAGACCAAACCAAATATCGAGGTATGATTGGTAGCTTACTTTACTTAACCGCAAGTAGACCTAATATTCTTTATGCCATATGCCTATGTGCTTGATTTCAAAGCAATCCAAAAGAATCTCATTTAAGTGCCGTTAAAAGAATTTTTGATATTTAAAAGGCACTATTCAATATGGTTTGTTTTATCCAAAGAATGAAAACTTTTATTTAAAAGGATACAGTGATTCGGATTATGCGGATAATATTGATGATCGCAAAAGCAAATCCGAATCATGTCAATTTTTAGGCGATTGCCTTGTATCTTGGTTTTCAAAAAAGCAAAATTGTGTTTCATTGTACACGGCCGAAGCCGAATACATTTTCGCGGCATTTTGTTGTACTTAATTACTTTGGATGAAACAAACTTTAGCGGATTATAAATGTTCTTTCGATGTTCCTATTTTTTGTGATAATACATCTGCTATAAATATTGCTCAAAACCCGGTTCATCACAACCGTACTATACATATTGAGGTTCAACACCATTTTTTAAGGGATTGTGTCTCAAAACAAAAAATTGAGATGTGCTTTGTTCCGTCTCAAGATCAATTAGCGGACATTTTTACAAAACCGCTATCCTCCGAGACTTTTGCTTCAATTCGAGCTCGTTTAGATATAATGCATATTAAATAGAAGTCTATATTTACATATTTGAGGCATTTTAATTATTTTTGGTTTTATATTTATTTCGAAACACATTTCGTGTTCGTTTTGCAATTTTCGGAAATTTTTTCGGAAAATTTTGGTACCTGCAAACTTGGTACCAGTCGACCACACCGGTCGATCGATCGACCAGGATAACAGACGACAGAACATTTTTTTAAAATCAGAGTCCGCTTATTTATTTCTTCACTTTGCTCATGGTATTTCAAACCCTACCCCCAAATTTCTCTCAAAATCCCTCAAAAATCTCTCAAAACTTCTCAATTTCTTTTAATCTTTGAGTTTTATCATCTCTATTATCTTATATTTCATGGAACCTCGTCAATTTACTGGACAAAATCCTCAAAGGAGTTAAAGGTGGCAAAGGGGAGAATCTTCATCCCATCCCCAAGAAGATGAAATTCCACAAGGAGATGATCAAAATCGGCTTACGGATGAGGAGATCGCAGAATTGAGAGCCGGAATCATGAAATCGAACATACGTTGGGATAAAAGTAAGTCTTCCCTTCTATCTAAGTGTTAGGAATTTTATTGTTTAGATTTTGATGAATGCCATGTAAAACTTAGAATAGAAAGTTGGCACCCCAATTCTTTTGTAAAATGCATTGTAATAAATAGAGTGGCCAAGCTGAGTTAAGTCGACTACGACCTAACATGCAAGAAGACAATCAAGACTAGAAGGAAGACTCACTGCAAGACATTGAGTATGGCAAAGAAGAATAGACGGAACTCTACTAAAGAAGCGGTGAGATGCGGTGAGTGGAGATCGATCAAGTCAACTCGAGAAAAGCCAAGTCTCAAGTTGAAGTGACGGAAGAGTCATTCAATGATTGGAAGTGACTCTAAGTCACCTGGGAAAGCAAAAAGAAATACAAGTCGAGATAATCGAAAAGATCCGTTGCACGGAAATCAAGAGAATTACTTAAACAAGTAATATCTCCATACCACCTTTCTTGGAGTGCTCATCCCCGAAGCGTGCAAATGAAATGAACCAATGGGAAGCACTACACCGTGTCGAACTCGAAAAGGTGAAAGAACAATTCATACGAGGAAATGGCAATTCCAAGGATCGCAACAAGACAAGCCAACGATGCAAGTGACTTTCAAAAATAAGCCTATCTCTTCAACGGGCAAATTTTTGAAAGATCACTATAAAAGGCCGAGGAATGACTCGAGAGAAAAAACCCGAACCACGAACATTCAAGAAATCAATTAAAATTATAACTTAAATACTCTCAAATCATTCAAGATTAATCCTCAAGCCTACATTACGAAGTACATCAATCCAACACTTTTGTGAAGGAAAGAGAACTTCAATCAGTTGAAGAGGAAACTTTTGAAGAAAAGGGGTCTACATTCCACGAAGGATTGTAGGAAGGTTCAAGGTCGAACCAAGCCTTAAGCTTTTGGAGGGCTTCGTGATCAAATCCAAAGAACTTGAGCAAGTGAGCTGTAGTAGCAAAGGCAAATTTGCCTGTGAAGAAGCGGAGTCGCACGAGAAGCCACCGAGTGATCGAGGCGTCTGATCGAGTCCCAAAAGATCAAGTTAGCTGTGTGATCAAGACTTGTATCCGGACTGTTACCACTTTGTAAACTGATCATTACCTAGTGGATTCCTCCGGGGAGTTGGAGAAGAGAGGAGTAGAAGAATTACCCCATCTTCGAACCTCTATAAAAATTTCATTGTGTCATTTACATTTCAAAGATTTTAATTCTGCATTTTTAATCGCTTATATATGCCGATAAATTTGCTATCCATTTGATAATACAAGTACTAAACCCAAAGACTAAACTCTTACTTAATCAAACTTAAGGGTGTTAAGTCTTCTGAAAACAAAACCACAATTGAGTTAATTTAGAGTCAACACTGAGTTATTCCATCAACGGCTCGGTTGAGTCTCGTTGAGAGACTAACTCTACTTGATTGACTAAATCGATCTGTCCATCAAGGACACTGGTGTGTAGAATCAACTCGTATATTTAAAAGGACTAAATCGAAAATTTGGTAAGGTTTATTCAACCCCCTTCTAAACCTTACACTTACACCCCTTGGGACCTACAAGTGGTATCGGAGCGGTTGGTTCATTGAACCCTCCGCACCGGTTATGAACTAGATCTCCAAACTTTTCAAAAGTCTGCTTTAGTACTTAAACTCTCGAAACTCTTTTTATCATTAAAAGTTATTATCATGGAAGCAAATTTGACACGCATCCCTATGTTCACTATTGAAGAATTTGATTATTGGAAAATTCGTATGCGAGTGCTCATCTATCAAAGCATTACATGATGAGATGTGGATAGTGATAGAATATGGGCCTCTCGCAAATCTTAAAGGTGAACACGGTATGCGAAGAGTTGCAAAAGAAGGAGAAGAAGATGTTGCTCCCTGCCAGTCATGGTTGAAAAACCAAGAACCGAGTGGACAAATGATGACAAAAAAAGATACAACCTGGACAATGTAGCCAAGGACATCCTTTACAAAACCTTGGACAAAGCCATGTTCAATAAAGTTAAATCATGCAAAACGGCTAAAGAAATGGGACAAGCCGACATTGATTTGTGAAGGCTCGGAGCAAATCAAAGAAAACAAATTATCGTGGGTCGTCTAAATTTGAGAACTTCAAAATGATCTCGGAGAAAACCTGGATCAACTAGATGCTCGGTTCACGAAATCACAAATGAGTCATCGCACTTGGAAAGGAATATACACGAGAAGGAAATGTGTATGAAGATCCTAAAAAGTCTTCGGTGAATGGGAAATGAAGGTCATGGCACCGAGACATTCCATGGACCTATCAAAGACATCCAACCATGAGTTATTCTCGGACCTCAAAGCCTACGAGTTTGAGCCGAGAAGAAAAGACCAGGAAGAGACAGTTGTACCCAAAATAGTTGCTCTAATTGTTAAAGATGTGAAGAGAGCGAGGTCAAAGAAGTCATTGACCCAGGAAGAAATAGCCCTGATGGTTAAAAGATTCAACAAGTTCTTTAATAAGAACTACAAGAGAGAAAGGGTGAATCTTCCGGAAGACACTCAGCTCCCTCCAAATCAAGGGAAGATAGGCCAACCAAGAGAACAGATCATCAAAAAGTTGAGTATCAAAGGGTGACAATCCAAGAATGGAAAGAGTGATCAAAAGGTTGAATATCTATCTTTGAACAGTAGACAACCAGGTCACTATGCCATTGATCGTCCATATCCTCGTAGTCAATAAATACGAGGGATGAAGAAGAAAGGAAGGTCTTCAGAGAAAGAAGACAAGAAAGGAAAAAGGCAATGATGGTCTGCAGAGATCAAACAGCCAAGTCAAGAGAGACAGTGATTCAGAGAGCAGTGAAGCTGACTACTCAAGTGACTCTGAAGAAGAAGCCCTGATCTGCTTGATGGCCAAAGAACAAGATCAACCTGACCAAGAAGATGAGGTACAATCTAACTCAACAAACTCAGACACTAGTGATAGTGACTGTGACACACACACTTCATCACCCACTGATCTTTATGATTCATTAGGCAAAATGATGAAAGATTTTGAACACATTAAATCCTCACACACACTATTGAATGAGGAAAACAGCCTACTCAAAAGTCAAAACTCAAAGCTGACTAAGGAGCTGAGTACTCTAAGTCAAATAGCCGATGAGAATGAAAGTTTAAAATTTGAAAATGCTAAATTAATAGCAGAAATTGCTGCTATAGAAAAGAGGGAGAATGACCTCAAGAATGTTATTGCCTCATTCACTAAGGCATCTAAATCATTGGATGATCTTATTATGAGTCAAAGAGAATGTGGAGACAAGACAAAGCTAGATTTAATTCTCCGTGCTATGTCAAACCTCAAAAGTAATTTTGGAAAAAGGATCTTCAAGCCATGAAGAGTCCGAAAAATCCAAAACTCTAAATGTTGCACACACATTCACTCCAAAGCACAATAACAAGCAAACCGGCCTTGGTTATAAAGGAAAAGGAAAACAACCGAGTTGAGTGTCTTTGAAAGGACAAGCGAGAAGAGATTCACCCGATTCCCTCAAAGCAAACTCCAAACAGAAAATACTCTGTAAAGAAGAAGCGAGCTACCAAAAACCCAGAAAATCCATAAAAGAAATACATATGATGGGAATGGTAGAAAATATCCAAGCCAAGTGATTGGAATAATGTGAACTATCAAGATAGACTTATGGAATATAAGCCCAAATGGCAAAGGCACGTAACTCAAAGCAAAGGCCATTCCAAAAGCATAAGAGCTTTCATCAAGACACATATGCACCTAGGCACTACACTCAAAGACACCACAATTACCCAAGGAAGGCAATTGCTAAAACACATATGCAGGCATACGAGACAAAAGAGACAATTTGTATGAACAGAATCCCCAAGCAATTTTCCAGGATTAATTATGATTATGGCAGCGATAGATGGCAACCCCTTAGAGTCAAATCATTTGGCTATAGGTTGGTTGGATCATCTTACAATTCTAACCCCCCTCAGGACCTGCACAAGTATGGGTACCTAAAACTTAATTTCCTTGATTGCGGGTTCAAGGACAGTGAGTGCCAAGGAACCTGGTACATGGACAATGGGTACATTCCCGGACACATATGACAGAAATAAGAAAAATCTGTCAAAATTCAAGGAAGTTAAAGGAGCAAAAGTCATATTTGGAGGAAATGAAGCTCTGGTGAAATAAGAGGCATTGGATCCATCAAGAGGAATGGATTAGAAATCACGGATGTTGCATATGTTGAAGGACTCAACTTCAACTTATCGAGCATCGATCAACTCGTGACAAGGGCTACAATGTTGGATTCAACATGGGTATATGCCAAATCAAAGATATTGAATCAAATGAAGTTGTCTTTGCAAGGATGTAGACGAGAAAAATATGTATGTAGTGGATTGGTCAACCGCAACTCCCAAAGACCGTCTACTAGCAAAGAGCGCAATGAATCAAGTTGGATGTGGCACAAAAAGCCGAGTCACCTGAATTTCAAAACAATTAACAAGTGGCAAGAAGTCATCTTGTGGAAGGACTACAGACTCGAAGATACAAAAAGGAGAGTATATGTGACGATGTCGAAGGGAAAACAAATCAAGTCGTCATTCAAAGAAAAGACATGCCCATCCTCAACAAGAATATTGCATCCGCTTCATATGGATCTATTTGGCTAAGTGGAACCGGCCAGCATAAGTGGAAAGAAATACACCTTGGTGGTAGTAGATGACTACTCAAGATATACATGGCCAATATTCATGTGTAAGAAGAAAGAAACTCTACAAAAACTACCACAAATTTGATGAAGAGGATTCAAAACGAGAAGAGTCAAACCATTATCAAAATAAGATCGAGAGGAATCGAATTTGTCAATGGAATAATAACTCGATTGTGTTGAAAATGGTATTGGTCATGAACTATCAGCAAGAACTCCACAGTGAGAATGGAGTTGCGGAAAGAAGGAATAGAACCCTCAAAGAAGAAAGAAGGACCATGTTAGTGACAAGGGGGTTACCAAAAAGATTTTTGGGTGAAGCAATCAACACAACTTGCTACACCCAAAACAGATGTATGATAAATGAGCGGTGACAAAGACTCCTATGAGATCCGGATGGAAGAAAACCAAATGTTGCATATTTAGGAATATTTGGATGTAAATGCTTTATCCACAACAATGGCAAAGACAACCTAAAGACTTTTGATGCTAAAGCGATGAAGGTATCTTATTAGGATACTCAAATTTGAAAGCAAAGCCTGAGGATACTCAACAAAAGAACTATGGTTCTGAGAAGAATCCATTCTGTAGTATTCGATGAGCCAAATGTAAATGGAGAAGACATTGAAGAGTCAATTTGATAATTTGAATCATCCAACCATACGTAAGAGTCCTATCTTTGAAGCCAATTTGGAATTATCAATTCGAGGAAGAAGATGAGATAGTGAATCTCAAAACAGTTTGGAAAATTTGCAAAGCTAAGTGATTACGAGAGAGTGACCACAACAACACACCGCAAGTCGATCAATCAGCTAACTTACTCCAACCTGATGTAAGATGGTGAGAGATCATCCACGAGTAACTTGTCATTGGAGATATAAGAGAAGGTGTCAAAACAAGATCCAGATCTCAACAAGAAGCTATGTTCACATGCTTCATCTCACAAATAGAGCCCAAAGACGTGTCCCAAGCATTGGACGACACACATTGATTCAAGCTAAGTGTGGGAATTAGTGCAAAGACCCATACATCAAAATGTTATTGGCACCAAATGGGTGTTGAAATAAGATGAACGAGGAAGGTTACGTGGTAAGAAACAAAGCAAGACTAGTAGCCAAAGGATATTGCCAAGAAGAAGGGATAGATTTTGATGAAACATTTGCCCCCGTAGCAAGATTGGAAGCTATAAGGATGTTTCTTGCCTATGCGGCTCACTAGATTTCTTGTATATCGATGGATGTAAAAAGTGCATTCCTAAATGGTTTATTGGAAGAAGAAGTGTATGTTGAACAACCTCCAGGATTTGAGCAGAAGACTCTTGGAGATAAGGTATACAAACTCAAGAAAGCTCTATATGGATTGAAACAGGCACCCAAAGCATGGTATGATACTTTGTCACAATTCCTAACCGAAAATGGATTCACAAAAGGAAAAGTAGATAGAACACTTTTCAGAATTCAAGACAAAAAGAGTATATTGCTTGTTCAAATATACGTGGATGACATCATTTTTGGATCCACAAACAAAGAGTCGTGTGTGAAAAGTTTTCAAACCTCATGCAAAGTAAATTTGAAATGAGCATGATGGGAGAGGCGACATTCTTCCTTGGACTCCAAGTGAAACAGTTTGAAGGATGGAACCTTCATAAGTCAAACAAAATACACCAGAGATTTAATGAAGAAGTTTGGTATGGAGGAGAAGTCTTTCAGTAAAAATACCAATGAACACATCAAAAATGGACATGGATGCGGATGGCAAGCTCGTAGATCAAACAAGATCTGAGCACTTATTGGATCACTGCTCTATCTCACAAAGAAGCGGGCGGACATCACCTTTCTTTGTAGGTGTATGTGCAAGATTTCAATCTGCTCCAAAAGAGAGCCATATGACAAAGAAACTGACTAAGAGAATATTGAGATATTTGAAAGGAAGCCAAGAAGCGTGCCTATGGTATCCAAAGGAAGGTGGATTCAAACTAATTGGCTATTGATTCGACTATCTTTGGATGCAGAGTGGGACGGGAAGAGCACCAGGCACATGTCAAATGCTAGGAAACAGCTGATTTCTGGTTTAGCAAGAAGCAAAATTCAATAGCCACCTCTACAACGGTGGCGAGAATACATAGTGCGGGGCGTTGTTGTGCCCAAGTCCTATGGATGAGACAAAGTGAAAGACTATGAAGTTGAGGAAAAAGAAATTCCAATCATGTGTGATAACACAAGTGCAATAGCAATCACTCAAAATCTGTGTTGCACTCAAGAACAAAGCATATTGATGTCGAGATATCATTTCATAAGAGATCACGTTGAAAAAGAAGGACATCATCCTGGAATATATCTCAACCGATAAACAACTAGTCGACATCTTCACAAAACCATTATGTGAGTCAAGATTTGAAGAACTCAAACATGAGTTAGGGTTAATTGGTGAGTTAACTTTGAGAAGACTCAAAGAAAAGAAATGGAACACAAAAAGTGAAAAAGAGTGAACACACAAATCAGCTCAAGAATCACCAGTATCGGAAAGACAACTACACCGAGTCGGTGATAGCCGAGTCACTAAGAGAACTCGTGAGAAGTAGAGTTAAATCGGACTAAGGGATAAGGCCGAGTCACTTGTGAGCAAAGTGACAAAAACGCGATCGTTTTGACTAAGCGGGAATGTTTTAAGGAATACGTCAAAGATAATGATGATGTGTATGCGGACCTAAAGCCGCACACCAAGCTTATGATTGGATATAAATCTTTTGCCGCATTAAATACGAGACATTAAATGCTAAATAGGCGTGCAAAATCTAAACCGTTGATTTCGATCACATTTCAAAACCACCCGCACGTCCTTTCATAAACCATATTTAAACCATTTTCGTCCGTTTCTCTCTCACACTTCTAAAACTGTTCATTTCTTTCTCTCAAAAGCAAAGGCAAAAATTCTCTCGAAACCCTATCTATCTTCAAATCAATTTTCGAGTTTTTCTTGATATAATCCTGAAAAATGGCACCAACTTATGACTTTACCAAGTTAGGAAAGCAAATCCATACGGCTCTACGGTGGATTTGACGGAATGGTGAAACAGGGTCCGACGACACCCTAGTGAAGAAAATCGCTGAAAAGTTGGAAATGTCCGGCCGAAACCGTTTCGACGTTAGAATATCCGATGACATATGTGGAGGAGGTCGCACAATTCTACGTGAATGCTTTGAGATTCACGATGAAGGAATAAAGTCATCTGTTCACGGAAAAAAGTGACTATCTCTGCCAAGGATTTGGCGAACATTGCTCACTACCACAGAGGAGCATAAGAGATTAACGGGCGATGTAAACTTGGCTGATGCTTGGAAAGAAATAGCCAAGCCCGATCAGATCTTGATAAAATAGTATACACAACAAACAAGAGACTGGCTGAAGGAGGATTATCACAATTTGTTGGACATAGTTGCCAAATGTATCGACATCAAATTTGGCGGCTTTGACCAATCACAAAGGCAAAGCCGATTGTAATGGCCGCAATCATCGCAGAAAAGAAGAAATAAACTGGCCGAGTTTGTCTACGGCAGACTCTGCCGCGAACGTGGGGAACAAATCCTTCAAGGAAGATGGCACATTTGGAGGATCCTAGGATATGGCCTAGTGATTGGCCGATCCGATGGAGGTGAAAGAGTCCCTCTTAGACATGGGAAAGCATTCCATGTTAACAAGAGGATGTTCGAGAAAATCTCTCGGCGCTGAGAAGAGAGCTTACGCCAAGAGAGCGACACAAGTGAGGGGAATCGGTGACCCCAAGATACTGTTGTTTCCTCTCCAACCAAGAAGAAAAGCGCCCCGTTTGCTAAGAAGATCACGCCCCCGCAAAGAAAGAAAACAAACATGCTCCCCGCCGCGGCAGAGTCAGTCACCCGCCTCAAAGTAGTGTGTCTCCCCTCGCAGCAGCGGTCGAGAAGGACTCACAAATACCTTCTCCGATCGTCAAAAAGAGGAGAACCGAGAAGCCACGATGGCCTCGCTCCTCGAAAAAAGACACCGGCCACGCCCCGCCGCCAAGACTCGAGAGGACACTGCCTCTCGAACCAGTAAATCCCCTACGGTACAAACTAGAGACGAAGACGATTATCAAGCGCTCCGAGTTGGAGAAACCAAATGAGTCACCACTCACCGAGCAGATATCGGAGACTCGCCTGGAGAAGTAGAGTCTCGGATGTAATTGATGAAACAGCCAAGTCTCTGGCCAAGGCAATCACAGAGGCAACATGAAGACACGGTTGTAGTCCACACAATTTGAAACACAAAGGGCGATAGAGCGGATAGTGATGTGATGATCCTATCCCCACCTTACCCGGACATCCAAAATCGTCTGCGAGAGTGGAGGAAATGGAAATTAAGTCGATCCAGGAACAGTTCCAACGGCCTAAGTTCATAGAAGAAGAAGAGGAACTGTTGAGCTTCCTCGGGATCGACCACTGTACTCCAAAGATCGGATGAAGACAATCGCACGGAGACATCCTGCAGATCTACAAGGACAAGGAGAAAGAAAAGCAAGCGAGAGGAAGGCCGAGGCACGTGAGAGCGGCCAAAGATCCGTCCTATCTCCGCACCACAGAACACACACATCCTCTCCTTGATGTCTTCTCCGATAGTGATGAGGATCCGGAGAATGTCTTTGCCGCTCTGAAGAGTTGCAAATGCAAAGCAAGCATTGCATGAATCGAGAATCCTTCACGAGCAAAGATCGATGGAGGGACCAGGAGAGTCCTCGAACACAAGTGAAATTGATCCAATGGTAGTGGTTCAAAAATCGCCATCGTTGTTGCTGCCACCACTTCCTGACTCACTCGAGAAGAGCGACAATAAGGGACCTGGCGATGAACCGGGATAGTGGGGACCCCGATCGAGCCAACCCCTATTGAAGGTGTTTTACCACCCGCCCCAACGGTGAACATTCAATCGAAACCGGGAGCCTCGGAGACGAGTGACCCCATTCCAAGTCACTCGGTTGTGCGCGCCAGTGAGGGGGAAACTCCCTCCACCGCAGCTGGCAAGGTTGGAGGATCTTTGCGAGATGACTCCACAACGAATCAAGGAGGCGAAGTAGAGAAAATACAAACACAAGAAGAACATCAAGTTGCCATCAACGAAGCTCGGACGATTGAGACGCCGGTGAGATGCCAACTACTCGAAGGCTAATGACGCCGCTGCGATGCGGTCGAGGCACTGAGATGGAACGGACACGGGAGTTAACACTGGGGCGGTGAAAGTGCAATCCATGGGGTTGAGACTCCAATGGATGCCACCGCAGAAGACCCTAAGACAGTGACATCTTTGTCGAAAGGGTGGACATGCCTCGCCGCAGAGAGACTGCTTGGAGGTAATGAAGGCCACGGGAGGTTGAGACTTCCGGGGTAAAGAAGTGAAGTAGAGAACATCCCTCCCGCTATCATTGACCCATCGAGAAGGAGATAAGCGCACTTCATGATTCCCAGGATAATCTCGATGTAACCTTTCGGGATCAAGGAAGGCGAAGAAGAAGAAGCGAGTCATCCCCGTGATGAGATCCAAAAGACTCATTGCGGATGTTCCAAGCCACGAGCAATCGATCCCAAGACTACTCGTTAAACCTTTAATTTTGATGATGAGCCACCAATGGAAATCTCATCATCGTCCGATGACGCTATTGATAAGGCCGAGGACCGTCTACTCAATTGGAAAAATCAATGTTTGAGACCAACGGTTGCTGAGAGACAAATGAGGCTCAAAGAACCGGGACCACTTCACAACAAAAACCAATTGAACAGTCCATTGCGCAAGCTCCTCAAGCTGCAGCAGGATCGATTCCCAAAAGAACTTCACGCGCACCGCTCATCATCGAAACGGATCCGGTTGGCGGTGATGAATCCTTTGTAGAATCTTTTCCTTTTTCCCTGGAGATACTTTGGAACTCCATGAAGAGTCGAAACGAACAAGCACGCTACCCACGACCAGCTCCGTTTTTCAATCGGCACCATTGTTCGGTGATTATGATTTTTGTTTGCATGGCCATCACCGCAACGGAAGAATCAACTAAAGTCCGCGAAGTGTTCAAGGCATTATTCGGCCGAGATTGAACGAATGGAGAGGCATCAGGCCTCTTTGGACATGCAATCGGACAACAGAGATGCCAACCTTACGGCCCGACTTAAGAGGCATAATGATGTCGAATAAGGAATGGTGGCAAAAGAAAGAAACAATGCGTGTGGAACAAGTTAGATACTTCAGGACATTGTTCAACAAGGCTGGTATGGGAGAGCCGAAAATGCCGATGCAAAAACGAAGGCCGAGAGAACATATTGAGCACATGCATGAAGCTCACATTGCCGAGGTTAAGCTGCTGCGTGAGCAAAACAAGAGTGATCTACATCATTTGGAAGAGACCATGAATACAAAATTAAGCCTTCTCATGGCTGAGATGAAGCCGATTTCAGCAGAGTCCAACGCTACTCGATCCGAATTTCGTGCTACATACTCTGCAAAGAGACTCGAGACAAAACTCAACTATCCAGGCTCGACTTCCGCTTGCAAGTCTGTTTCGGGCGTTCTCTCTCCTTTGATGATGCCAAAAAGGGGAAGAGGAATACCTAAAGCGCAAGGGAGATCACGAAGTTGAGAAGGAAGGAAGCAGTGCGAAGGGAAAATCGGTGAGGAAGTGTTAAAACAGAAGAAAGGAAAATCGAGGGGGAAGGATCAAAAGATATGACCTTGATGATTGCACAAACCCCTCAACAAGGTCCTCATCACGGTGACATTATAAGCGGCAAACTCCCTCGTGACTCGCCACTCCAACACTCTGCTGTATCTATGGTGAAAAGAGAAAAACAATTGAAGCGGGGATGAAGGAAGTGGAAGGAAGAATGGATGCCCGAGTTATGAACATCTTGAAAGAACACGGAGGCATTCCAAAGAGAGAGACACTTATGCCATCTCGGATGTCGGGATGAGCCACGATCGTTGATGAATTTAAAACGCTCGAATCCCTGGGGATACTTTGCAAATATGTCTATGGCTCAAGCTTGGGACTTATCTTGGGAAAAGGGTCTCACGTTATGTGAAGAAGGCGTGACGGAGACTACCTAAGCAATCACTCTGCTTTGGTCACTCCGAGTGAAGACCCCAAAGACAAAGATACGCCTAGAGGTAGAGGAAGAAGCGAGAGTGGAGGAAGAAGCTTGGACCAGGCCTCCGCCCAAAAACATTGAATATGTGGATCCAGGAAAGAAAGGAGGAGGGATCTCTTTGGGCTGGCTTGACCAAGTAGCAAATTTGCAAGTGGCTAAAACTAACGCCGAGTATGTAAAAAAAGACTAGAAGAAGAAAACAAGAGACAAACTCAGCTATGGGAGGAGAGACAGAAAGAATAAGAAGAGATGAAGTGCCAGGAAGGCATATGAAAAGAAAAAGAAGGCGGTGACGACGAGAAAAAGAGAAGAAAGAAGAAGATCTTTGAACAAGATGAAAGAAGGAGACAGAAGGAGATGAAGTGTTGCTGTCCACCCCTTCGTGTATTTTATAATGTAAATACATACCATGTAAGTCTTACAAATAAAGTCAAATTCTTTATTTTTTTGTAGACAAATACGTGCTCACGATACACCTTTGTAAACTTGATTGTGTAAAAGAATAAGAATGTTATGATCAATAAAAGATTGATTCAAGATACATTCTATGTCAATACACTATCAGTATGTATCTTTGCTATTTGCATTTTTGAATGGTTTAAGTTTTGGCATCATCAAAAAGGGGAAATTGTTAGGAATTTTATTGTTTAGATTTTGATGAATGCCATGTAAAACTTAGAATAGAAAGTTGGCACCCCAATTCTTGTAAAATGCATTGTAATAAATAGAGTGGCCAGTCGAGTTAAGTCACTACGACCTAACATGCAAGAAGACAACCTGAAAACTAGAAGGAAGACTCATTTGCAAGACAAAGTGAGTATGGCAAAGAAGAATAGACGGGAACTCTAAAAAGCGGTGAGATGCGGTGAGTGGAGTATCGATCAAGTCAACTCGAGAAAAGCCAAGTCTCAAGTTGAAGTGAAAGAGTCATTCAATGATTGGAAGTCGACTCTAAGTCACCTGGGGAAAGCAAAGAAATGCGGTCAAGTCGAGATAATCAGAAAAAGATCCGTTGCACGAAATCAAGAGAATTACTTAAACAAGTAATATCTCCATACCACCTTTCTTGGAGTGCTCACCCCGAAGCGTGCAAATGAAATGAACCAATGGGAAGCACTACACCGTGTCGAACTCGAAAAGGTGAAAGAACAATTCATACGAGGAAATGGCAATTCCAAGGACTGCAACAAGACAAGCCAACGACTGCAAGTGACTTTAAAAAAGAAGCCTATCTCTTCAACGGGCAAATTTTTGAAAGATCACTATAAAAGGCTGAGGAATGACTCTGAGAGAAAAAAACCTGAACCACGAACATTCAAGAAATCAATTAAAATTATAACCAGAAATACTCTCAAATCATTCAAGATTAATCCTCAAGCCTACATTACGAAGTACATCAATCCAACACTAACCTGTGAAGGAAAGAGAACTTCAATCAGTTGAAGAGGAAACTTTTGAAGAAAAGGGGTCTACATTCCACGAAGGATTGTAGGAAGGTTCAAGGTCGAACCAAGTCTTAAACTTTTGGAGGACTTCGTGATCAAATCCAAAGAGCTTGAGCAAGTGAGCTGTAGTAGCAAGGCAACTGCCCTGTGAAGAAGCGGAGTCGTACGAGAAGCTTGGTGAGTGATCAAGGCGTCTCGCATCGAGTCCCAAAGGATCAATTTAGCCTGTGTGATCAAGACTTGTATCCGGACTGTTACCACTTTGTAAACCGATCATTACCTAGTGGATTCCTCCAGGAGTTGGAGAAGAGAGGAGTAGAAGAATTACCCCATCTTGAACCTCTATAAAAATTTCATCGTGTCATTTACATTTCAAAGCATTTTAATTCCGCATTTTTAATCGCTTATATATCTTTGATAAATTTGCTATCCATTTGATAATACAAGTACTAAACCCATCACTAAACTCTTACTTAATCAAACTTAAGGGTGTTAAGTCTCAATTGAAAACAAAACCACAGTTGAGTTAATTTAGAGTCAACGGTGAGTTATTCCATCAACAACTCGGTTGAGTGCGTTGAGAGACTAACTCTCTTGATTGACTAAATCGATTGTCCATCAAGGACACAATGTGTAGAATCAACTCGTATATTTAAAAGGACTAAATCGAAAATTTGGTAAGGTTTATTCAACCCCCCTTCTAAACCTTACACTTACACCCCTTGGGACCTACACTAAGCCTCCTTCTAGGGCAAATAAGTTTCGATTTTTGCACAAGCTCGCGGAAGAGCATTATGATAAATTGGAGTTGAATGATAAGAAGGTTGCTTGTACTCGTATAGTTCGATTTTTGACGTTTCATGATGAATATCCAGAAGTTATGGCTTACTTTGAAAATCAAGGTTGGGTGTCACTTTGGGATAATCCAAATTTGCATTATGATGATGAGCTTATTAAATTATTTTATGCAAATATGTGGATTGTAGATGCTACGGTTAATGAGCCGTTGGTGCTTCATACCTACGTTAATGGTAGACATTTTTCATGGACTTATGCCGATATTTGTCGTCACTTAAAATTGCCAAATGAAGGTATTATTAATGTGAATTGTGGTCATTGGAATGATGATATTCTTGGAGTTTTGTTAGATGAAGTGAAAACATATTTGGGCATTCTACCCGAAGGAACTATTTTAGCGATGCCACCACATTACCGTATTGTGTCACTTATTTGTTCATATTGTGTATGTGGGAAAGAGGTTAAACATCCGAATAATCTTGAATTTTTTCTCACATACAAAATAGTCCGGAACGAAAGAATTAATTATGGAGCCGTATTTCTATATTGCTTGGTGGAATCAAGAAAACTTCCTAAGAAGCATTATACTTTGGGAAATTTAATTTGTAGGCTTTATTTTCATCGGGTTACCCGGAAAATGAAATGAACACAGAAATTCGTCAAAATTACTTTGATAAGGATAATGTCCTTCAAATGGAAAGAATGCGATGAACATTACCTCAGGTTCCCTCTAAAGCCGCTAGGGGACGTATCCACGACAACATCGGGATGATTTCTTTGACGACATTGAGATTGAAGATATTATAGGTAGAGATGATAATGTTGGAGATCAAGAAATTAGGGAAGAAGATGTGCAAGATGAAGAAGGGCACTATAATGAAGAAGGGGATGAAAATGAACCGGATGTCGATGATTTGACTCTTACGGAAAGAATGGAAAAAGTCGAGAGGTGAAAGACGAAAATGCAAGAATGAAAGAGGAAAATGCAAGAATCAAGAGCAAAATGGGGAAACTTAAGAAATTCATCAAGGCGCTTCTCCCTACGGCTTGCTTTTCCTCGGATGAGGATTGATGTCCCTTACCCCGTGTTTTCATATTCTTAGCTCATTTATATTTGTCTAAACTTGATGTAATGCATATTAGTGTGTTTTAGTATTTGATTTTTTTATTGTACTTTGAATATTCTTGTTGCACTAATCTTTTCTTTTTGATGATTTCAAAGGGGGAGAAATAGCAAAGTACTTGAAAATGGTTGATATGTTTATAATTTGCTTAGAGTGATGTTGTAAAGTACTTGATGGTAAAAGTACTTATTGATTTTTTTTTTTTTGCATGATAGCATGAGTGTTTTTGTAAAATGATTTTAAAATTATTGTTTGGACTCACAAAAATTTTTTTCAAAATAATACATATGTCCAATATAATGTCTTATGCTTACTTGTATGGTTCACTTGTGCAAAAATGAAAAATTGATAGAGTTTTCAAAATCTTGTTGTCTCTATAGAAATGTTTTTTACTTGGGTCATTATTGTTAGGGGGAGTATACTTGATAAGGGGAGTCTTTGTTTTCAAAATACCCTATCAAAATTGATTTAGGTTGAAATCATAAAAAAGGGGTAGTTTTTTAGAATGTAATTATTTTTGATTTTGATAATTTCACCTTAAACTATTTTTGATTATTCAAACAAATATTTCCGGGCGATATAAAAATCAATGTTTTTTATTTCAAAGTATTTTTAACAATAACCGAATACCATCAAGGTAAAACGGCACCCGAAAAATGAAGTTGGGATTTTTTGACAACCAAAAAACACCCTAGAATAGGCCAACCGGTCGACCCATGGGGTTAACCGGTAGGTCGACCGGTGACTGAACGTGTCACAAAGTGTTTTTTCAAAATAATAAAATCCTAGAGACAGGTCGACCACTCGGTCTCGGCCAGTGCCCCCATGTCGACACGTGTAGTTGTTCACCTTGTCCAAAATTTCTCTTCTCTGTTTTTTGGTCAGTGGACCGATCTTGGTCCCTTGGTCGGGGTCCACCCGTGGGTCGACTTTGTGCGTGATTCAAATTTAATGTTCAAATTTGAAATCTTTTATACAGACGATCATTGTGGGTCGACCCGTTCAAAATCAGATGATTTTGAACCAGTGGGAGACAATAAGATTTACTTTAACAACTTTATCATTTTTATATACTATTTGTGCATCTTGTAATCCCTCTTTTGTAGACAAGAGTAGAGATGGAGGAGCCTATGTTGGAATTCAAATTTTGAATCTCTCCTATAAATAGATTGAGGCTTTGAAGGATCAATACACAACACTTACAACAATACAAGCAAATTATACACAAGCTCTTGTTATTCACTTTCATATTATTGTTGTAATTTTAAGCCTAGTTTCTACACTTGCACATTTTGTGTATTAAGCTTTCTTCTTGATTACACTTGCACTTTTGAGTTGTAATATTTTTCAAAGTGTAATCTTGTTTGTAATTCAATCATCCAAAACAAGACATCCTTGTTAGTATTCTTGTGGTAAGAATACACTTGGGTGATTTTAGGTGTTGAAGAGTGTGATACTCTTCATGGGTGAAGGAAGAATGTGGTAATCTTCAAAGAGGTGTTGTAAGAAGAGTGTGGTACTCTTTAAAGGTGAAGTTGTAATAATTTTGGCAATTATTAATAATTGTTTTTTTCTTTTTCGAAACCTATCCCGGATATACTGGGGTGGTAGAGCACGTAGTCTCTAGGTAGGGTGAATCTCTTTAAATCAACGTGTGTTGTTTATTTTCCGCATCTTCATTCTTACGTGTATTTTTACATTCGAAAAAAGATGGCAAAATCTGGAAAATCGGGATAATCTATTCACCTCCCTCTAGATTATTGTAGCCACTTGGACTAACAGTAATTTGGATCTTCAAGACTTAAGGGTGAGAGATATTATGGATATTGAGGGAAAAGAATGGGATAGGGATAAAGTTCTGGCTAGTTTCTACTTGGAAGATGCAATGATAATTCTTCAGTTACCTATTTGTCAAGAGGGGAATAGAGATAAGCTTTATTGGCACTGGGAGAAGGAGGGTTGTTACATTGTCAAATCTGCTTATAATGTCTTGATGTCTCAGAAAAAAGGTAGGAAAGCTCGTCCTGAAACAAGTGCTGGAGGGCAAGCTTGTTCTCTTTGGAATCAATGCTGGCAGCTAGAGATTAAAGAAAAACTCAAACATTTCATCTGGAAATGTATGAAGGATATTGTCCCAACTTCAGATCAGTTAATCAAAAGAGGTGTGGCTGTGGACCCTATCTGTTCTATGTGTGGTGAAGAGGGGGAATCTTTTGCACATCTGTTGTTTCATTGTAGAAGAGCTCAATTGACATGGAAGCTAGCACCAATTCAATGGGAAGGTACACAAACTACACATTTTACCTTCATGGATTGGTGGCACCAAGTCTATGGGTTGGATATAAGTCAGATTTCCAAAGACCGTATGCAACTTTCATGTAATATTCTCTGGTGGCTTTGGAAGACTTGTAACATTTGGATTTTTGAAAAGATTAAATGGGAGAAAAAAGACATAGTGACTAGAGCTTGGATGGAGTGGCAGGAATTTCAAGGGGTTCATCCTCATAAAAGTCCGTAGCGATTGAATCGGCTGACTTATTTGGGCAACAAAAATCCTGAGAACTCCTACCTTAATACTATAGGTCAGCCTTTGATGACTGTCAGTGTAGCTACTAAGGGTGTGGGGGGCACCATTCTGGGAGGGTGGATCAGCTATTCAAAGCGACAATTACTCCAAGCACGGCGTCTCAGGGGAGTCATTTCATACTCCAAAGTGGAGGCTACTCTATTGGAGTTCGCCACACTTTGCTTAAGGGATATCAACAGGATCAAGAGGATTGCTATTGGGATAGATGATGAGGACATTGCTCGCCAGCTCAATCAAAATGATCCGTTGGAGAATGAGTGTGCGTTAATGGCCGAAGACATCTACCTTCTTTGCTTTCTTTTTGATTGTTGTAAGTTTTTTGCATGTTGTAAGGAAAAGGTTGAGCTAGGTGTTAGGTTAGCTCGTTTATCGAATGATGGTTTAGTAGATTTGAATTGGGATAACCAATTCCCCGCTTGGCTCGTGTGTAGTCTAGTTGGAAATTAGACCGTTGGCTACGAATCTCGTTGTAAGTTTGGTTTGAGTTTATTAATGAAAGTCTATCGTTTTTAAACAAAAAGTGTAAGGCACAAACTAGATAGATCCTTTTGAAACAACTGGTGGCTTTGGCTCAAGTTCAGAGAGTTTCATAATTTCTCATACCTCCAGATTACCTATTGATCAGCGGACTTGGATTAAAAAAGCAATGCATAGAGGACAACATGTACCAAGAGACGTGTGTAGAAGGACTAACTATTCCACATTGAATGGTCTTTTCAATTTAATTGTTTGGCCACAGACATGGCCTAAAGGCAAAATGCAAGAGTCTTTTCAGTTCCTTTATTTGGTTCACTAAGCACACAGTTGGATTAGAATAAAAAGTTAACTTGGATGATTAATTTTACCTTATTTTTAAAAAACAAATCCTTTAGGCCCTTACACACATGGTTTAACATAAAAATGTATGCCTAATTATAATTCAAGATATCTGAAACACTATGTATCACACAAACTATCCTCAAAACTCAAATGAACTTTTCACACTTCACGAGTACACAAAAAACTAGATATACTTAGAATAATATGTGAACATTTTAAAAATTATTTACATGGCTAGCCAATTATATTCAAAAATCTATAAAACATAATGGCATCACATACACTCAAGGTTCAAGATTCAACCATTTTAACTATAACGTAATTCACTAAGGTGTTAGATAAATATTTTTATCGTAATTTTTGATGATTTCATATTATTGAGTTTTACACCAAAACAATGTCCCCAAATGTTGTCCAAATACTTCAAAATAATTTAAATGATTTTTACTAATTTTTTGGAGTATTCTTGAAGTTTATTTTTGACAAAAATTGGACAACACTTTTGTTTCGAGGCCAACTGGTCGCCTTAGAGGGCAACATGTACCTGGAGTTAAAATTCTGAAATAGAAACGAAACAGAACCAAAATTGGCTTTGACTCTGAGACCGACACAAGCAATACAAACAACAAGCAAACTTCTTGTTCTTCACTTCCATATTCTTGTTGTAATTAGCCTAAGTCTTGCACTTGCACATCTTGAGTATTAGACTTCATTCTTGATTACACTTGCCTTTAAAGTTGTATACTTTATTTGAGTTGTAATCTTGAATTGGTTTAAATTATCCAAAACAAGACATCCTTGTTAGTATGCTTGTGGTAAGAACACACTTGGTTGATTCTAGGTGTTGAAGAGTGTGGTGCTCTTCATTGTTGTAAGAAAATTGTGATAATCTTCATAGGTGGTGTTGTAAGAAGAGTGTGGTACTCTTCAAGGTAAAAGGTTGTAATAGTTTGGTATCTATTAATATACTTTTTCTCTTTCAAAATCCATTTGGACATACCGAGTGGTAGAGCATTAGGCCCTAGGTGGGTTGAAGCTCTATAAATCATCGTGTGTTGTTTATATTTCTGCACTTTTATTTTGGTCATCATCTTTATATTCGAAAAATCGAGCGTAAATCGGAAAATCGGGAAAATCTATTCACCCCTCTCGAGATTTTTGTAGCCACTTGGACTACCAAGTGGTATCAAAGCCAAACTCTTTGGCAAACTTGTTTAATCTTTGAGAGTAAATAGGAGATCCATGGTTACAAGCGAAATCAACCTCACCACCGGCGATTCTACCAATAAGCTACGACTATTCAACGCCAACAACTATGCTTTTTGGAAAAACCGAATGGAGTGTTTTTTACAAGGTTGCGGTTTCGATATTTGGAATGTGGTTATTGAAGGGATAGCTCAACCAACCAAGAAGCTGGAAGATTGAACCACGACCCTCAAGAGTCTTAAAGAATTTGATGATAATGACAAGAAGTCATTTTCTCTAAATGGTAAGGCCTTGAATATTTTGCATTGTTCTCTTACCGCCACCGAGTATAATCGTATTAGAGGAATAAGGTCCGCATATGAAGTATGGAAAAAAAGGAAACAATTTATCAATGTACAAAGAAAGTAAAATAAGCAAGAAAAACCATGCTTGTTAAAGATTTTGAAAACTTTATTATGCTTGAGGGTGAAGCTATTTGAAAAAGGGCGGAAAAGCTTGACAACATAGTTAATCCCCTTTTGGCGCTTGGAAAGGTTATCTCGGAGGAAGATAAGGTAACCAAAGTTTTAAATGCTATTCTCGGCTCATGGTCCGAAAAGGTGACGGCTATTACGGAAGCACAAAACCTTGAGACTCTCAAGATTGATGAACTCATTAAAATCTTCTCCTCTATGAAGTCTATCTCAAGGAAATTAAGAAAGAACTCCAAACCATCCACCTCAGAGTCGGGTATGCAATCCATTCCTAAAGGTCTTACTGTTAGTCCAAGTGGCTACGATAATCTAGAGGGGGGGTGAATAGATTATCTCAGTTTTTGAGATTTTGCCCTCTTTTTCGAAAAACTCAAGCAAAGATGAAATGCTAAGTGCGGAATTTAAACAACACACTTCGATTTATAGAGGTTCAACCCACCTAGGGCCTAATCCTCTACCACCCCAGTATATCCGAGATGGATTTCAAAAAGAAAAAAAGATTTTATTAATTTACCAAAAATTAATACAACACCTTGAGGATTACCACAACCCTCTTACACCACCTTGAGGATTACCACAACCCTCTTACAACACCTTTGAAGATTATCACAAACCTTCAAACACCTATCACCTAGATCACCCAAGTGTATTCTTACCACAAGAATACTCACAAAGATGTCTTGTGTTGAATGATGACCAAAATCAAGATTACAACTCAATAATGATTGATACAATATGAGTACAAGTGTAATCAAGAATTGAAAGCCTAGACCTCAAATTTGTGCAAGTGAAAGTACTAAGGCTAATACAATAAGATATATGAAAGTGTTTGCTTGATTGCTCTTTGCTTGTATTGAGTGTTGTATCTTGTTGCTTGAATGAAGTCTCTATTTATAGGAGAGGACTTGGCTTTCATTTCCAGACATAGGCTCCTCCTTGGGGAGTGATTTGCTGCAAAAGAAACCATTTAAAATCATCAATATAGCTGTTAGAAATCAATCCCACAAAATAGGGAAAAACTGTCTGAAAATGCAACGGATAGTTTGCTCATAAACAAGGGGTGAGACCGGTCGCGCATAGATAAGATTGAAATTGAATTCCTGCTATTTTTACACAGGGTGACCGGTCAGAGGGGGGTGCGACCGGTCGCCCTTGACTATGACCGGTTGGGGTTGATAAAAAAACGAAACAGAGAAGACTGAACCAAAAGAGGAACTCCTAGGTACCGGTCGCCCAAGGGTCGACCGGTCGCCCTCACCGGTCGACCTTCTGGTCGACCGGTCGCCCTTCATCTTTTTTTCTACGTCCCATTTTCTGTTTCAAAACTCAACTCCGGTACGGGTTGCCCTATAGGGCGACCGGTCGAGCCTGAAACAAATGTGTTGTCTAATTTCTTGTAGAAAATAAACTACAAAAAAACTCTGAAAAATAGTAAAAACATTTTAAATCGATCGGAAGTATTTAGACAACATTTAGGGACATTGTTTTGGTTTAAAAACTAATTTGAATAAAATCATCAAAATCATGATAAAAATATTTATCTAACAAACTCCCCCTTTTTGATGATTACAAACCAAAACAATTTTCTCGAGGACGATTTTTTTTTAAAAAAAAAAAAAAAATTTTCCGGTTTTATGAGTGAACTATCCGTTAAAACATTCCATACAAAGCTCCCCCTATCTATGAGCATATCAACAAGAGATTTGCATAAGCTAGAAGTACAATCTATAACAAGCTTATATAAGATGCATATAAACATCATAAGCTAAGAAGCTCCCCCTGTCACAATACTTATAATCTTTTGCAATAGAGTCTATAATACAAGCCATGGACTAGATATTCTTGGCTTTAGGAAGCCATAGCTTATAGCTTTTATTACGAGCTTTTATTAGCTTCTTTTGGCTAACGAGCCAATTCCTGTTTCTCCCCCTTTGGAATCATCAAAAAGAATGTTAGGATGATAAAAACATCATACAATTACATCAAAGTGCGCCAAAGAGACGGTTTATCAACCATTGAGCAATTTAGGCTTAAAACCCAAGGAAAATGGGAGAAATGTATCATGAAGAGTTCATACGCTCGTTTTATTTGTCAAAACATGATCTCAATAAGTATTGAAGACTTTCGGAAGCAAGAGAATTATGTAGAAGTTGAAATTTTCATTGCGACATTTCATCGAACACTTTGTGGGCGTGAAAATTAAAAGAAGTTGTATATAACCCTTGTAAATGATTCAAGCCAAAAATTTACATCACCAATTCACATCAAACATCATACAATACAACATAATAACTAAGCTCATCAAGATCATGTGCAAAATATATCAAGAAATATACAAGAAAGTCATAAACTCAAGGGTTCAACCCAATTGAGCAAAGGAAGGAAAATTCTTACCATTTGATCGAAAAAGATGAGCTATGATGATGATAAACATGCTATATAAGGTCCAAGTTGTGAATTGATTGCATGAGAACAAATTTTGAGTGAAATTTGTGTGAATTTGGCAAAGGGGACGAAAAATGGCAAAAAGAAGTTAAAATAACAAATGCTAAAGACAGAACGGTTTTAATCCAAATTTTTGCTAAGGGCGACCGGTTGCCCTCAACCCTTTCAGTCCACTGTCTGTCAAATTTTTCAAAATCTGATTTTTCAACCGAAAATCCGATTTTTCGCCCCTAAGTTTCAAAAACGTGCAAAATGTAAACGTAAACCTCATTCAATATGCATTATGCGTGAATCGAGCTCAGATGACGCAAAAAGTCTCGGAAGATAGCGGTTTTGTAAAAATGTCCGCTAATTGATCTTGAGATGGTACAAAAGATATCTCAATTTTTCGTTTTGAAACACAATCCCTTAGAAAATGATGTCGAATCTCAATATGTTTAGTACGGTTATGATGAACCGGGTTTTGAGCAATATTATAGTGGATATATTATCACAAAAGATAGGTACGTTTTCAAAAGAACATTTGTAATCCGCTAAGGTTTGTTTCATCCAAAGAAGTTGAGTACAACAAAAAGCGGCGGAAATATATTCGGCTTCGGCCGTTGAGAGAGAAACACAGTTTTGCTTCTTTGAAAATCAAGAAACTAGGCAATCACCTAAAAATTGACATGATCCGGAAGTACTTTTTCGATCATCAATATTTCCCGCATAATCTGAATCACTATAACCTTTAAGAGAAAAATTTTCATTCTTTGGATAAAATAGACCATATTGAATAGTGCCTTTCAAATATCGAAAAATCCTTTTAACGGCACTCATATGAGATTCTTTGGGATTGCTTTGAAAATGAGCACATAGGCATACAACATGAAGAATGTCCGGTCTACTAGCGGTTAAATAAATTAAACTACCAATCATACCTCGATACTTTGATTCATCCACGGACTTGCCTTTTTCATCTTTGTCAATTTTGACATTTGTTGCCATGGGAGTAGAAACGGTTCTTCCTTCTTCAATGCCGAACTTTTTCAAAAGTTCTTTTGTATATTTTGATTGCGAAATGTATATGCCTTCTTGGCATTGCTGAATTTGGAGTCCAAGAAATAAGTTGAGCTCCCCCATCATACTCATCTCAAATTCTCCTTGCATCAATTTAGAGAATTTCTTGCACAAAGAATCATTAGTAGCACCAAAGATAATATCATCAACATAAATTTGCACAAGTAAGCAATCTGGCCCTTTTTCAAAAACAAAGAGAGTTGTATCAACTTTACCCCTTATAAAACCATTTTGCAAAAGAAAAGAGCTAAGTCTATCGTACCATGCACGGGGTGCTTGCTTTAAACCATACAAGGCCTTTTTAAGTTTATAAACATCATTAGGCCTAGAAAAAGTTTCAAACCCCGGAGGTTGTTTTACATAGACTTCTTCTTGAATAATACCATTTAAGAAAGCAGATTTAACATCCATTTGGTAAAGTTTGAAATTTTTAAAACAAGAATAGGCAAGTAAAATACGAATAGCTTCTAAACGTGCTACGGGTGCAAAAGTTTCATCATAGTCAATACCTTCTTCTTGACAATACCCTTGAGCTACTAACCTTGCCTTATTTCGAACAATGTTGCCTTGATCATCAAGTTTGTTCCGGAACCCATTTTGTACCAATAATAGTTTGAGATGGAGGACAAGGTACCAATTCCCATACACCATTTCTTTCAAATTGATTTAACTCCTCTTGCATCTCTAAGAACCAATCCTCATCCTCAATGGCCTCCTTAGCATTTTTAGGCTCTTTTTGAGAAATGAGAGCTTTCTCGGCAAATTTTCTCCGGGTCATCACTTTGTCAAGGGGATCACCAATAGTAAGATCTTTTGGGTGATCTCCCTTAAATTTCAATGCAACGGGAAGATCCGAGGTATCACCTCTATCTTCTTGAGGACCATTTGAAGTGGAAGGTTGATCATTTGATGTAGACGGTTGATCATCAACTTGCACAATTGGTTCAATATATCCTCTTCATCACTTTCATCATTGGGTATTCTTTCAACACCCGAAGCTTCATTGAATTTGACATGGATAGATTCTTCAACAACTCCACTAGTCTTATTGTAAACCCGATATGCTTTGCTTTTTGTTGAATATGCCATAAATATCCCTTCATTGGCCTTAGGATCAAGTTTGTCCAATTGATCCTTGGTATTCAAAATAAAGCATTTACAAGCAAATATCTTGAAATAACTAATATTTGGAGTTCTACCTTTCCAAAGCTCATATGGAGTTTTATTCATTTTAGGACGAATATAAACTCGATTAATAACATAGCAAGCGGTACTTACGGCTTCGGCCCAAAAATATTTTGGAAGTGAAAATTCATTAAGCATAGACCGACTCATCTCTTGTAGTGTCCGATTTTTCCTTTCGGCTACTCCATTTTGTTGAGGAGTCCTTGGAGCCGAAAAATTATGAGCATATCCCTTAGTTTCACAAAAAACTTTAAATTCACCATCAAAGTCTCCACCTCGATCGCTTCAAATATACTTAATAGTGTCTTCCTTTTCATTCTCAATAAGTCTACACAACTTAACAAACTCATTAACGACATCGCTTTTATTGGTAAGAAAAAGAGCCCAAGTATATCCAGAAAAATCATCGACAATAACGAAAGTGTAATGTTTTCCACTTAGACTTTCCGTACCAATATCCCCATACAAATCAAGGTGAAGCAATTGTAGGGGTTTAGTTGTGGAAATTTCATTTTTGGGCTTAAAACTACTTTTAACTAATTTGTTCTTTTGACAAGTTTCACATACGCCAAGATTTTTAAAATTCAATTTGGGTAGTCCTTTCACATGTTGGTTTTTGTAAATATTTTTCAAATTCTTGTATCCAACATGTCCAAGTCGCCTATGCCATAAACTAGTTAAATCATTATTGATGACTAAACAAGAAACATTTTAACTAACCAAATCACTTGTACAAATTTTGTAAAGATTGCCTTTTCTATTTGCTTCACAAATAATTTCACCATTTTTAAGTATAAGGCATTTTTCTTTATTAAAGGAAACATCATAATTTGAATCACAAAGTTGGCTAACACTTATCAAATTAAACTTAAGCCCTTCTACTAAAAGAACATTCGAGAGAGAAAAAGAGTTACCAATTTCTCCATTTCCAAGAATTCTTCCTTTGCCATTGCCGAACATGACCATACCCTCTTCTTGGAGCTTGATGTTGGTAAAAACTTCTCTCCTCCCGGTCATATGGCGTGAACATCCGCTGTCCACGAGCCATTTTGAATCTTCCATTGTTGTTATAGCCCCTATTACCTACAAAAGAATTTCTTTTAGGTACCCTATAATTTTGGGGTCCATGGGGTTAGTCTTGAGACCTTTGGGTCTCCAAACATGTCTAGAGCTATTTCTCAATTTGCAATTATTAGCATAATGTCCAACTTTGCCACAATAAAAACAAGTAGGAGTATTAGAACTACTAGCACGTACAAAGTCGGACCTTGGTTATTTTTCTTAAAAACACTTTGAAATGGCTTATAACCAAGTCCCAATTTGGAATGCTCACCTCTTTGTGTATCTAAAATTTTTGTGACTTTATCCGTGCTTATGTTGAAACGATGCACATCATTTTTCAAACATTCAATATCTTTTGTGAGCAATTCCTTTTCGGTTTCAAGAGAGTGAACTCTAGTAAGAGTAAGTGTATGAGCTTTGTCTAGAGATTCATAAGAGATAAATAATTTTTTTTTTCAACCTTAAGCTCCTTATGCTCCTTTTTCAAATTTTTGTATTTAACAATTAAATTTTGAAACTCAATTTGCAATTCATCAAAATCACATTGCAATTCATCAACTATGGAGGAGGTAGAAGAATTAGAGCGTACCTCATTATTTTCATCGTCTATGGCCATGAGACCATGTTCGGTCTCTTCTTCCTCGTCGGTTGTTTCGAGTAGTTCATCCCACGTTTTGACCTCCGCATTTAGAGCCTTCTTTTCCGTGAAAGGCTTCTTTTTCTTTTGTTCCTCTTCATCGAGTTTTGGGCAATCGGCAATGAAGTGCCCGGGTTTTCCACATTTAAAGCAAGCATTATCTCTTGGTTTTCTTGCTTTATTTTTATTCACAAATTTTGCAAATTTTCGAACAAGTGCGGCCATCTCCTCATCATCATCATCATTATCATAGTATGCATTATTAGAAGAAGAAGCAAGACCTTTAGGAATAATTTGCATACCCGATTGATTTATGGATGGTTTGGAATTTTTCCTCTCCTTGAGATAGACTTCATAGATGAGGAGGTTTCCAATAAGCTCGTCAAACTTGAGTGTGTCAAGATTTTGTGCCTCCGTGATTGCCGTCACTTTTTTGGACCATGAACTGGGGAGAGCATTCAATACCTTAGTCACCTTGTCTTCTTCGGAGATGACTTTACCGAGGGCCACTAGAGGATTGACAATATTGTCAAGTCTTTCCACCATCTTGGAGATGCTTTCACCATCATGCATGTTAAAGTTTTCAAAGTCTTTAACAAGCATGGTCTTTCTTGCTTGCTTGACTTTCTTGGTCCCTTCATAGATTGTCTCCAATGTTTCCCAAACCTCATGTGCCGACCTTATGCCTCTTATGCGATTGTACTCGGTGGCGGTAAGAGAACAATGCAAAATATTTAAGGCCTTACCGTTTAGAGAGAAAGCCTTTTTGTCGTTTTCATTGAATTCCTTGAAAGGTTTAGGAGCCAAGGTGCCATCCTCCGATTTCTTGGTTGGTTGATTAACTCCTTCAATGACCACATTCCAAATGTCAAACCCGCACCCTTGTAGGAAGCACTTCATACGGTCTTTCCAAAATGCGTAGTTGTTGGCGTCGAATAGTGGTGGCTTGTTGGTGGAGGCGCCGGTGGTGAGATGAGCATCATTTGTAGCCATAGATCTTTCCTCTTTACTCGGAATGAGCTAGCCAAAGAGTTTGGCTTTGATACCACTTGTTAGTCCAAGTGGCTACGATAATCTAGAGGAGGGGTGAATAGATTATCTCGGTTTTTCAGATTTTGCCCTCTTTTTCGAAAAACTCAAGCAAAGATGAAATGCTAAGTGCGGAATTTAAACAACACACTTCGATTTATAGAGGTTCAACCCACATAGGGCCTAATCCTCTACCATCCCAGTATATCCGGGATGGATTTCAAAAAGAAAAAAAGATTTTATTAATTTACCAAAAATTAATACAACACCTTGAGGATTACCACAACCCTCTTACACCACCTTGAGGATTACCACAACCCTCTTACAACACCTTTGAAGATTACCACAACCTTCAAACACCTATCACCTAGATCACCCAAGTGTATTCTTACCACAAGAATACTCACAAGGATGTCTTGTGTTGAATGATGACCAAAATCAAGATTACAACTCAATAATGATTGATACAATATGAGTACAAGTGTAATCAAGAATTGAAAGCCTAGACCTCAAATTTGTGCAAGTGAAAGTACTAAGACTAATACAACAAGATATATGAAAGTGTTTGCTTGATTGCTCTTTGCTTGTATTGAGTGTTGTATCTTGTTGCTTGAATGAAGCCTCTATTTATAGGAGAGGACTTGGCTTTCATTTCCAGACATAGGCTCCTCCTTGGGGAGTGATTTGCTACAAAAGAAACCATTTAAAATCATCAATATAGCTGTTAGAAATCAATCCCACAAAATAGGGAAAAGCTGTCTGAAAATGCAACGAATAGTTTGCTGATAAACAAGAGGTGCGACCGGTCGCGCAGAGATAAGATTGAAATTGAATTCCTGCTATTTTTACACAGGGTGACCGATCGGAGGGGGGTGCGACCGGTCGCCCTTGACTATGACCGATTGGGGTTGATAAAAAAACGAAACAGAGAAGACTGAACCAAAAGAGGAACTCCCAGGTACCGGTCGCCCTCACCGGTCGACCGGTCGCCCTTCCTCTTTTTTTCTACGTCCCATTTTCTGTTTCAAAACTCAACTCAGGTATGGGTTGCCTTATAGGGCGACCGGTCGAGCCTGAAACAAATGTGTTGTCTAATTTTTTGTCGAAAATAAACTCCAAAAAATACTCCAAAAATAGTAAAAACATTTTAAATCGATCGGAAGTATTTAGACAACATTTAGGGACATTGTTTTGGTTTAAAAACTAATTTAAATAAAATCATCAAAATCATGATAAAAACATTTATCTAACACTTACTTCTAGTAATTCATATTATGCTAATGATGAGGATAAAGAGAAGATGGCTGCCCTTGTCCAGAAATTTGCCAAGTTGTAAATAAAAATAAGGCAAGAAAGTCTAGAGATAACTCGTGTTTCAAATGCGGGAAACCCATGCATTATATAGTCGATTGCTCAAAATTAGTGGAGGAGGAGCAAAAGAAAAAAAGCCTTTTCCGAAAAAGAAGGCTCTAAATGCGGAAGCCAAAATATGAGATGAGCTTCTTGCCACATCCGACGAAGAAGAAGAAGAAGCCCAACATAGTCTCATGGCCATAGATGATGAAAACAACGAGGTACGCTCCAACTCTTCATCTTGTTCTTTAATTGATGAACTCCAATGTGACTATGATGATTTACAAATGAGTTTAGAGATATGATTTGTAAATACAAGATTTTGAAAAGGAGTATAAAGAGCTTAAATTAGAAAAGGATAAATTATTTACTTATGAATCACTTGATCATGCTCATACTATTACTCTTGCAAAAGTTCATAGTCTCAATTCCGAAAAATAAATGCTCACGAAAGAAACTGAAAATTTGAAAAAGGATGTGCAACGTTTTAATTTGAGTATGGATAAAGTTACAAAAATTCTTGGTGCACAAAGAAGTGAGCATTCTAAACTAGGACTTTGTTACAAAACTTTTCAAACCGTTTCTAAGAAAAATGACCAAGCTCCGATTTTCATACGTGCTAGTAGTCCTAACATTATTACTTGATTTTATTGTGGTAAAAATAGACATTATGCTAATGATTGTAAATTTAAAAATATCTTTAGTCATTTTCGGAGACCCAAAGGTCTTAAGACTAACTCCCATGGACCCCAAAATTATAGGGTACCTAAAAATGATTTATTTGTAGGTGTTAGGGGCTATAACAATTCTGAAAGATTCATAATGGCTCGTAGACAACGGGTGTTCGCGCCATATAACCGAAAGGAGAGAACTCTTTACCAACATCAAGCTCCAAGAAGAAGACATGGTCATGTTCGGGAATGGCAAAGGACAAATTCTTGGCAATGGAGACATTGGTAACTCTTCTATCTTTCTTAGTAATATTTTATTAGTTGAAGGGCTAAAGTTCAATTTGATAAGTGTAAGCCAACTTTGTGATTTCAATTATGATGTTGTTTCTAATCAAAGAACATGACTTATTCTCAAAAATGGTAAAATTATTTGTGAAGTTAGTTGAAAAGGCAATCTTTACAAAATTTGCAAAAGTGATTTGGTTAGTCAAAATGTTTCTTGTCTTGTCGCCAATAATAATTTAATAAGTTTATGACATAGTCGACTTGGACATGTTGGATATAGAAACTTTCAAAAGATTTACAAAAACCGACATGTAAAAGGACTACCCAAATTAAATTTTTAAAACCTTGGGTTATGTGACACTTGTCAAAAGAACAAATTAGTTAAAAGTAGTTTTAAGCCAAAAAATGAAATTTCCACAACCAATCCTCTACAATTATTTCATCTTGATTTGTATGGGATATTGGCACCGAAAGTCTAAGTGGAAAACATTACACATTTGTTATAGTTGATGATTTTTCTAGATACACTTGGGCTATTTTTCTTGCAAATAAAAGTGATGCCGCTAATGAGTTTGCTAAGTTGTGTAAACTTAAAGAGAATGAAAACGAAGATACAATTAAGTCTATAAGGAGTGACCGAGGAGGAGAATTTGATGGTGACTTTAGAATTTTGTGTGAAACCAAGGGGTATGCACATAATTTTTCGGCTTCGAGAACTCCACAACAAAATGGTATTGCCGAAAGGAAAAACAGAACTCTACAAGAAATGTACCGGTCCATGCTAAATGAATTCTCACTTCCAAAATATTTTTGGGCTGAAGCCGTCAACACCACTTGCTATGTCATAAACCGGGTATATCTTCGTCCCAAGTTAAGTAAAACACCTTATGAGTTTTGGAAAGGAAGAACTCCAATTATTAGTTATTTCAAAATATTTGGTTGCAAGTGTTTTATTTTGAATACCAAAGATCAATTAGTCAAACTTGATCCTAAGGCCGATGATGGAATTTTTATGGGGTATTCGACTAAGAGTAAGGCATATCGGGTTTATAACAAAACGAGCATGGTAGTCGAGGAGTCTATTCACATCAAATTCAATGAAGCATCGGGTGTTGAAAGAATACCCAATGATGAAAGTGATAAAGAAGATGAAGTTGAACTAATTGTTCCAAATGACATTCAAATAATCAAACTTCAACTTCCATTGTTCCGCAAGAGGATAAAGGTGATAACTCGAATCTTCCCATGGCATTAAAATTCTAAGGAGATCATCCAAAAGATCTCATAATTGGGGATCCTCTAGACAAAGTTACGACTAGAAGGAAATTTACCGAGAAAGCTCTTATTTCTCAAAAAGAGCCGAAAAATGCAAAGGAAGCCATTGAAGATGAAGATTGATTTCTTGAAATGCAAGAAGAGTTGAACCAATTTGAAAGGAATGATGTTTGGGAATTGGTACCTTGTCCTCCATCACAAACTATTATTGGCACAAAATGGGTATTCCAAAACAAACTCGTTGACCAAGGCAACATCATTCGAAACAAGACAAGTTTAGTGGCTCAAGGGTATTGTCAAGAAAAAGGTATTAACTATGATGAAACTTTTGCACCCGTAGCACGTTTAGAAAAAAATCGAATTTTACTTGCCTATTCTTGTTGTAAAAATTTCAAGCTTTACCAAATTGATGTTAGATCTGCCTTTTTAAATGGTTTTATTCAAGAAGAAGTCTATGTAAAATAACCTCCGGGGTTTGGAAATTTTTCGAGGCTAAATGATGTTTACAAACTTAAAAAAGCCTTATATGGTTTGAAACAAGCACCCCGAGCATGGTATGATAGACTTAGCTCTTTTGTTTTACAAAATGGATTTTCAAGAGGTAAAGTTGACACTACTCTCTTTATTTTTGAAAACGGGCAAGATTGTTTATTAGTACAAATTTATGTTAATGATTATATCTTTGGTGCTACTAATGAGTCTCTTTGTAAGAAATTTTGTAAGCTCATGCAAGGTAAATTTGAGATGAGCATGATGGGAGAGCTCAAGTTCTTTCTTGGACTTTAAATCAAACAATGCCAAGAAGGTATTTATATATCCCAATCCAAGTATACCAAAGAACTTCTAAAGAAGTTTAGAATTGAAGAAGGAAGGGCCGTTGCTACTCCAATGGCAGCCAATATCAAGCTTGACAGAGATGAAAAAGGCAAGTCGATTGATGAATCAAAATATCGAGGTATGATTGGTAGTTTACTTTACTTAACCGCAAGTAGACCCGATATTCTTCATGTCGTATGCCTATGTGCTCGATTTCAAAATCTCATATGAGTGCTGTTAAAATAATTTTTCGATATTTGAAAGGCACTATTTCGTATGGCTTGTTTTATCTAAAGAATGAAATTTTTTCTCCAAAACAATATAATGATTCCGACTATGCGGGAAATATTGATGATTGCAAATGTACTTCCGGATCATGTCAATTTTTAGGCGATTGCTTAGTATCTTGGTTTTCAAAGAAGCAAAATTGTGTATCCTTATCTACGGCCGAAGCTGAATATATTTCCACGGCCTTTTGTTGTACTCAACTTCTATGAATGAAACAAACCTTAGCGGACTACAAATGTTCTTTTGAAAATGTTCTATTTTTTTGTGATAATACGTCCACTAAAAACATTGCTCAAAATCCGATTCATCATAATCGAACAAAACATATTGAAGTCCGACATTATTTTCTAAGGGATTGTGTTTCTAAACGTAAAATTGAGATATGCTTTGTTCCGTTTCAAGACCAACTCGCGGATATTTTTACAAACCTTTAGCCATCGAGTCTTTTACTTCAATTCGAGCTCGTTTAGGCATAATGCATATCTAATAAGGTCTATGATTGCATTTTTGATCGTTTTTAAAACTTAGGGGTGAAAAATCGCATTTTTACTTAAAATTCAGACAGAAACTGGCCTGGAGACCAGGTACCAGTCGACCAAGAGGTCAATCGATCGACCTGCCTCCGTGTTGGCCGCCCTCTTGGACGACCAGTTGACCATGGCCAAGTCAGGGATTAAGAAGTTTCTATCCAAACATTCCAGTTTATTCTTTTTTTTTTATTTTCACACCCCTTTGCCCATATCACACACAATCACTCAAAATGATTTTTTTCTTGCAAATTCTACTATATTGGGCTTGTATAATGTATGCATATTCCATATTATTCATCTTCTCCGATCAAATGGTAAGTTTAATTCCCTTTTAATCTCAATTGGGTTGAACCCTTGAGAATGTGGCTTTACTTGATGAATTGGTATAATTCTTGCATGATTGTGATGGGAATTATGAATGTTGATGTATTCTAATAGTCTTTTTGATGATTTCAAAGGGAGAGAAAAATGGAATAAGCTCATAAGCTTATGTTTAGATCAATGGAGTTAGAAAAAGCTCGTGAAAAAAGCTATAAGCTACGGATGAAAAAGCCAATGGATGAAATTTAGTCAAATGGATGCATAATGAACTTATAATTGTGACTAATGAATTCTTTGTGATAGGGGGAACTTTTAAGCTTTTGAACTTCAAGCTATACTTGTAAAAGCTGAGCCTTTAGCTTTTAGTTGATTGCTTCTATGGCTATTTTTGTTTAGCATGTTGATAGGGGGAGCTTTTATAAAATATTTTGAAAAATCTTTGCTCCTATCCTTATGATTCTTAATCATGAAAAGTGTCACCTAAAATGAATAGTTGTTTTTGATCGGAAAAACTTATTTTGTTTTTAAAATCGACCTCCTAAAATTGTTTTGGTTTGTAATCATCAAAAAGGGGGAGTTTGTTAGATAAATACTTTTATCATAATTTTGATGATTTCATATTATTGAGTTTTACACCAAAACAATGTCTCCAAATGTTGTCCAAATACTTCAAAACGATTTAAATGATTTTTACTAATTTTTGGGAGTATTTTTTGAAGTTTATTTTTGACAAAAACTGGACAACACTTTTGTTTTGAGGCCAACCGATTGCCCTAGAGGGCAACCTGTGCCTGAAGTTGAAATTCTGAAATAGAAACAAAACAAAACCAAAATTGGCTTAGGCCGACTAATCGACCCTGAGGCCAACTGGTGTGGCCGACCGTTCAACCTCAGATCGACCGGCGTTTGAACTTTGAAGATGAGTGTTTTCCAAAATTCCTCTTCGTTTCATTATTTTGTGAGGTGGACCCGTCCACCATGGGGGGGGGACCGGTCGAACTCAAGGTCGACCGGTCCAACCCGCTGGACCGGTCCACCCCATTGTTTTTCAAGCGTTTTTCAAATTGTAACTTATTTTTCATATTAGAGGTCGACAGGTCGACCTAAGGTTTTATAAAAATAAACTATCCATTGCAGAACAGACAACTTTTCATGAAATTGTGGGATTGATTTCTAATAGCTATATTCTCCATTTTATTTGCAATTTTTTACAGATTTCAATCTTCAAGGAGAAGCCTATTGCTGGGATTCAAATCCAAGAGCTCTCCTATAAATAGTTGAAGGCTTGAAGCAACACAAAACAACAACACAAGCAATACAAACAACAAGCAAACTTCTTGTTTTTCACTTTCATATTCTTGTTGTAATTAGCCTAAGTTTTGCACTTGCACATCTTGAGTATTAGGCTTCATTCTTGATTACACTCGCACTCCAAAGTTGTATACTTCATTTGAGTTGCAATCTTGAATTTTTTTAAATCATCAAAAACAAGGCATCCTTGTTCGTGTTCTTATGGTAAGAACACACTTGGTTGATTCTAGGTGTTAAGAGTGTGGTGCTCTTCATTGTTGTAAGAAGATTGTGGTAATCTTCATAGGTGGTGTTGTAAGTAGAGTGTGGTACTCTTCAAGGTAAAAGGTTGTAATAGTTTGGTATCTATTAATATACTCTTTCCCTTTCGAAATCCATTCGGACATACCGGGTGGTAGAGCATTAGGCCCTAGGTGGGTTGAAGCTGTATAAATCATCGTGCGTTGTTTACATTTCCGCACTTTTATTTTGGTCATCGTCTGCATATTTGAAAAAGAGGACTTAAATCAGAAAACTGGGAAAATTTATTCACCCCCCTCTAGATTATCGTAGCCATTTGGACTAACATAAGGATGCCTCAATTTTCCATACATCAGAATAGGAAAGCAATGCATTACCTTTTATCTAATATTTGACCCCAAAAACGGTTTGTTTCATATGAAAAGAATAATCTCAAAATTGTAATACTAGAAATTAGTGAACAAGGCTTAATAAAACTATGTGACTTTCTATTTAATCCAGAAAGCAAATATAGTTAATTACTTAATCTACCTACTCGTGATCAAAGATAAAAATAGGGCAAAGTGTAAACAAGGGCAGATACAATAAAAATTTATGAATGACATGAATTCCTATTATTCCAATAAGCAAACCCCCTCAATTTACTCATTCAATGACAAAACGCAACCACCATAATGAATGACCTAATCTAAACACTTGACTAGAAAACCATGAATGACCTAATCGAAACACATCAACATTCTCAACATCCTTCACATATTTTTCAGCAAGTGGTCCTCATACTTTATCCAATAAAACATAATAAATCCCACAAAATTATTTATGACTATGAATTTTCAATTTAACAGGTGCCAAAAAATATCCAACTTAATAGCTTGTAAAATTAAGAAAATGAGAAAAAAAAATAATGGGAGAGGAATTGAGACTAAGCGACAAACTAAATGGGGGCTAAGGTTTTAACTGACGGACCCAATTTGGGGTTGAAAGGGTGGAGGTGTGGGAATTTTATGAAGCAACGGTTTTAATGGAATGTGGGCAGTGGTTGCATTGGGTTGTGGTATGGAACATCGATGATGGTCCCAAGCGGAGGAGTGTAAAGCGGAGCGGTGGAATGAGAGATTTTGTTGACAAAAAAATGTAAAGGAGAGGAAATAATCTGCTCAGATCGAAATATTGTGGTAACTGGTAAGAGAGAAATATATTTTTCATTCGTTAAGAGAGAAATTGGGGAAAAAAAGGAAAACCTAAATTGTTATTAGAATGGGAAACCGTTTTCAGAGAAATGGGAAAAAGGGATAAACACGATTTTTATTTTTCTAAATAGACGAATTTTTCTGCCAATAAACATCAGTTATGTGATCCGTTGTCTAAACACTGATGTTAAAAGTTAAATAGACATCGGCGTTTAGAACCGTCGCAAAAGGTGATGTCTATGAGCATATTTTCCGCTAATAGACTTACGTGTAATAAAACGATTGTTCATTCGTGGAAAATGTGCTTATAGACATCGGTTTCTAGCAAACCGATGTTAAAATCCATTAGAGAACACAAATTAATAAAATATGTCTTTTCGGTGATGTCTATTTGTATTTTTCATTTAGTGTCATCAGACCATGTAATTACTAGGACCTGGTCTTAATCAATGTAACAACATGCATGTTTGTATTATATTATCTTGCTATCTTGCTATTGTGCCTAAGTTAAGATACCTAGTAGGATATTGGGTGCGATCATACTAGCACTAATGCACTGTATCCCATCAGAACTCCGAAACTAAATGATTGGACAAGAATAGTACTTAGAATGGGTGATTCCCAGGGAAGTCCTCGTGTTGCACACCAAAAAAAAAATACCTAGTTGGATTTGAATTATGAATATGAGGATAGTTGTTGGCGTGCTGTAAATTTGTATGTAGATGGTCACCCACCCAGACCCTTCTATATGGTAAGTATTAATTTCATGTTTATACTTTACAGTCCCGAGCTATGCAGAATTGATAAGAATGTGATAACTCATTAAGTCAAGCATATTCCCCAAATTAGTTAATAAACCCCGTGATTTAGAGAAATATAAATATATTGAGAAAACAATTACGTACAATCATGTATATCTTGACTATGTCCATAGACAACATGGTAGATACTTGAGCAACGCTAGAAAAGTGGAATTTAATTGTCGTGCCATCACTTTGATTTGATCTATCTCCAAATATACAATCAGTCATCTAAAATATTTATATTAATAGTCACATCTCTTGTTTCATTATTTTTTATTTCCCTTCTTATTTTGATGTATTGATGAATGACACGGATACAATTATGATATTATTTTTGTACACGTATCATTCATAAAATACGATAAAATAAAAAATGGATAAAAAATAGAAATAAAACATGAAGTCTGAATGGCAGATTAATAATCAATCCCATACATATTAACATTACATATGGATAAAAAATAGAAAAAAAACGTGAAGTCAAACGGCAGATTAATAATTAATGTTCCCATACATATTAATATTTGTTATAATAAATTGTAGAATCTTGAATTTGTACAATATGGACTTTAGCACAATATTTGTAGTCTAATGTTGAAAATTCTTTTCACATGTGCAACTACTACATAAATTTGGTAGGTGAATTTTGGCTATAAATATGCCATAATTTTACTTGTAAATTACACACAACAATATCAAAGAGAAATAGAAAGAATTACTTTCTCTCTACAATATTATTATCTCTCTAATATTTATTTCTTAATATTTTGATAGTACTATAATCATTCTCTTGTGTTCTTAAATTGTTGTTCCATAACACGTTATCGGCACGAGTCTCTAGCCGATCTTTAAAGTTTTTGGTGAGTGTGGTAAGTTTTATTATTTTCTTAATTTGAAATTTCATTATGACTAACCTAGCAAAACTCGATTTTATTGCTCTTGATATTGTTGGAAAAAATTATATGTCATGGGGTTTAGATGCTGAAATTCATCTAGACGCTAAAGGTTTGGGTGATACTACAAAAGAAGGAAATAGTGCATCTGCACAAGATAAAGCTAAGGCTATGATTTTTCTCCGTCATCATCTGGATGAAAATTTAAAAATAGAATACCTTACGGTAAAATATCCATCTATTCTTTGGAAAAATATGAAGGAAATGTATGACCACCTGAAGTTGGTTATATTTCCAAAGGCCCAATATGATTGGATAAAATTGCGGTTTCAAGATTTCAAATTCGTAAGTGACTATAATTCCATGTTATTTAAAATTTCTTCAAAATTGAAATTATGTGGAGAAAGTATTACGGATGGAGATATGATTGAAAAGACACTCTCTACTTTTCATGCTTCGGGTTCGCTCCTATAGCATCGATACCGAGAAAAAGATTTCACAAAGTATTCTGACTTGATTTCGTGCCTTCTTGTGGCCGAATAAAATAATGAATTACTGATAAAAAATCACGAATCCCAGCCTACTGGTTCTACTCCATTCCCTGAAGTGAATGCGACTAGAGCTCAAAATGTTAATAATTTTATAGGTCGTGGGAGAGGCCGTGGTCGCGGTCGTGGAAGGTTTACTCCATATAATCGTAGTAGTCAGAATAATTCAAATCATGAAAATACAAGTCACCATCTGAAGTGGAACAGAAATGATAAGAAAGGAAAAGAGAAAGTGATAAATCTAGAGAATGGTGGAGAGAAGTGTTACCGATACGGAATAAAAGGTCATTGGTCACGTACTTGTCGTACGGCCAAACATTTAGTAGAGCTTTATCAAGCATCACTTCTCAAGAAAGATAAAAATGCTGAAGCAAATTTCACTTTTGATCATCCTGAAGATGATAATTTTGATGACCTGAATGTGGATATTACACATTTGGATGTGGCTGATTTCTTTGAACATCCAGAAGGAAAGATTGATCACTTGATTGGGGACGGAAATATATAAGCAATGATATATATGGTTTAAATTAGTTTCTAAAATATTTCATGTAATTCTGTTGGTATTAAAAGAGTGAGAATGTTTTGATTGTGCTTATATGAATTTTCCCGGGAAAATATATTTTCGGGTTGAACTTTTTTTATGAATGATATTTTTATCACAATATTCGTGTTTATTATTTCAATCACAAAATATCATTATAATTCCACTAAATCATTCACAAATTTCACATTCAAAATTTCTTCCCCCAACGGTAATGTAACGGCTATGAACAGTAGTTTTTATCTATAAATATACCAACATTCATTCAACAAATTCACACATATTCTCTCATCTCTCTAAAAATTTCACATTTCTTTTATTCCAATAAAATGGTTAACTTAATTGTAGCTTATCTCATTACATTGGTCTTCTTGAACATTATCCTACTTTTTGTTTGGGAATATCCTCCAGAGCATTTTTGGCTTATGATTAATCTTTTTATCTTCATGGTTTTTCCTTTGTCAGCATGGGCAATTATTTTTAACATGTAATAGTTAGATGCTTATGTATGTCTATGTTGTCGAATAAATTTTGTTGTGCCTCGATGTTATTATGTTTCACAATGGTCAATTTGTTTTTTCTATATATGAAATCATAAAGATAATTGTATAATATTAATTCAATAATGTTATATTAGGTGTATATGGGAAACACCGAGAAGAAAGACTATTGCCTACTTGACAGTGCAACAACGCACTCAATATTAATGAGTAAATCATATTTCTCGAGTGTAAAATTGTGCAACGCACAAGTTACAACTATATCTGGTCCCGTTGAGATTATTGATGGCTCCGGGAATGCAACATTAATAATGCCTAATGGTACAATCCTGCAGATTGAAAATGCATTATTATCTAGTAGATCAAAAAGAAATTTACTAAGTTTTAAATATGTGCGTGATAGTGGATATTATTTAGAGACACTAAATGACCATGATAAAGAGTGTCTATGTATCACATCATATAAAATGGGCAAGAAGAATGTCCATGAGAAATTTGAAGCTACAATTTCTGGATTGTATTATATTCCAATTAAAGCCTTTGAATCCTACGCTACCATGCCTTGGAAGCTGGTAAATCCTGATATATTTAGGTTATGGCATGATCACCTAGGACACCCAGGAACTACTATGATGCGTAGGATTGTTGAGCATACTAATGGATATCCATTGAAAGGTACACAAATATTAATTTCGAAAGATTATTTCTGTGAATCGTGTTAACAAGGAAAACTCATTACTAGACCTTCAATGGAAAAGATTGGTTATGAATCACCATCATTTTTACAACGTATTCATAGTGATATTTATGGACCAATACATCCAGCAAGTGGACCATTTAGATATTTTATGGTCTTAATTGATGCATCTTGTAGATGGTCACATGTATGTTTATTATCTACTAGAAATGTTGTATTTCCTCGATTATTAGCGCAAATTATTAAACTTCGAGCCCATTTCCCTGATTATCCTATTAAGAATATAAGAATGGATAATGCCGGAGAATTTACATCAAAAAGTTTTGATGAATATTGCGTAGCACTTAGAATAATGTTGAACATCCAGTAGCACATGTTCATACTCAGAATGGGATGACAGAATCCCTGATTAAACAAGTTCAAGTCATTGCTCGTATATTATTAATGAGATCAAACCTCAGTAGTATAGCATGGGGTCATGCAGTATTACATGCATCAACACTTATCAGATTACGCCCTACTACTTATCATATGCATTCCCCTATGCAATTAACTCTTGGTTTTGAGCCAGATATTTCACACCTACGCACTTTCGGGTGTGCTGTCCAGGTGCCAATTCCACCTTCTCATAGGACAAAAATAGGGCCACAACGTAGACTTGGTATATACGTTGTATTTGATTCTCCATCAATTATTCAATATTTGGAACCAATGACGGGAGATTTATTTACCGCTCATTTTGCGGATTGTCATTTTGATGAAACAACTTTTCCATCAATTGGAAAGGATAAAGATGTGTTGCAAAATGATAAACAAAATCCAGTTGAGAATCTCTCCTGGAATGAACAAAGTTTATCCTATTTGGACCCGCGTAGTCCTAAATGTGAAATCGAGGTGAGTAGAATCATTCATTTACATAATATTGCTAATAGACTTCCTGATGCATTTAATGATGCTAGTAAAGTTACAAAGTCTCATATTCCAGCTGCGAATGTTCCAGCCAGGATTATTGTTCCTGAAGAACATAAGAAAATAAATAATAATATCCCACGTCAGAAATGTGGTAGACCTATTGGCTCAAAAGAAACTGTTCCTCGAAAAAGAAAAGGAAAAATTGATACTAATGAGCAAGCTCTAGATGAATCTGTAGAGCCTAATATCTTAGAAAGTATTCATATTAAAAATTCTGATAGCACCAAAAACCCCTTGAGCTATTGTAATGAGGTATGGGATCGAAATAAAATAATCATTGATGATAAATTTGCATTCTCGGTTGCTCAAAAAATCATTTATGATGTTTATGATAGTGAACCACATTCTATAATAGAATGCCGTCAAAGGCCTGATTAGCCTATGTGGGAGGAAGCAATAAAATCTGAGTTAGCTTCCCTGGAGAAACGAAATGTATTTGGAAAAATTACTCGAACTCCAGACAATGTAAAGCCTATAGGATACAAATGGGTATTTGTTCGGAAAAAAAATGAGAAAAATGAGGTCGTGAGATATAAAGCCCGACTTGTAGCCCAAGGATTCACCTGTGATGGATACAATCACGTTCCGTTTTCTCATTGGTATGGTTGTCCAAAAGTTTGGATATGCGTCTAATGGACGTAGTAACGACATATCTATATGGTTCACTGGATTCTGATATTTATATGAAAATCCCTGATGGATATAAAATGCTAAAGTCAGACACTCCTCGTGAGATATACTCGATCAAACTGCAAAGATCGTTGTATGGATTAAAGCAATCTGGTCGCATGTGGTATCATAGGCTGAATGAATACCTTTCTAAGGAAGGTTACAAAAATAATCCTATTTGTCCATGCGTTTTTATTAAAAGGTCAGATACAGGATTTGCTATCATAGATGTATATGTCGATGACATGAATTTGATTGGCACTCCTGAAGAGTTATCTAATGCTGCTGAATATCTAAAGAAAGAGTTTGAAGTTAAAGATTTTGGGAAAACTAAACTTTGCCTTGGTTTTGAGCTAGATCATAAAGATAATGGAATTCTTGTCCACCAATCTGCTTATACAAAAAGATTGCTCAAAAGATTTAATATGGACAATACTCATTCCTTGAGTACCCCTATGGTCGTACGAAGTTTAGATCCAAATAAAGATCCATTTCGACCAAAGGAGTCTGATGAAGATATTTTAGGTCCTGAAGTACCTTATCTCAATGCTATTGGAGCATTAATGTATTTAGCACAATGCACCAGACCAAATATCACTTTTGCTTTCAATCTACTTGCGCGATACAGTTCTGAACCAACTAAAAGTGTAATACCCATATATTATCTATAATGATTATGATATTTCAATAATTTAAATTTTGATTATTAATTATTTTACACGATATTAATGATTTATCTAGTGTTACAACAGGTGATGGACATATGACATCGATGTGCTTGGAAGTTCATGTTAAAAACAATCGGTATATATATATATATATATCTAAGTATAATACTATAAGTGGACTATAAATGTTTATTTAATGAGTGTGAATATGATAAATTATAGCTATTTTAGTATACTAAATATTAGATGACTAGAAGTAATTATTTGTATGTTCAAACTCTCATGTATAGATTTAAATGGAATCTAATCTCTATTTTATTGTCATGAAATTGAATAATTTTGAACAAAAACTTGTAGATCTTTTTCTTATCTTTCTAAAGTGGTAAATATCATATTATTTGAATTTCTAGATCAAAAGTTATGCTTAAAATATAAAAGTATATCACAATGTGAATCTGTGACAGCACACGAATTCAACCTTGTCATGCATTGTTCACCCTTGCATAAATGTTTTCTCAGAATATGACAAACACGAAAGTTATAGCCACATGTCTTAGCTTTCTATAGACATGAAATGCACGTTTTTCTGATTTATACATCAAGAGTTATGGTCATAATACTACAGCTGGTCCAAACCAGAAAATTAATGTGCCAGCTTGATATTTTTGAATACAAGTGAGCTATACACCTAATTTTTAATTGGATAATTCTTCTTTTGATTTTTCAGCTGCTAATACACAAGAAAACAAATAGTTTTCATAGATTTCACACCTATTAGCTGACAATTGAAAGAAAAATATGTTTTCCACCAATTTGAACAACTAGAAGGTCATACTTGGCAACTCAACCATGTGAATGACAATAACTATTAGTTTTTTTATTTAATACACATGACAAATAAATTCATGTTATATAGACATAGGATGAGTATGGTTTTGGCAAAATCTCTGAAAATTTTACAACCACATCCATTATACATAACTTCCCCAAAACCATTAAGGTATGTACTTTACGATGCGATTTTTATTAATGAATTGTTATGATCTATTAATGACTAGTCTTGAGTGGTTTTTAAACTTTTGGAATGTCTATTTATAAGATATATGTGTTATGTTAAAAGGTCAGTACCAAAAGTTACATTTTTGATTTTATAGTGAATTGTATTTCATCACTATATATTGACTCATGAATCTGGAAATTTGGTGATATCAAAGGTTCGAACCATGTACAGAATTGAAATGATTTTATATAAAGCTTATTTTTGGATTGTCATTCATGTACGTATTATAAGTACCTGGTAAATTTTGTAGATTTTTATCTATCGTATTTTAATAAATGTGAAATTTAGAAGCCAATATGCTCACTGTGTACGGATTTCTGGCAGTTTTTCTTATCAGTATTCTAAAATTGTTTTTCACTATTAATTGATGTTACATTACCTTACAAAAATTTCTGATATATATAATTATATGTTATCTATAATGTCTTAAAATTTCATGTTCATATATTGTCTACATTTAGAGTTAAAATTCATTCATCTCAGTATGTCATGTTTAACTTATAATTTGGCTGAACTATTTTGTTGAATAAACAAATGGTAAAGTCATATTTATAATAAAGGTATAAATGTATAAAAATTTGAGATGCTATGTTAGGATGTTATGAAGCTTGTGAATGAATATTACATTAATTACTTATGAATCTTATGAGTTTTAATTCTCTATGTATGTAAAGGTCATTATTACCAGTTTTGGAAGTTATGTTCAACTATGTACTCATAAAATGTTATAACCTTTATCTAGACCATTAATGATGTAATATGATGATATATTTTACAAATCAGGGACTTCTTCATATGGGTATTAATTTTTAAGTGTTTCTTATGAAAATATTTGACATGAACATTTTCAAGAAAGTGAGCACACCATGATCAAGACGTTCGTCACCCTTACGAAAAAGGTTTAGTAAGCAAGTCAAGTAAGTACATTCTCACCTGCAACATGATATATATATATATATATATATATATATTTATGAAAGTTATAGAAATTATATTGATTACAACATCTTATGTTTGAGCATTACCTATGGAATACTTTTATAGCATTCTATACAGTGATTTTTAAGAGCTTTACATAAAATGTACATGTATGTATCACTTAATGTAAGCGTTACACACCCAATGATAATGTTTGTCCCGTTAGGTGGACTTGTTACGTCTGGTTTGGGAATAACTACCCCTTTCCTTTCGTGACGGCATGCCAATGATGTTAATGGTGTAACGCTTGGGCCCATAAAGATAAAATGAATATGCATGTTTTTGTTTATGCATAGAAAGAGATGCAAACGTTATTTATGATGTTCATACTCATGTTTCAATGGATAAAATTCATAAATTAAATTTATTATTTTAAAAATGTTTTGTGAGAATCCATATGTGCTTACTAAGCTTAATGCTTATTAAAGTTACATCATGTTGCAGATAAGAATGTTATGAGGACAACTTGAGTTGTAGAACAGGAAGAACGTATGTGCAACGATGGGATTGGAAATGAAATTACGCCAAAAAGATATTATATATTATGATGCCAACTGAAACTTATTTGCAATATTTCATGCTTCCGCTATGTTTTATTTTAAAACTCACTGAAAACCTCTTTTCAAATTGTATGCTTTCACTGTATCTGAATTCAAACTCTTGGTTTATGATATTATCAGTTTTCTCAGGATGCTTTATACTTTCATGATTAATGGTCGATTTTATTATTAAAAAAAAACTAGTAAAAATATTGTATAATTGTTTTAAAAATTCTCTTAAAGAAGTTTAAGGTTAACGAGCATTGTAGCGTCCGTAAGGGGTCGTTACAAAAAGACACTGGAATGGTATTAAACATATTTTTCGATACCTCAGTGGTACTATCGATTTGGGGTTATTCTACTCAAAGGAATCCACTAACTCTAGATTAGTTGGTTATGCTGATGCGGGATATAGATCAGATCCGCACAAAGCTCGATCACAATCTGGTTATGTATTTTGCTATAATGGTACAACTATATAATGGCGATCTACCAAACAAACATTAGTGGCTACTTCTTCTAATCACTCTGAGATAATTGCTCTTCATGAAGCTGGCAAAGAATGTGTTTGGTTAAGATATGTTATATCTCATATTCGAAATAGTTATCAATTGAAGCCAGTTACAGATATCGCCACTATTATTTATGAGGATAATGCAACATGTATAGCACAAGTAAGAGGAGGTTACATAAAAGGTGATAGGACCAAGCATATTTCACCAAAATTTTTCCATACACATGAACTCCAGAAAAATGGAGAGGTGGATATTCAGCAGATTCGCTCCTGCCATAATCTTGCTGAATTATTTACAAAATCCTTGCCGACATCAACATTCGAGAAACTAGTTTACGACATTGGAATGAGAAGAGTAAATATGAAGCAAGATTAATGGATCAAGTTATGCAGCTAATATCCTACATTTCAGGGGGAGCGAATATAATGTGCGATGTACTCTTTTTTCCTTTTGTCTGGTTTTTATCCCATTGAATTTTTCCAGCTTAAGGTTTTTAATGAGGCAGCTTATGCACAAGTCAGGATCTGAGAATGTACTCTTTTTCCCTTATGTCCGATTTTTTCCCACAGGGTTTTCCGGCTTGAGGTTTTTAACGAGGCATACTCATTCAACTTACTGCAGTGCTACGCCCAAGGGGGAGTGTCATAATAAATTGTAGAATCTTGAATTTGTACAATATGGACTTTAGCACAATATTTGTAGTCTAATGTTGAAAATTCTTTTCACATGTGCAACTACTACATAAATTTGGTAGGTGAATTTTAGGGTATAAATATGCCATAATTTTACTTGTAAATTACACACAACAATATCAAAGAGAAATAGAAAGAATTACTTTCTCTCTACAATATTATTATCTCTCTAATATTTATTTCTTAATATTTTGATAGTTCTATAATCATTCTCTTGTGTTCTTAAATTGTTATTCCATAACAATATTACATATATTTATCTTACTAGGTCTAGTTGTTAGCCAATTAGTCAAATTCACATTTGTGATTGTTGACGTCAAACAATCCTCTACATTTTAGCAAGTCAAAATGCAAGCTCACCATCTGGCCACGACAAGGGACTTATGTCTCTTATGGGGTGGAGGTTGTAGATTAAACCCATATACCATCAAAATGTCTCCCAGGCATATCTCAGCTGGTGAATGATTGGTGAGAACTCATACTGAATAGCAATTGTGTGTGTTCGATTTGGGGGATATCAACTATGATTAGATATGGGAGGATCAAACATACTTGTTCTATTTACCTATAGGAGGACCTGGTTGTACGTTAGCAGACCCCACCAGAACACTGACCAGTCCATGCACATCCCGTAATTTACCTTGGTGTCAGCGATGAGAGGCCGGAACTGCTGTCATCAGACATAAGCCTGAAAGCTGAGTTAAAAAATAATGCAAGCTCACTGCTCGCATTTAAAGAAGAGGACTTGTGATTAATTTGTTCCACGTGTAAGGCTATAACCTATAATTTTTATATAGTTATAAACCGATATAATAGATGAAGGAAAAAGTAAATACATAAATAAAACTAAACTCGACCTTTGTATTACCTGTTTATGATGTCAAGATGCAAATACGGAAAATACAATCATAAAATTGGTTCTAAGAAGATTGGGTGATAACCTAACTTTCACCAAATTTTTAATAACTAATTATTTAATTCTAGAGGAATTAAATATTGGAATAATAATCTACGTTCCAAGTAGATGTGTATAGATATTTAACTTCTCAAAACTAATTTGTGATGAGTGAGAAGTAAAATACATAAATTCGTCATTTGAAATTAGGATAATGGATATTGAGAAGGTGAAAAGTCACCCATCCCACATAGGAATTTAATATTGATTAAATTCAATATATCAATAAGTGGGTGTGCAAGAGTATGCAAGATGGTAGAGCTATACACATGTGATGTGTGGTGGGCAAGGCAACACGCGCGGCTGTCCGACCTGGCACCGGTTGCATGTCCTGACCAGACTGGGCATAGTTTTGCACAAAAAAACATTTATTTTTTTTATTTCTGAAACTTGAAAGTTACAACTTAGTGGCCATTTGTAGGTCCCAAGGGATGTGGTGTAAGGTTTAGAAGGGGGGTTGAATAAACCTTACAAAATTTTCACTTTTAGTCTTTCTAAGATTTTCAACAGAGTTGACTCAAATCAGTTGTGTCCTTGGGGACAGCTAGGTTGGCTATATTTAGTTAAGTTACCCACTCAACAGACTCGATAGAGCTGCTCATAGTATAACTCGGCTGCTTAAGTTAATACTTAACTTTAGTTGATTTGGTTTTTAACAGTGGAAGACTTAACACCCTTTAGATTGATTAAAGCTTGTTTTAAAACACTTGTATTAGCACTTGTTATTTATCAGTTGGATAGCATATTTAACTAACAACATATATAAAAGTAAATGCAAGAATGTAAGTGCTGAAAGTAAAGTGACATCAGTAATTTTTGTAGTGGTTTGAGGATTGGGTAATTCCTCTAATCCACTCAAGTTACAAAGCAGTGAACAGTCTAGAGACAACCTTGATCATACAGTTGGCTTCTCCTGTGACTCACCTTCTTCACGAGGCAGCTGCTTTGCTACTTCAGCTCACTTTCAAGTCCTTGGATTTGTTCACACAGCCCTCCAACAAACTTGAATCTCTTGGTTCGACCTTGAACCTTTCTACAACTCTTTCAACTTGGAGAGTAGACCCCTTTTTTTTCTTCAAATGTTTCCTCTTCAACTGGTTGAAATTGTCTTTCCTTCACATCATGTGTTGGATCGAGTTTTTCTTCGAGTTTTAGGCTTGAGGAATTTGTTGATAAGCTTTGAGAATATTACAGGTTAATGTTTGCTTGAATATTGCTTTGTTCTTGCTAGGTTCAGGTAATCTTTTCTCAAATGCTTCCTCAGTCTTTTATAGTGCTCATTTGAAATTTGCCCGTTGAAGAGATATGCTAATTTCAAATGACACTTCTTGTTCATTAGCTTGTCTTTTCTTGGTCTGCAGCCTTGTGATGTTGACCTTTTCTCGTATTAAATGGCTTCGCAGCTTTACAGGGCCTAACAGAAGTTTCAATGATTCCCATTGGCTTACTCCTTTTGCATGTTTCTGGGCCAAACACTTTAAGACCTGGCAGCTTGGACATATTACTATATCGAGTAATATTTTTGAATTCCTTCCAACGAATCAATGCCAGTTGTCTCAACTTGACTACAGTCTTTACCCCTTGTGACTTGAGTCTTCTTCAATCATAAGATTGACTGAACTATCACTTCAACTGATAGACTTGGCTCCTTTTGTTGACTTGACTGTCACTTCACACAGCTGTTCCTTAGCTGACTCTCCTTCAGTCGAGTCCTTGTCTTCATTCATGGCCATACTCAGCTGGCACAAAACAGAGTCTTCACTCCAGTCTGCAGTTGACTTCTTTCATTCTTGACTTGGCTGACATCACTCAGCTATTCCTGTCCTGTCTATTACAATACAAAATTACAAGGAAAATGGGGTGCCAACTTCCTAGTCTAAGTTTTACATGGTATCATCAAAATCTAACAAATAAATTTCCTAACAATTTCTCCCTTTTTGATGATTCCAAAACTTAAAACAAACAAAATAAGTAAACAACAAACACAAGCAGTGCAGTAACAAACAATGTATGCTTTTGAATAATCAATTTATTGATCATAGCATTCTTGTCCTTTACAAAACTGTTTACAATAGATAACAGATGTTTATACAAGTATATCATTACAACATGTATCTAAGCTAAGTTAAAAGGAGAATGAACTTTACAAGGAAATTCTCAGAGCTATTACAGGGAAAACTCACAGCTATGTATTTACAGCTGAGTAAAATACACGAAGGGGTTCGCAACTATCTTCAACGCCTTTTGTAACGCCCCAGTTTTTAAAAATACAAGTAATTAAATAAAAGAGCTATAAAAGACATATTTTATAAAACAAAGCCTATAGTTAAAATTTTCTTCAAAATAAATAGTAGCACTTTTACCCATATAAAATATTTATCCTTCCAAGAATAAAACACTAATTATCAACAATATTTCAATACCATTGACAATAATAATTTTTTCTTAAAGATCAAAGTAAACTAAAGTCTATTATTTTCGCATCCACCGCCTCCAATCCTCGCTCGGGCTCCTCAACTTGAAAAGTTATGAAAATGATAGGGTGAGCTTCGACTTGCTCAATAGGGATCAACTTTTATCAATGTATAGTAAATCATACAAGCATGAACACTTATAATAAAACATGTAATTTTCCTCTGTAATTTCCTCTATGATTTTCTCTGACTGGCCAGTTAATAAATTTAGTACGGCGGGCTTAACCCGACGATCAACTTCAATCCCGGACCTATTTACGGGTCCCTGACTAGTTCCTCTGCATATCATATATAAATGTAAATCGTCACGCCCCAAACGGGACGCGACGACGATCCACAACTTAAATACAATAACCAAACAGTCTAGACGAATATCATCGAGAACCCAATGAAACAGAGTCAAAATAGCAGCGGAAATAAAATAACAAGCACAACTTACAGTCCACTATCCATAATCCAAATTACATCCTCGAAAATCAACCAACGATAACAACTTAAAAGTCAAAGGGTCCTACGCCCTTCAGTTACAAACCGGAATGAAAAGAAAATAGAATAGTCCAACAACAATCACAAGAAACGAGTCTATCAACAACAACAAGAAGTAGTAAATCCAACAAGCGGATTACAAATGCTCAATCCAAGGCCGATTCAGCATCTTCAACGAAGTCCTCATCTAAAGGTTAGAAAACAGGTGGGGATGAGACAAAAATCTCGATGGATGGGGTGATCGTATGCAAGTGTGGCGATATATAGTTAATGCGAGAAAACAAGATTATATGAAAACGCGTGAGTATGATGCATGAATCACACACCGATCCACAAGCGTCGTGATAACTATATTTAAGTAATATACTTATACGATTCAAGCTCAAGATTCATGGTCACACGAGCACTATGTGATTTAGTCAAGACGGTAGGATTGCATACGAAAATGTAACGCCAATCCCATGCAAGGCGGATAATGGTTGCATACGGATTTGTAGCGCCAACCAATGCAAAACAAGTAGCGGTTGCGTACGGATTTGTAGCGCCAACCAAACAGTCCGATAACTCCGGAATCGTGTGGATCGAGGCAGCGATTCCTTCGTTCTTCTTTGTAACTCCCGAGCAAGATAGTCCAAGACTGTCACCTTATCGCTCCATAGGCAAAGACAAATCCACAATAGAGCTAGCTAGGCAGGAATGTCATAATCATGATTATACCTCAAGTACTATGACCCGCTTCCCTTGGACAAACTCCGTCCCTCGTTGCGGGATTAGGGCGATGGGGCGGAAGAGTGGAATAGCGCCCGAGCTGCCGGTTCCATCCCCGACGTATCCATTCGATGTGAGTCGACACACCAAGTTGACTCAGCGGGAAAGTAAAAACAATTACAGCGATCAACCAGCAATCAGTATGATTGATTCAGAAGCGATTCAGAAAATTTTGAAACGCGAGTGGCAATTATGGCGTTGGTGGAGTTTTGGATGAAGATGATTATCGGAAGGATAAGCAACCTTCGATATCTTGAAAGATTAGGTGGAACATAAGTCCCGTAATATATTCAACATCGCAAGGCTAGGAAGTCGCTCCGCGATCGGGTATTAATCGGTCAAATCGGTCCGATAAGTCAAGGGTTTTTGGGAAAATAAAATATTTTAATTAAATCTTCAAGTCAGAGGGTCCAGGGCTATTTTAGTAAAAGGGAAAATAATTTGAGTTAGGTCCTTTATAAAAGAAAAATTACATAATTTAGCCCCGTTTTGTAAAAACAAAAACTTTTGGGGTTAAAAATTGAATAATTAAATATCCCGACCTTGAACAATTATGAGGTCAGTTCCTAAATTCTCCAGCTTATCCAGAGATTCAGGTTTTTAAAGTTTTGAGGTCGAGTTTTTATAAAATTCTCACATTGGCCCCAAATTTGTAAAAATTGCTAATTCGGACCTTAAATTTAAAATAATCGGAACTCACAAACCGGAAGGGCTTTTAATGTGATTCCAGTTGAAAAATGTCACTAAGGTTAGTAGGATATTGAGACAAAAACATATTTTACAAAAAATAAGTGTAGGTCCTTTAACGTTTGAAAATATTATTTTTGTCCCATTTTGAAATAATTGCCTTTAAGGCTTTTAGGGGTCCAATTGTTATGCAATTTGAACCTTGGGTCCAAAATATAATTAAGTTATAGTTAAGTTAGTATTTACAGGTGCATGGGCTGCATAAGTCCTGGAAATTTCATTTGGGTCCTCAAGTTTAATATTTTACACATTTGTCCCTCAATTTTAGGAAATTTACTTTCCAAGTCCTAAACACTTGGATTTTTGGAATACATTTAAAATATGTCATTTCCAGTACCTTAAGAATAAAATTTTCAAAATTTAAAGTTAAGGTCTGGTTCAATTTTAAAATTTGCAAAGTAGCCCTTAAACTTTCAAAATTTTACAATCTAGTCCTTGGGCTTTTAAAGGTTGATTTTATTTATCTTAAAACTCTTAAAACTTTATTAAAATGTCCAAAAGTCATTTTTGAACCTGAGTACAGTCCCAAAATTTGAAATTTGCAGAGGGGTCCTTTAACTTTCATTTTCTTGCAATTTAGTCCACCAACTTTCCATTTTTTCATTTTTAAGTCCAAAATTGAAATTTAATCAATTATGCTCGACTTGTCCAGGTTATAAGTCATCCAAAAAATGAATTTTAAAGATCATACACATGCATATCCAATACATACAAGAATTCATGAAATAAAATATTAAATTGTACATGTATGCACCTAAAATTCAATAAATAGCAATTTTGAGCAACTCTTGAGAATTTTCATGATTTGATACATAAAATTGACATGCAATACATAGATTATATATCTCAAGGGCTCATGTTTGAAATTCTACATGCATTTTAATAAAAACACCTAGAAGTTGGAAAGTATTTTTCCACCCACCTTAAAATTGGAAAATTGTGAAATAAAAGGATAAATTTCACAATTTTTGGATGAGGTCACTTAGGTCAGCCCCTAAGTCAAGAAATATCAAAAATTTGATGTTAGAAAAATGAGAGAAAAATTAAGGAGAAAAAGAAAGAGATAAGAAAATGAGAAAGACTACACTTTACCTTGTGTAGTAGGTGATTGGAGACTAGTTGAAGCTTTAAATTTGGAATTTTTGGTTCAACTCCAAAATCACCTAAGGTCAGCGCCTATTTCTCAAAAATGAAAAAGGGGTGTTAAAATTTGAAAAAAAATAGAAAGAAGAGGAAAGAAGGGTTCTAGTGTCCAATTCTTACCTTGTAGTCCAAATTTCTCTACTAGTTCTTCTTCAAGTCTTCAAGTTTCACCACCATGCATGCATGTCTTCAAGTGGTCTTCTAAGTACCTCAAAATCCAAAATATAAACTTAAGTTGAAAGAAGAAGGTGATGAGTAGAAAGAATTTAAGTTAAATTGAGGAGTGAAATTTCTTACCTTGAGAAAAGGGGGTGTTCGAATTTTTGAGTTTTAGTGGTAAGATTGTTTGTTTTGGTTTAGATGTTTGAAGAAAGAAAGTATGTTTGATGTTAGGAAAAAGATGTTCTTGGAGTTATGAAGATGGGTTTGAAGATGTGAAGGACTTGGGTTTGAATATTTGAAGATGTGAAGAAGGGGTACTTGAAGATATGAAGAACTTATGTTGAAGATTTGAAGATGTGAAGAGTTGGTGTTTGAAGGTTTGAAGATATGAATGAATTTTGTTTGAAGATTTGAAGATGTGAAGGATTTTTAGAGAGAGATTAGAGAGAAGTTGGAGAAAAGGCTTGAGAATTAAAATGTGTTGGATGAAAAATGAATTTTTTGTGTAAAATTGCCATTATGGCCATCCAAAGGGGAGAGAGGGAGAGGATTTTTTTGATTAATTTTGTGTCTTGCAAATTGTCTCTTGCATGGAGACAATTAGACTAGTCAAAGTATGGGCAAGGTATGGAAAGAGAAGGAATGTTGGGAAGACTCCAACATGTTGGGAAAAATAGTATTAAAGAATTAATGTATGAGATGATGTGTATAATGTTTGAATTAATGGTATAATTATACACAAGATGACTAATAAAGGTGTAAGTGTACAAGAGTTGGATGATATTTTTACTCCAAAATCATCACCATTAACGACCATTATTAGGGCATTGTGGTAATTACATATTTTTTTTTGTCCCAAATTTGATGATAATAGATGAAATATATCAATCTCCAAAATAATTAGTGATTTCCTTGATCACTTATAAGTCTCATGATCACTTAATCTAAATCAAAATCTTAATTCTATAAGGTAAAATCTCTAAAATAAATAGTGTCTTAAAATTCTAAGGTGACTAATAAATACAAAAATAGTAATAATGATCAATCAAGTGATCATAAATGAGAAATAGAATTAATAAAGATCATGATCACAAGTAATAAATGAAATGAAATTTTTATATATTCTTAATAATTACCCGTCAAAGTGACGTGGTAAACAGTCGATCAAATACATAGACGACAATAAGAGTCAATTATATGTTCGGAAAAATCGGGGCTTCACATCCTCCCATCATTAAAAGAATTTGGTCCCCAAATTCTCTTCAGAATAGTTCTGGATATTGATTCCTCATGTCTTCTTCCATCTCCCACGTTGCGTCTCCGTCTTGGTTGTGGTTCTCCCACACCACTTTAACCATCGAATTTCTCTCTTACGCAAGCCGTAGATTCTGGCCGATCAATGATCCGGATCGTCTCTCGAGTGTAGGATAGATTTTCCATTAGAGGAGGAGTATCTTGAGTGATGATATGCTCGGGATCTGGTTGATACTTCTTCAATCTCAATACGTGGAATACATCGTGCATTCCCACATATGGTGCTGGTAACTCGAGGCGGTAGGCTAATTTTCCGATCCTCTGTAAAATCTTGTAAGGTCCAACATATCTCGGACTCAACTTGCCTCCTTTCTTCGGATTGATCAATCATTTCCGTGTTGAGAGTCTGAGAAATACTTCATCTTCGACTTCAAATTCCAAATCCTTTCTTCTCTTCTCTGCGTAACTCTTTTGGCGGCTCTGAGCTGTGCGAATCCGCTCCTTGATCAGCTTGACCTTCTCCATGGCCTCCTGAACTAAGTCGACCTTTGGAATCGAGGGCGACTTTCGTTTCTCTTTCGGAGTCCATTGGTCATCAATCTCCCAGTGTAGTGGGGATCTACATTTTCGCCCATATAATGCCTCGTAGGGTGCCATCCCAATCGTGGCTTGATAACTGTTATTGTAGGCGAACTCGGCTAATGGTAAGTGCGAATCTCAACTTCCTTGAAAATCCAATGCGTGCTCGCAACATATCCTCAAGGGTTTGGATTGTTCGCTCACGTCCATCCATCGGTTTGTGGATGTCTTCTTTGTCTTTGAAACTTAGCGAGGTACCCAATTCCTTGTGCAAGCACTTCCAAAAACTGGAGACAAACCTCGGTCTCTGCTTCGGATACTATGTCGATTTGGTACTCCATGCGGTCGAATGATTTCTCGGATATAAATCATGTGCAAGTTTACGCAAGCTATCGTTTTCTTGATGGGTAAAAAAGTGTGCGATTTTGTGAGTCGGTCTCGACTACCCAAACAGCATCATGGCCTCCTCTAGTCCTTGGTAGATCCGTCACGAAGTCCATCATTATTTGTTCCCATTTCCACTCGGGAATTCTCAACGGTTGTAGTAAACCAGACGAATTCCGCTACTTGGTTCTTCATGTTTACCCACCAATAACTCCGTTTCAAATCCTTATACATCTTGTTTCCTCCAGGATGTATAGTGTATTTTGAACGGTGTGCCTCTGCTAGGATTCTATTACTAATCTGCTCGTCATTCGGTACACACACTCGATTTTGGAATCTGATAACTCCATCTTCATGTACCGAGAATTCTGATCTTTCTCCTTTAAGTATCTTCTCCTTCAGTTTTTGAAGATATGCATCTCTCCCTAGTGCTTCTTTGATCTCATTCAGCAGATCGGGTTTAACCGAAATGTTAGCACATGAAATCTGAGTATTGGTTCTCGTCAGATTCCAATTGCTCAGCTCTTCTAATGATTCCCACTCTCGAATCATAAGTCTGGCTAAGCTCGCCTTTTTGCTCAAAGCGTCAGCTACTACGTTAGCTTTCCCGGGATGGTATTGAATATCAAAGTGATAGTCCTCAATCAACTCCATCCATCTCCGTTGCCTCAGATTGAGATCCTTCTGGGAGAATAGATACTTCAAGCTCTTATGATCAATGAAAACCGTGAATGTTGCTCCGTAGAGATAGTGTCTCCATTTCTTTAAAGCAAACACTATCGCTGCCAATTCCAAGTCATGCGTTGGATAATTGGCTTCATACGGCTTGAGCTTTCGTGATGCGTAAGCGATGACCTTTCCTTCCTGCATGAGCACTGCTCCTAGTCCTTCTTTTGATGCATCACTGTAGACGATGAAGTTTTCGGTTCCCTTTGGAAGAGCTAAGACTGGAGCTGTAGTAAGTCGTTTCTTTAGCTCTTGGAAACTCGCATCGCATTTGTCATTCCACTCAAACTTGACTTGCTTCTGGGTTAGTCGAGTGAGTGGTCCGGCTATCTTGGAAAAATCATGGATAAATCTTCGATAATATCCAGCTAGTCCTAAGAAACTCCTGATTTCCGTTACAGACTCAGGTTGTTTCCATTCAACCAATGTCTGTACCTTCGAGGGATCTACTGCAATCCCAGTGTCGGATACTATGTGTCCCAAGAACACGACTTCACTAAGCCAAAATTCGCACTTGCTGAATTTGGCATACAGCTTATGCTCTCGTAGTGTCTCCAAAATGATTTTCAGATGACGTTCATGCTCTTCTCTAGACTTAGAGTATACGAGTATGTCATCAATGAATATCACTACGAATTGAACCAAATAAGGTTGGAACACTCGATGCATCAGGTCCATAAATGTTGTTGGTGCATTCGTCAGACCGAAAGGCATCACTACAAACTCGTAGTGTCCATATCGGGTTTGAAATGCAGTTTTGGAAATGTCTTCTTCGTGGATCTTCAGTTGGTAATATCCTTGTTGTAAATCAAACTTCGAGTACACCGTCGCTCCTTGAAGTTGATCAAATAGTTCGTCTATCCTCGGGAGGGGATATTTATTCTTGATGGTCACGCTATTAAGACCACGATAATCTATACACGCCTTAATGTGCCATCTTTCTTCTTGACAAACAAAGACACGTGCTCCCCACGAGACGTACTCGGTCGGATAAATCCCACATCCATCGGTTTACAGAATTGCGTCTTCAACTCTTGTAACTCAAGAGGAGCCATTCTATATGGGGTTCTAACGATCGGGGCGGTCCCCCGGTAACACCTCGATGGTGAACTCGACTTCCCTATCCGGAGGGACAAAGTGGTGAGTTCTTGTGGAAATACATCCGTGTATTTCGATACTATAGGTACTTGGTTAATGTGTGTATCAACCGTGGGTTTGTTAATTACAAACGCCAAGTACCCTTGAGCCCCTCTAGTGATCGCCTTCCTCACTTTCATTCTTTGAAATGATTGGGGCAATCTTAACTCGTGCCCTTCCCGAAATTTCCACTTCGGGTTTTCCGGGTTCACATAGCTTAATGGACTTGTTATGGCAGTCCATTTGTGCATGGTGTGCAGACAACCAGTTCATTCCCAATATCACGTCGTATTCGGATATAGGTAATAGGATTAAATCGGCATGAAAGTTTATCTCATTAATCTTAACTTCGCATTCATTATAGATAATATCTGTTATCTAACTTGCACCCATAGGAGTTGACACTTCTAGACATATAGGCATATGTTCCATGCATGCATGCAGTTTTTGTACAAAATACGGTGCAACGAATGAATGCGTTGATCCAGGGTCGAACAATATTTTAGCGTAGTGGTTAGATACTAGAAGCGTACCTTCCACCACATCTGTCACCTCCGGAGCCTCCTGTCTGGCTAGTGCAAATGCTCGAGCGGGCATCCTTGCTCGATTACCCTGGCCATTTCCCGGCTTCTGCGGCTGCATCTGTTTGGTTCGGTCCTCGTACTTTGGGCAATCTTTCAGCTGATGTTGATTACTACCACAATGCAAACACCTTTCTTGTTTACGCCAATAGTCATTGGCGGTATGTCCCGGTTTCTGGCAATATGCACACAATTGACCCGGCTTTCCTTGTACTGGTCCCTTTCCCTTATCTGTCTTATTAACTGGTCCCTTCTAAAACTTAGCAGGCGGTTTAGATGGTTGTCCCATAGCTGTCCTCTTAAGATGTTCGATGGCCTACTCTCATTTGAATCGTCCCAATACGGTTCGATCCCGACTCAATGCGGAGAGCCGCCTTTACCGCGGCCGAGTAGGTTGTCGATTCAACGATCAATGATTGTTTCGAAGTTCAGTTTCAATCCTCGAGTGAACTTGTAAAGCTTATCCTCTTCGGTACTTGGACAATCGGTGAAATTCAGACTCGTACTGAGCTACAGTCATGTTCCCTTGCCTCAATCTGTGGAATTCATCTCGGCGCGCCTCTTTCACAACCTGTGGAATGTACTGTTCATTGAACTCGGCCAAGAAATTTCCCCATGTTCGCTAGCCCGGCCCTGTTCCCATCTTCTTTCAAGCGCCTCCACGGTCTCTAGCGGCCGATTCAGCACGAAATACGGCGAGTGTGACTTCTCGCTCATCTAAGTATTGGAGAGCGTTGAAGATATTCTCCAATTTCTCTACCCATTCTTCTGCCTTCAAATCATCCGGCTCTCCTAAGAAGGCTGGTGGGTCGAACCGTAGAAATTGCTCCAACATGCGATCGTTCGCCTCTCTGGCGGGTTCGGGAGTACGGGGTTGAGGCTCTGCCTGTTGCCTCATGAAAACCAGTATTTGTTGCAGGGCCTGTGCGGTCAAGTTGTCTCCTGCAGCAGGTGGAGGAGGCGGTGGTAATTCAGGGGAAGGTACCCGGTCCCTGGGTACGTCGTCATCCCCTCGGGGAACGTGGCGAGGTCTCCCACGTCCTCGATGTTCGGCCATTCTATATCTTGAAGCGTTAGTTGCGATTCACGAGTAGATGAATACAATAATTATTCGCATAAAGCAAGTTCTATCGCAGGGAAAGTAACAACAAACACAAGACACTGAATAAATAGCAAAAGACATATCCATGTAAAACTTGAATACACCCATAGTACAACAGTAGTAATACTAAGTCAGATACATCAGAACCAAAATACAACTGAATCTAATACAATAAAAAGTAAGGTACAACACTGGAATAAGCGTACAACAAAGAAGAGTACAAACCGACAATCAAGCTAACTAATCAGTGAGATCGCCATCATCGTCACTCGCAGCTATGTCCATAATCGGGGCCAAGTCGGGCTGAGGTGGCGCCTCGACCTCAGGCCAATCAATGAAATCCAACCACTGCTCGAATCCCTGAGCCTCATCAAGTGGAGCAGCCTCAAGTGCCTCAGGCTCTCCAATGTCGATGGATCCTCCTTAGGATCCTTCTCGGGATCCTCCTCAGATCCTCCTTGGCGTGCACGGGCTCTACCTCGGGTGGTGGCAATGGTTGGGCATTAGCCGCCAAAGCAGCCTCCAAAGGGCGTCTCTCGAGCTAGGGCAGCGTGTAAGGTCCTCTATCACTTTGTCATCTACTTGATGAGGGTCTCCTCAAGCGCTCAACGGTGTCGCGGGATAGGCGGGCGTCAATCTCCCATTTTCGCGGCCGTCACTTGCCCTCTTCATCTTCTCTCGCATGTTATCCAGGCACTCGATATTCTCAGATCTGGTCCTCCCCGCTCTTATGGTGTTGTCGCGGTCCTTGATGGTAGTGGTCAACTCGCTCTTTTCATCTTGGCTCTCGCCAAGCGCGTGTTCGGTCCTTATTACGCCGGGCGCTCCTCGATAGCTCGAGGTCGCCGATCACTCTCCGGTGCGAGTGAATCATGAGTGCCCGGTAGTACTCCCGCAAAGATGGGCATGCATGGAAAACATCCCACCAAGAAGGCGGCGCCGGCTCCATCCTGATCAAACAAAACTAAGGCGGATCAGTCAAAGGTAGAGGAAAGATAAGGAGAGAGTAAGGAAAGAATGAATAAAGGAAATCAGTCAAGAATCAACTAAGTCAAGACAAGTATGACTATGGAATCTCAAAATATGCATTCTAACTTAGTTCAAACATCAATAAGGCGGTTCTATGCCAATTTGAAATCGATTTCACACTTAATTGGTCAAGTCGTGGTACTACCCAAAACACAGACCGAGGGTCCTATCCTGGGTCAGCTCGGTGTAAGTTTCCATCTTACTAGCCGAGCTCTGATACCACTCTAACTGTCACGCCCCAAACGGGACGCGACGACGATCCATAACTTAAATACAATAACCAAACAGTCTAGACGAATATCATCGAGAACCCAATGAAACAGAGTCAAAATAGCAGCGGAAATAAAATAACAAGCACAACTTACATTCCACTATCCATAATCCAAATTACATCCTCGAAAGTCAACCAACGATAACAACTTAAAAGTCAAAGGGTCCTACGCCCTTCAGTTACAAACCGGAATGAAAAGAAAACAAAATAGTCCAACAACAATCACAAGAAACGAGTCTATCAACAACAACAAGAAGTAGTAAATCCAACAAGTGGAGTACAAAGGCTCAATCCAAGGCCGGTTCAGTATCTTCAACGAAGTCCTCGTCTAAAGGTTAGAAAACAGGTGGGGATGAGACAAAAATCTCAGTGGATGGGGTGATCGTGTGAAAGTGTGGCGATATATAGTTAATGCGAGAAAAAAGTTATATGAAAACGCGTGAGTATGATGCATGAATTCACACACAGTCCACAAGCGTCGTGATAACTATATTTAAGTAATATACTTATACAGTTCAAGAAAACAGTTCATGGTCACACAGACACTATGTGATTTAGTCAAGACAGGTAGGATTGCGTACGGAAATATAACGCCAATCCCATGCAAGGCAGATAATGGTTGCGTACGGATTTGTAGCGCCAACCAATGCAAAACAAGTAGCGGTTGCGTACGGATTTGTAGCGCCAACCAACGGGTCCGATAACTCCGGAATCATGTGGATCAGACAGCGATTCCTTCGTTCTTCCTTGTAACTCCCCAAGCAAGATGGTCCAAGACCTATCACCTTATCGCTCCATAGGCAAAGACAAATCCACAGTAGAGCTAGCTAGGCCCGAATTGTCATAATCATGATTATACCTCAAGTACTACGACCCGCTTCCCTTGGACAAACTCCTTCCCTCAGTTGCGGGATTAAGATGATGGGGCCGGAAGAGTGGAATAGCAGCCGAGCTGCCCGGTTCCATCCCCGACGTATCCATTCCGAGTCGTGAGCTCGACACACCAAGTTGACTCAGCAGAAAGTAAAAACAATTACAAAATAACCAGCAATGATCAGTATGATTGATTCAGGAAGCGATTCAGGAAAATTTTGAAACGCGAGTGGCAATTATGGCGTTGGTGGAGTTTTTGGATGAAGATGATTATCGGAAGGATAAGCAGCCTTCGATATCTTGAAAGATTAGGTGGAACATAAGTCCCGTTATAGATTCAACATCGCAAGGCGAGGAAGTCGCTCCGTGATTGGTTATTAATCGGTCAAATCGGTCCGATAAGTCAAGGGTTTTGGGAAAATAAAATATTTTAATTAAATCTCCATGTCAGAGGGTCCAGGGCTATTTTAGTAAAAGGGAAAATAATTTGAGTTAGGTCCTTTATAAAAGAAAAATTACAATTTAGCCCCATTTTGTAAAAACCAAAACTTTTGGGGTTAAAAATTGAATAATTAAATATCCCGACCTTGAAAAATTATGAGGTCAGTTCCTAAATTCTCCAGATTGTCCATAGATTCAGGTTTTTAAAGTTTTGAGGTCGAGTTTTTATAAAATTCTCACATTGGCCCCAAATTTATAAAAATTGCTAATTCGGACCTTAAGTTTAAAATAATTGGAACCCACAAACCGGAAGGGATTTTAATGTGATTCCAGTTGGAAAATGTCACTAAGGTTAGTAGGATTATGGGACAAAAGTAGTTTTTAAAATAAATAAGTGTAGGTCCTTTAACTTTTGAAAATATCATTTTTGTCCCATTTTGAAATAATTGCCTTTAAGGCTTTTAGGAGTCCAATTGTTATAAAATTTGAACCTTGGGTCCAAAATATAATTAAGTTATAGTTAAGTTAGTATTTCCAGGTGGATGGGCTGCATAAGTCCTGGAAATTTCATTTGGGTCCTCAAGTTTAGTATTTTACACATTAGTCCCTCAATTTTAGAAAATTTACTTTCCAAGCCCTAAACACTTGGATTTTTGGAATACATTTAAAATATGTCATTTCCAGTACCTTAAAAATAAAATTTTCAAAATTTAAAGTTAAGGTCTGGTACAGTTTTAAAATTTGCAAAGTAGCCCTTAAACTTTCAAAATTTTACAATCTAGTCCTTGGGCTTTTAAAGGTTGATTTTATTTATCTTAAAACTCTTAAAACTTTATTAAAATGTCCAAAAGTCATTTTTGAACCTGAGTACAGTCCCAAAATTTGAAATTTGCAGAGGGGTCCTTTAACTTTCATTTTCTTGCAATTTAGTCCACCAACTTTCTATTTTTTCATTTTTAAGTCCAAAATTGAAATTTAATCAATTATGCTCGACCTGTCCAGGTTATAAGTCATCCAAAACATTGATTTTAAATATCATACACACGCATATCCAATACATACAAGAATTCATCAAATAAAACATTAAATTGTACATGTATGCACCTAAAATTCAATAAATAGCAATTTTGAGCAACTCTTGAGAATTTTCATGATTTGATACATAAAATTGACATGCAATACATAGATTATATATCTCAAGGGCTCATGTTCGAAATTCTACATGCATTTTAATAAAAACACCTAGAAGTTGGAAAGTATTTTTCCACCCACCTTAAAATTGGAAAATTGTGAAATAAAAGGATAAATTTCACAATTTTTGGATGAGGTCACTTAGGTCAGCACCTAAGTCAAGAAATATCAAAAATTTGATGTTAGAAAATTGAGAGAAAAATTAAGGAGACAAAGAAGGAGATAAGAAAATGAGAAAGACTACACTTTACCTTGTGTAGTAGGTGATTGGAGACTAGTTGAAGCTTTAAATTTGGAATTTTTGGTTCAACTCCAAAATCACCTAAGGTCAGCCCCTATTTCTCAAAAATGAAAAAGGGGTGTTAAAATTTGAAAACAAATAGAAAGAAGAGGAAAGAAGGGTTCTAGTGTCCAATTCTTACCTTGTAGTCCAAATTTCTCTACTAGTTCTTCTTCAAGTCTTCAAGTTTCACCACCATGCATGCATGTCTCCAAGTGGACTTCTAAGTACCTCAAAATCCAAAATATAAACTTAAGTTGAAAGAAGAAGGTGATGAGTAGAAAGAATTTAAGTTAAATTGAGGAGTGAAATTTCTTACCTTGAGAAATGGGGGTGTTCGAATTTTTGAGTTTTAGTGGTAAGATTGTTTGTTTTGGTTTAGATGTTTGAAGAAAGAAAGTATGTTTGATGTTAGGAAGAAGATGTTCTTGGAGTTATGAAGATGGGTTTGAAGATGTGAAGGACTTGGGTTTGAATATTTGAAGATGTGAAGAAGGGGTACTTGAAGATATGAAGAACTTATGTTGAAGATTTGAAAATGTGAAGAGTTGGTGTTTGAAGGTTTGAAGATATAAATGAATTTTGTTTGAAGATTTGAAGATGTGAAGGATTTTTAGAGAGAGATTAGAGAGAAGTTGGAGAAAAGGCTTGAGAATTAAAATGTGTTGGATGAAAAATGAATTTTTTGTGTAAAATTGCCATTATGGCCGTCCAAAGGGGAGAGAGGGAGAGGAATTTTTTGATTAATTTTGTGTCTTCAAATTGTCTCTTGCATGGAGACAATTAGACTAGTCAAAGTATGGGCAAGGTATGGAAAGAGAAGGAATGTTGGGAAGACTCCAACATGTTGGGAAAAATAGTATTAAAGAATTAATGTATGAGATGATGTGCATAATGTTTGAATTAATGGTATAATTATACACAAGATGACTAATATAAGGTGTAAGTGTACAAGAGTTGGATGATATTTTTACTCCAAAATCATCACTATGGCCGTCCATTATAAGGGCATTGTGGTAATTCCATATTTTTTTTGTCCCAAATTTGATGATAATAGGTGAAATATATCAATCTCAAAATAATTAGTGATTTCCTTGATCACTTATAAGTCTCATGATCACTTAATCTAAATCAAAATCTTAATTCTATAAGGTAAAAGTCTCTAAAATAAATAGTGTCTTAAAATTCTAAGGTGACTAATAAATACAAAAATAGTAATAATGATCAATCAAGTGATCATAAATGAGAAATAGAATTAATAAAGATCATGATCACAAGTAATAAATGAAATGAAATTTAATGGAAAATATATATTATTAATAATTACCCGTCAAAGTGACGTGGTAAAATAGTCGATCAAATACATAGACGACAATAAGAGTTAATTATATGTTCGGAAAAATCGGGGCTTCACATCCTCCCCTCCTTAAAAGAATTTGGTCCCCAAATTCTCTTCAGAATAGTTCTGGATATTGATTCCTCATGTCTTCTTCCATCTCCCACGTTGCGTCTCCGTCTTGGTTGTGGTTCTGCCACACCACTTTAACCATCGTAATTTCTCTCTTACGCAACTATCGTATCTGCTGATCAATGATCCTGATCAGTCTCTCGGTGTAGGATAGATTTTCCATTAGAGGAGGAGTATCTTGAGTGATAATATGCTCGGGATCTGGTTGATACTTCTTCAATCTCGATACGTGGAATACATCGTGCATTCCCGCATATGGTGCCGGTAACTCGAGGCGGTAGGCTAACTTTCCGATCCTCTGTAAAATCTTGTAAGGTCCAACATATCTCGGACTCAACTTGCCTCCTTCATTCGGATTGATCAATCCTTTTCGTGGTGAGAGTCTGAGAAATACTTCATCTCCGACTTCAAATTCCAAATCCTTTCTTCTCTTCTCTGCGTAACTCTTTTGGCGGCTCTGAGATGTGCGAATCCGCTCCTTGATCAGCTTGACCTTCTCCATGGCCTCCTGAACTAAGTCGACCTTTGGAATCGAGGGCGACTTTCGTTTCTCTTTCGGAGTCCATTGGTCATCAATCTCCCAGTGTAGTGGGGATCTACATTTTCGCCCATATAATGCCTCGTAGGGTGCCATCTTAATCGTGGCTTGATAACTGTTATTGTAGGCGAACTCGGCTAATGGTAAGTATGAATCCCAACTTCCTTGAAAATCCAAATGCGGGCTCGCAAAGATATCCTCGGGTTTGGATTGTTCGCTCGGCCCATCGGTTTGTGGATGTCTTCTTTGTCTTGAAACTTAGCGAGGTACCCAATTCCTTGTGCAAGCACTTCCAAAATCTGGAGACAAACCTCGGGTCTCTGTCGGATACTATGTCGACTGATACTCCATGCAGTCGAATGATTTCTCGGATATAAATCTGTGCAAGTTTACGCAAGCTATCGAGTTTTCTTGATGGGTAAAAAGTGTGCAGATTTCGTGAGTCGGTCTACGACTACCCAAATAGCATCATGGCCTCCTCTAGTCCTTGGTAGATCCGTCACGAAGTCCATCGTTATGTGTTCCCATTTCCACTCGGGAATTCTCAACTTGTAGTAAACTAGACGGTCGTTGGTGTTCTATTTTTACTCGTTGACAAGTCAAACATCTCGCAACAAATTCCGCTACTTGGTTCTTCATGTTTAGCCACTAATAACTCCGTTTCAAATCCTTATACATCTTGTTTCCTCCAGGATGTATAGTGTATTTTGAACGGTGTGACTCTACTAGGATTCTATTCCTAATCTGCTCATCATTTGGTACACACACTCGATTCTGGAATCTGATAACTCCATCTTCATGTACCGAGAATTCTGATCTTTCTCCTGTAAGTATCTTCTCCTTCAGTTTTTTAAGATGAGCATCTCTCCCTTGTGCTTCTTTGATCTCATTCAGCAGATCGGGTTTAACCGAAATGTTAGCACATGAAATCTGAGTATTGGTTCTCGTCAGATTCCAATTGCTCAGCTCTTCTAATGATTCCCACTCTCGAATCATAAGTCTGGCTAAGCTCGCCTTTTTGCTCAAAGCGTCAGCTACTACGTTAGCTTTCCCAGGATGGTATTGAATATCAAAGTGATAGTCCTCAATCAACTCCATCCATCTCCGTTGCCTCAGGTTGAGATCCTTCTGGGAGAATAGATACTTCAAGCTCTTATGATCCATGAAAACCGTGAATGTTGCTCCGTAGAGATAGTGTCTCCATTTCTTTAAAGCAAACAATATCGCTGCCAATTCCAAGTCATGCGTTGGATAATTGGCTTCATACGGCTGGAGCTTTCGTGATGCGTAAGCGATGACCTTTCCTTCCTGCATGAGCACTACTCCTAGTCCTTCTTTTGATGCATCACTGTAGACGATGAAGTTTTCGGTTCCCTTTGGAAGAGCTAAGACTGGAGCTGTAGTAAGACATTTCTTCAGCTCTTGGAAACTCGCCTCGCATTTGTCATTCCACTCAAACTTGACTTGCTTCTGGGTTGGTCGAGTGAGTGGTCCGGCTATCTTGGAAAAATCCTGGATAAATCTTCGATAATATCCAGCTAGTCCTAGAAACTCCCGATTTAATTCTGAGACTCAAAGTTGTTTCCATTCAACCATTGTCTGCACCTTCGAGGGATCTACCGCAATCCCAGTCTTTGGATACTATGTGTCCCAAGAACGCGACTTCACTAAGCCAAAATTCGCACTTGCTGAATTTGGCATACAACTTATGCTCTCTTAGTGTCTCCAAAACTATTTTCGGATGATGTTCATGCTCTTCTCTAGACCTAGAGTATACGGTATGTCATCAATGAATATCACTACGAATCGATCCAAATAAGGTTGGAAGACTCGATGCATCAGGTCCATAAATCTTCTTTGGTGCATTCGTCGGACGAAAGGCATCACTACAAACTCGTAGTGTCCATATCGGGTTTGAAATGCGTTTTGAAATGTCTTCTTCGCGGATCTTGATTGGTAATATCCTTGTTGTAAATCAAACTTCGAAAGTACACCGTCGCTTCTTGAAGTTGATCAAATAGTTCATCTATCCTCGGGAGGGGATATTTGTTCTTGATGGTCACGCTATTAAGACCACGATAATCTATACACGGCCTTAATGTGCCATCTTTCTTCTTGACAAACAAAGACAGTGCTCCCCACGGAGACGCACTCGGTCGGATAAATCCCACATCCATCGGTTTTTACGTAATTGCGTCTTCAACTCTTGTAACTCAAGAGGAGCCATTCTATATGGGGTTCTAGCGGTCGGGGCAATCCCTGGTAACACCTCGATGGTGAACTCGACTTCCCTATCTGGAGGGACAGTGGTGAGTTCTTGTGGAAATACATCCGTGTATTCTGATACTATAGGTACTTGGTTAATGTGTGTATCAACCGTGGGTTTGTTAATTACAAACGCCAAGTACCCTTGAGCCCCTCTAGTGATCGCTTTCCTCACTTTCATTGCTGAAATGATTGGGGCAATCTTAACTCGTGCCCTTCCCGAAATTTCCACTTTGGGTTTTCTGGGTTCACATAGCTTAATGGACTTGTTATGGCAGTCCATTTGTGCATGGTGTGCAGACAACCAGTTCATTCTCAATATCACGTCGTATTCGGATATAGGTAATAGGATTAAATCGGCAGGAAAGTTTATCTCAGCAATCTTAACTTCGCATGCATTATAGATAATATCTGTTATCTAACTTGCACCCATAGGAGTTGACACTTCTAGACATATAGGCATATGTTCCATGCATGCATGCAGTTTCTGTACAAAATACGGTGCAACGAATGAATGCGTTGATCCAGGATCGAACAATATTTTAGCGTAGTGGTTAGATACTAGAAGCGCACCTTCCACCACATCCGCCGCCTCCGAGCCTCCCTGTCCGGCTAGTGCAAATGCTCGAGCGGGCATCCTTACCCGATTACCCTGGCCATTTCCCACCTTCTGCGGCTGCATCTGTTTGGTTCGGTCCTCGTACTTCAGGCAATCTTTCAGCTGATGTTGATTACTACCACAACGCAAACACCTTCCTTGTTTACGCCAATAGTCATTGGCGGTATGTCCTGCCGCCAATATGCACACAATTGACCCGACTTTTCTTGTCTTGGTCCCTTTCCCTTATCTGTCTTATTAATGGTCCTTTCTAAAACTTAGCGGGCGGTTTAGATGGCTGTCCCCAAAGTCTGTCCTCTTAAGCTACATTCGATGGCCTACTCGATGAATTGCCCAATATGGTTCGACCCCGACTCAATGCGGAGAGTCGCTTTATCGCTGCCGAGTAGGTTGTCGATTCAACGATCCATGTGATTATTTTCAAGTTCCGTTTCAATCCTCGAGTGAACTTGTAAAGCTTATCCTCTTGATGATCGATTGTCCCAGAGCATACTTGGACAATCGGTGAAATTGAACTCATCGAGCTACGATCATGTTCCTTTGCCTCAACTGTGGAATTCATCTTAGCGCGCCTCTTTCACAACCTTTGTGGAATGTCGTTCATTGAACTCGGCCAAGAAATTTCCCCATGTTCGGCTACCCGGTCCTGTTCCATCTTTCTTTGCCCTCCACCGGTCTCTAAAGCGGCCGATTCTAGACGAAATACGGCAAGTGTGACTTTGCTCATCTAAGTATTGGAGAGCGTTGAAGATATTCTCCAATTTCTCTACCCATTCTTCTGCCTTCAAATCATCCGGCTCTCATAAGAAGGCTCGTGGGTCGAACCATAGAAATCGCTCCAACGTGCGATCGTTTGCCTCTCTGGCGGGTTCGGGAGCACGGGGTTGAGGCTCTGCCTGTTGCCTCATGAAAACCAGTATTTGTTGCAGGGCCTGTGCGGTCAAGTTGTCTCCTGCAGAAGGTGGAGAAGGCGGTGGTAATTCAGGGGAGGGTACTCGGTCCCTGGGTACATCGTCATCCCCTCGGGGAACGCGGCGAGGTCTCCCACGTCCTCGATGTTCGGCCATTCTGTATCTTGAAGCGTTAGTTGCGATTCACGAGTAGATGAATACAATAATTATTCGCATAAAGCAAGTTCTATCACAGGGAAAGTAACAACAAACACAAGACACTGGATAAATAGCAAAAGACATATCCATTAATGTAAAACTTGAATACACCCATAGTACAACAATAGTAATACTAAGTCAGATACATCAGAACCAAAATACAACTGAATCTAATACAATAAAAAGTAAGGTACAACACTGGAATAAGCGTCTACAACAGCAAGAGTACAAACTGACAATCAAGCTAACTAATCAGTGAGATCGCCATCATCGTCTCTCGCAGCTATGTCCATAATCGACGTCGGGTCGGGCTGAGGTGGCGCCTCGACCTCTGGCCAATCAACGAAATCCAACCACTGCTCGAATCCCTGAGCCTCATCAAGTGGAGCAGCCTCAAGTGCCTCAGGCTCTCCAATGTCGACTGGATCCTCCTCAGGATCCTCCTCAGGATCCTCCTCGGCGTCAGGCACGGGCTCCACCTCGGGTGGTGGCAATGGCTGGGCATTAGCTGCCAAAGCAGCCTCCAGTGCGGCGTCTCTCTGAGCTAGGGCCTGTGTAAGGTCCTCTATCACTGTCATCTACTTGATGAGGGTCTCCTCCAAGCGCTCAATGGTGTCGCGGGATAGGCGGGCGTCAATCTCCCATTTCTGGCGGTCGTCACTTACCCTCTTCATCTTCTCTCGCATGTTATTCAGGCGCTCCTAGATATTCTGTATTTGGTCCTACCGCGCTCTTATGGTGTTGTCACGGTCCTTGATGGTAGTGGTCAACTCGCTCTTTTCATCTTGGCTCCTCGCCAAGCACTGTGTCAGGTCCCTATTACGCGACGCTCCTCGGATAGCTCGAGGTCGCCGATCACTCTCCGGTGCGGTGAATCATCGTGCCGGTAGTACTCTCGCTCGGCATGGGCATGGAAAACATCCCACCAAGAAGGGGCGCGGCTCCATCCCGATCAAACAAAACTAAGGCGGATCGGTCAAAGGTAGATGAAAGATAAGGAGAGAGTAAGGAAAAGAATGAATAAAGGAAATCAGTCAAGAATCAACTAAGTCAAGACAAGTATGACTATGGAATCTCAAAATATGCGTTCTAACTTAGTTCAAACATCAATAAAGGCGAGTTCTATGCCAATTTGAAATCGATTTCACACTTAATTGGTCAAGTCGGCGGTACTACCCAAAACACGGACCGGGGTCCTATCTCGGGTCAGCTCGGTGTAAGTTTCCATCTTACTAGCCGAGCTCTGATACCAATCTAACTGTCACGCCCCAAACGGGACGTGACGACGATCCACAACTTAAATACAATAACCAAACAATCTAGACGAATATCATCGAGAACCCAATGAAACAGAGTCAAAATAGCAGCGAAAATAAAATAACAAGCACAACTTACAGTCCACTATCCATAATCCAAATTACATCCTCGAAAATCAACCAACGATAACAACTTAAAAGTCAAAGGGTCCTACGCCCTTCAGTTACAAACCAGAATGAAAAGAAAATAAAATAGTCCAACAACAATCACAAGAAACGAGTCTATCAACAACAACAAGAAGTAGTAAATCCAACAAGTGGAGTACAAATGCTCAATCCAAGGCTGGTTCAGCATCTTCAACGAAGTCCTCATCTAAAGGTTAGAAAACAGGTGGGGATGAGACAGAAATCTCAGTGGATGGGGTGATCGTGTGCAAGTGTGGCGATATATAGTTAATGCGAGAAAATAGTTATATGAAAACGCGTGAGTATGATGCATGAATTCACACACAGTCCACAAGCGTCGTGATAACTATATTTAAGTAATATACTTATACAGTTCAAGAAAATAGTTCATGGTCACACAGACACTATGTGATTTAGTCAAGACAGGTAGGATTGCGTACGGAAATGTAACACCAATCCCATGCAAGGCGGATAATGGTTGCGTCACGGATTTGTAGCGCCAACCAATGCAAAACAAGTAAGCGGTTGCGTGCACGGATTTGTAGCGCCAACCAAACGGGTCCGATAACTCGAATCATGTGGATCGAGACGATTCCTTCGTTCTTCCTTGTAACTCCCCGAGCAAGATGGTCCAAGACCTATCACCTTATCGCTCCATAGGCAAAGACAAATCCACAATAGAGCTAGCTAGGCCGGATTGTCATAATCATGATTATACCTCAAGTACTACGACCCGCTTCCCTTCGACAAACTCCGTCCCTCGATTGCGGGATTAGGGCGATGGGGCGGAAGAGTGGAATAGCCGAGCCTGCCGGTTCCATCCCCGACGTATCCATTCCAGCTGTGAGCTCGACACACCAACTTGACTCAGCAGAAAGTAAATACAAGTACAGCGATCAACTGGCAAATCGAGTATGATTGATTGAAGCGATTCGAGAAAATTTTGAAACGCGAGTGGCAATTATGGCGTTGGTGGAGTTTTTGGATGAAGATGATTATCGGAAGGATAAGCAACCTTCGATATCTTGAAAGATTAGGTGGAACATAAGTCCGTTATAGATTCAACATCGCAAGGCGGGAAGTCGCTCCGCGATCGGGTATTAATCGGTCAAATCGGTCCGATAAGTCAAGGGTTTTTGGGAAAATAAAATATTTTAATTAAATCTCCAAGTCAGAGGGTCCAGGGATATTTTAGTAAAAGGGAAAATAATTTGAGTTAGGTCCTTTATAAAAGAAAAATTACAATTTAGCCCCGTTTCGTAAAAACCAAAACTTTTGGGGTTAAAAATTGAATAATTAAATATCCCGACCTTGGAAAATTATGAGGTCAGTTCCTAAATTCTCCAGATTGTCCAAAGATTCAGTTTTTTAAAGTTTTGAGGTCGAGTTTTTATAAAATTCTCACATTGGCCCCAAATTTGTAAAAATTGCTAATTCGGACCTTAAGTTTAAAATAATCGGAACTCACAAACCGGAAGGGATTTTAATGTGATTCCAGTTGGAAAATGTCACTAAGGTTAGTAGGATATTGGGACAAAAGCAGTTTTTAAAAGAAATAAGTGTAGGTCCTTTAACCTTTGAAAATATCATTTTTGTCCCATTTTGAAATAATTGCCTTTAAGGCTTTTAGGGGTCCAATTGTTATAAAATTTGAACCTTGGGTCCAAAATATAATTACGTTATAGTTAAGTTAGTATTTCCAGGTGCATGGGCTGCATAAGTCCTGGAAATTTCATTTAGGTCCTCAAGTTTAGTATTTTACACATTAGTCCCTCAATTTTAGAAAATTTACTTTCCAAGCCCTAAACACTTGGATTTTTGGAATACATTTAAAATATGTCATTTCCAGTACCTTAAGAATAAAATTTTCAAAATTTAAAGTTAAGTTCTGGTACAGTTTTAAAATTTGCAAAGTAGCCCTTAAACTTTCAAAATTTTACAATCTAGTCCTTGGGCTTTTAAAGGTTGATTTTATTTATCTTAAAACTGTTAAAACTCTATTAAAATGTCCAAAAGTCATTTTTGAACCTGAGTACAGTCCCAAAATTCGAAATTTGCAGAGGGGTCCTTTAACTTTCATTTTCTTGCAATTTAGTCCACCAACTTTCCATTTTTTCATTTTTAAGTCCAAAATTGAAATTTAATCAATTATGCTCGACTTGTCCAGGTTATAAGTCATCCAAAACATGGATTTTAAAGATCATACACATGCATATCCAATGCATACAAGAATTCATCAAATAAAACATTAAATTGTACATGTATGCACCTAAAATTCAATAAATAGCAATTTTGAGCAACTCTTGAGAATTTTCATGATTTGATACATAAAATTGACATGCAATACATAGATTATATATCTCAAGGGCTCATGTTCGAAATTCTACATGCATTTTAATAAAAACACCTAGAAGTTGGAAAGTATTTTTCCACCCACCTTAAAATTGGAAAATTGTGAAATAAAAGGATAAATTTCACAATTTTTGGATGAGGTCACTTAGGTCAGCCCCTAAGTCAAGAAATATCAAAAATTTGATGTTAAAAAATGAGAGAAAAATTAAGGAGAAAAAGAAGGAGATAAGAAAATGAGAAAGATTACACTTTACCTTGTGTAGTAGGTGATTGGAGACTAGTTGAAGCTTTAAATTTGGAATTTTTGGTTCAACTCCAAAATCACCTAAGGTCAGCCCCTATTTCTCAAAAATGAAAAAGGGGTGTTAAAATTTGAAAAAAAATAGAAAGAAGTGGAAAGAAGGGTTCTAGTGTCCAATTCTTACCTTGTAGTCCAAATTTCTCTACTAGTTCTTCTTCAAGTCTTCAAGTTTCACCACCATGCATGCATGTCTCCAAGTGGTCTTCTAAGTACCTCAAAATCGAAAATATAAACTTAAGTTGAAAGAAGAAGGTGATGAGTAAAAGAATTTAAGTTAAATTGAGTAGTGAAATTTCTTACCTTGAGAAAAGGGGTGTTCGAATTTTTGAGTTTTAGTGGTAAGATTGTTTGTTTTGGTTTAGATGTTTGAAGAAAGAAAGTATGTTTGATGTTAGGAAGAAGATGTTCTTGGAGTTATGAAGATGGGTTTGAAGATGTGAAGGACTTGGGTTTGAATATTTGAAGATGTGAAGAAGGGGTACTTGAAGATATGAAGAACTTATGTTGAAGATTTGAAGATGTGAAGAGTTGGTGTTTGAAGGTTTGAAGATATGAATGAATTTTGTTTGAAGATTTGAAGATGTGAAGGATTTCTAGAGAGAGATTAGAGAAAAGTTGGAGAAAAGGCTTGAGAATTAAAATGTGTTGGATGAAAAATGAATTTTTTATGTAAAATTGCCATTATGGCCGTCCAAAGGGGAGAGAGGGAGAGGAATTTTTTGATTAATTTTGTGTCTTGCAAATTGTCTCTTGCATGGAGAAAATTAGACTATTCAAAGTATGGGCAAGGTATGGAAAGAGAAGGAATGTTGGAAAGACTCCAACATGTTGCGAAAAATAGTATTAAAGAATTAATGTATGAGATGATGTGTATAATGTTTGAATTAATGGTATAATTATACACAAGATGACTAATATAAGGTGTAAGTGTACAAGAGTTGGATGATATTTTTACTCCAAAATCATCACCATGGCCGTCCATTATAAGGGCATTGTGGTAATTCCATTTTTTTTTTGTCCCAAATTTGATGATAATAGATGAAATATATCAATCTCCAAAATAATTAGTGATTTCCTTGATCACTTATAAGTCTCATGATCACTTAATCTAAATCAAAATCTTAATTCTATAAGGTAAAAGTCTCTAAAATAAATAGTGTCTTAAAATTCTAAGGTGACTAATAAATAAAAAAATAGTAATAATGATCAATCAAGTGATCATAAATGAGAAATAGAATTAATAAAGATAATGATCACAAGTAATAAATGAAATGAAATTTAATGGAAAATATATATTATTAATAATTACCCGTCAAAGTGGCGTGGTAAAACAGTCGATCAAATACATAGACGACAATACGAGTCAATTATATGTTCGGAAAAATCGGGGCTTCACATAAATACTCACATGACACATTATATAAAGACAAAAATTAAAAATCCCTACCTCAATTGATTTCTTTTAATCCTCGTAGTAAAATATTATGATTATCCTAATCCTCTAGATTCTCGATTCTTGAATCAGATTTGTAGAGAAATGTGGGGAAGTTTGCAAGGGAAAGTTTTCAATTTATAGAGCTGAAATTTGGAATTTATGATTGAGAATTAAGTTCTTACATTAAGTTTGAGCCCTTCTAAATTCATAACTGAAATTTTAATTAAAAGAGGCTAATTAAAATTATATTTTTCTGATAAATAAAATTATAATTCATATAATAATAATTGAAAAATACGGGATATTACATACTATACACCTTTAAAAAAAAATTCGTCCTCGAAATTCGATGTCTTACCATAGTTCATGAAAAAAATGTCATTTTTTTTACACGAGGATTCTTGTCTAATATTGAAAGTACACGTGCAACAATGATTGTAAAACAATGTTGACTTGAATTTATAAAATGTACTTTTAAAACATGATAATATAAAACATTTCATGAATAAAATAAATACCGTGACATAGTAAATTGCATACCTTGAGGAATCCGACGAGATATGGCGGAGGTGCATGTCACTAGATAATTTTCTTTTAAAATTTGAAAATATATTTTTATTTTCAAGTGTACAGAACCATAGACCTGCTCTGATACCACTGGTAACGCCCCAGTTTTTAAAAATACAATTAATTAAATAAAAGAGCTATAAAAGACATATTTTATAAAACAAAGCCTATAGTTAAAATTTCCATCAAAATAAATAGTAGCACTTTTACCCATATAAAATATTTATCCTTCCAAGAATAAAACACTAATTATCAACAATATTTCAATACCATTGACAATAATAATTTTTTTCTTAAAAATCAAAATAAACTAAAGTCTATTATTTTCGCATCCACCGCCTCCAATCCTTGCTCGGGCTCCTCAACCTGAAAAATTATGAAAATGATAGGGTGAGCTTTGACTTGCTTAGTAGGGATCAACCTTTGTCAATGTATAATAAATCATACAAGCATGAACACTTATAATAAAAAATTTAATTTTCCTCTGTAATTTCCTCTGACTGGCCAGTTAATAAATTTAGTACGACGGGCTTAACCCGAAGATCAACTTCAATCCCGGACCTATTTACGGTCCCTGACTAGTTCATCTGCATATCATATATAAATGTAAATACTCATATGATACATTATATAAAGACAAAAATTAAAAATCTCTACCTCAATTGATTTCTTGTAATCCTCGTAGTAAAATAGTATGATTATCCTAATCCTCATGATTCTCGATTCTTGAATCAGATTTGTAGAGAAATGTGGTGAAGTTTGCAAAGAAAAGTTTTCAATTTATAGAGCTGAAATCTGGAATTTATGATTGAGAATTAAGTTTTTACATTAAAAATTATAACCCTTCACCTTTCATCTTCTTTTCATTAAGTTTGAGCCCTTCTAAATTCATAACTGAAATTTTAATTAAAAGAGGCTAATTAAAATTATATTTTTCTGATTAATAAAATTATAATTCATATAATAATAATTGAAAAATACGGGATATTACATACTATCCACCTTTAAAAAAATTTCGTCCTCGAAATTCGTTGTCTTACCAAAGTTCATGAAAAAAAATGTCATTTTTTTTACACAAGAATTCTTGTTTAATATTCAAAGTACACGTGCAATAATGATTTAAAAAAAAATGATGACTTGAATTTATAAAATGTACTTTTAAAACATGATAATATAAAATATTTCATGAATAAAATAAATAGTGTGACATAATAAATTGCATACCTTGAGGAATCCAACGAGATATGGCGGAGGTGCATGTCACTAGATAATTTTCTTTTAAAATTTGAAAATATATTTTTATTTTCAAGTCTACAGAACCATAGACCTGCTATGACACCACTTGTAACGCCCCAATTTTTAAAAATACAAGTAATTAAATAAAAGAGCTAGAAAATACATATTTTATAAAACAAAGCCTATAGTTAAAATTTTCTTCAAAATAAATAGTAGCACTTTTACCCATATAAAATATTTATCCTTCCAAGAATAAAACACTAATTATCAACAATATTTCAATACCATTGACAATAATAATTTTTTTCTAGAAATCAAAATAAACTAAAGTCTATTATTTTCGCATCCACCGCCTCCAATCCTCGCTCGGGCTCGTCAACCTGAAAAGTTATGAAAATGATAGGGTGAGCTTCGACTTGCTTAGTAGGGATCAACTTTTGTTAATGTATAATAAATCATACAAGCATGAACACTTATAATAAAACATGTAATTTTCCTCTGTAATTTCCTCTGTGATTTTCTCTGACTGGCCAGTTAATAAATTTAGTACGGCGGGCTTAACCCGAAGATCAACTTCAATCCCGGACCTATTTACGGTCCCTGACTAGTTCATCTGCATATCATATATAAATGTAAATACTAACATGATACATTATATAAAGACAAAAATTAAAAATCTCTACCTCAATTGATTTCTTGTAATCCTCGTAGTAAAATAGTATGATTATTCTAATCCTCATGATTCTCGATTCTTGAATCAGATCTGTAGAGAAATGTGGTGAAGTTTGCAAGGAAAAGTTTTCAATTTATAGAGCTGAAATCTGGAATTTATGATTGAGAATTAAGTTCTTACATTAAAAATTATAACCCTTCACCTTTCATCTTCTTTTCATTAAGTTTGAGCCCTTCTAAATTCATAACTGAAATTTTAATTAAAAGAGGCTAATTAAAATTATATTTTTCTGATTAATAAAATTATAATTCATATAATAATAATTGAAAAATACGGGATATTACATACTATCCACCTTTAAAAAATTTTCGTCCTCGAAATTCGTTGTCTTACCAAAGTTCATGAAAAAAAATGACATTTTTTTTACACGAGGATTCTTGTCTAATATTCAAAGTACACGTGCAATAATGATTTAAAAAAACTGATGACTTGAATTTATAAAATGTACTTTTAAAACATGATAATATAAAACATTTCATGAATAAAATAAATAGCGTGACATAATAAATTGCACACCTTGAGGAATCCGACGAGATATGGCGGAGGTGGATGTCACTAGATAATTGTTTTTTAAAATTTGAAAATAAATTTTTATTTTCAAGTCTACAGAACCATAGACCTGCTATGACACCACTTGTAACGCCCTAGTTTTTAAAAATACAAGTAATTAAATAAAAGAGCTAGAAAAGACATATTTTATAAAACCAAGCCTATTGTTAAAATTTTCTTCAAAATAAATAGTAGCACTTTTACCCATATAAAATATTTATCCTTCCAAGAATAAAACTCTAACTATCAACAATATTTCAATACCATTGACAATAATAATTTTTTTCTAGAAATCAAAATAAACTAAAGTCTATTATTTTCGCATCCACCGCCTCCAATCCTCGCTCGGGCTCCTCAACCTAAAACATTATGAAAATGATAGGGTGAGCTTCGAATTGCTTAGTAGGGATCAACTTTTGTCAATGTATAATAAATCATACAAGCATGAACACTTATAATAAAACATGTAATTTTCCTCTGTAATTTCCTCTGTGATTTTCTCTGTCTGGCCAGTTAATAAATTTAGTACGGCGGGCTTAACCCGAAGATCAACTTCAATCCCGGACCTATTTACGGTCCCTGACTAGTTAATCTGCATATCATATATAAATGTAAATACTCACATGATACATCATATAAAGACAAAAATTAAAAATCTCTACCTCAATTGATTTCTTGTAATCCTCGTAGTAAAATAGTATGATTATCCTAATCCTCATGATTCTCGATTCTTGAATCAGATCTGTAGAGAAATGTGGTGAAGTTTGCAAGGAAAAGTTTTCAATTTATAGAGCTGAAATCTGGAATTTATGATTGAGAATTAAGTTCTTACATTAAAAATTATAACCCTTCACCTTTCATCTTCTTTTCATTAAGTTTGAGCCCTTCTAAATTCATAACTGAAATTTTAATTAAAAGAGGCTAATTAAAATTATATTTTTCTGATTAATAAAATTATAATTCATATAATAATAATTGAAAAATACGGGATATTACATACTATCCACCTTTAAAAAATTTTCGTCCTCGAAATTCGTTTGTCTTACCAAAGTTCATGAAAAAAATGACATTTTTTTACACGAGGATTCTTGTCTAATATTCAAAGTACACGTGCAATAATGATTTAAAAAAAATGATGACTTGAATTTATAAAATGTACTTTTAAAACATGATAATATAAAACATTTCATGAATAAAATAAATAGCGTGACATAATAAATTGCATACCTTGAGGAATCCGACGAGATATGGCGGAGGTGGATGTCACTAGATAATTTTTTTTTAAAATTTGAAAATATATTTTTATTTTCAAGTCTACAGAACCATAGACCTGCTATGACACCACTTGTAACGCCCCAGTTTTTAAAAATACAAGTAATTAAATAAAAGAGCTAGAAAAGACATATTTTATAAAACCAAGCCTATAGTTAAAATTTTCTTCAAAATAAATAGTAGCACTTTTAACCATATAAAATATTTATCCTTCCAAGAATAAAACACTAATTATCAACAATATTTCAATACCATTGACAATAATAATTTTTTTCTAGAAATCAAAATAAACTAAAGTCTATTATTTTCGCATCCACCGCCTCCAATCCTCGCTCGGGCTCCTCAACCTAAAAAGTTATGAAAATAATAGTGTGAGCTTCGAATTGCTTAGTAGGGATCAACTTTTGTCAATGTATAATAAATCATACAAGCATGAACACTTATAATAAAAATGTAATTTTCCTCTGTAATTTCCTCTGTGATTTTCACTGACTGGCCAGTTAATAAATTTAGTACGACGGGCTTAACCCGAAGATCAACTTCAATCCCGGACCTATTTACGGTCCCTGACTAGTTCTTCTGCATATCATATATAAATGTAAATACTCACATGATACACTATATAAAGACAAAAATTAAAAATCTCTACCTCAATTGATTTCTTGTAATCCTCGTAGTAAAATAGTATGATTATCCTAATCCTCATGATTCTCGATTCTTGAATCAGATTTGTAGAGAAATGTGGTGAAGTTTGCAAAGGAAAGTTTTCAATTTATAGAGCTGAAATCTAGAATTTATGATTGAGAATTAAGTTCTTACATTAAAAATTATAACCCTTCACCTTTCATCTTCTTTTCATTAAGTTTGAGCCCTTCTAAATTCATAACTGAAATTTTAATTAAAAGAGGCTAATTAAAATTATATTTTTCTGATTAATAAAATTATAATTCATATAATAATAATTGAAAAATACGGGATATTACATACTATACACCTTTAAAAAAAATTCGTCCTCGAAATTCGTTGTCTTACCAAAGTTTATGAAAAAAAATGTCATTTTTTTTACACGAGGATTCTTGTCTAATATTGAAAATACACGTGCAATAATGATTTAAAAAAAATGATGACTTGAATTTATAAAATTTACTTTTAAAACATGATAATATAAAACATTTCATGAATAAAATAAATAGCGTGACATAATAAATTGCATACCTTGAGGAATCCGATGAGATATGGCGGAGGTGGATGTCACTAGATAATTTTCTTTTAAAATTTGAAAATATATTTTTATTTTCAAGTCTACAGAACCATAGACCTGCTCTGATACCACTTGTAACGCCCTAGTTTTTAAAAATACTAGTAATTAAATAAAAGAGCTATAAAAGACATATTTTATAAAACAAAGTCTATAGTTAAAATTTTCATCAAAATAAATAGTAGCACTTTTACCCATATAAAATATTTATCCTTCCAAGAATAAAACACTAATTATCAACAATATTTCGATACCATTGACAATAATATTTTTTTTCTAGAAATCAAAATAAACTAAAGTCTATTATTTTCGCATCCACCGCCTCCAATCCTTGCTCGGGCTCGTCAACCTGAAAAGTTATGAAAATGATAGGGTGAGCTTCGACTTGCTTAGTAGGGATCAACTTTTGTTAATGTATAATAAATCATACAAGCATGAACACTTATAATAAAACATGTAATTTTCCTCTGTAATTTCCTCTGTGATTTTCTCTGACTGGCCAGTTAATAAATTTAGTACGGCGGGCTTAACCCGAAGATCAACTTCAATCCCGGACCTATTTACGGTCCCTGACTAGTTCATCTGCATATCATATATAAATGTAAATACTAACATGATACATTATATAAAGACAAAAATTAAAAATCTCTACCTCAATTGATTTCTTGTAATCCTCGTAGTAAAATAGTATGATTATCCTAATCCTAATGATTCTCGATTCTTGAATCAGATTTGTAGAGAAATGTGGTGAAGTTTGCAAGGAAAAGTTTTCAATTTATAGAGCTGAAATCTGAAATTTATGATTGAGAATTAAGTTCTTACATTAAAAATTATAACCCTCACCTTTCATCTTCTTTTCATTAAGTTTGAGCCCTTCTAAATTCATAACTGAAATTTTAATTAAAAGAGGCTAATTAAAATTATATTTTTCTGATAAATAAAATTATAATTCATATAATAATAATTGAAAAATACGGGATATTACATACTATACACCTTTAAAAAAAATTCGTCCTCGAAATTCGTTGTATTACCAAAGTTTATGAAAAAAAATGTAATTTTTTTTACACGAGGATTCTTGTCTAATATTGAAAGTACACGTGCAATAATGATTTAAAAAAAATGATGACTTGAATTTATAAAATTTACTTTTAAAACATGATAATATAAAACATTTCATGAATAAAATAAATAGCGTGACATAATAAATTGCATACCTTGAGGAATCCGACGAGATATGGCGGAGGTGGATGTCACTAGATAATTTTCTTTTAAAATTTGAAAATATATTTTTATTTTCTAGTCTACAGAACCATAGACCTGCTCTGATACCACTTGTAACGCCCCAGTTTTTAAAAATACAAGTAATTAAATAAAAGAGCTATAAAAGACATTTTTTTTAAAACAAAGTCTATAGTTAAAATTTTCATCAAAATAAATAGTAGCACTTTTACCCATATAAAATATTTATCCTTCCAATAATAAAACACTAATTATCAACAATATTTCAATACCATTGACATGAATAATTGTTTGCTTAAAAATCAAAATAAACTAAAGTCTATTATTTTCGCATCCACCGCCTCCAATCCTCGCTCGGGCTCCTCAACCTGAAAAGTTATGAAAATGATAGGGTGAGCTTCAACTTGCTCAGTAGGGATCAACTTTTGTAAATGTATAATAAATCGTACAAGCATGAACACTTATAATAAAACATGTAATTTTCCTCTGTAATTTTCTCTGTGATTTACTCTGACTGGCCAGTTAATAAATTTAGTACGGCGGGCTTAACCCGAAGATCAACTTCAATCCCGGACCTATTTACGGTCCCAGACTAGTTCATCTGCATATCATATATAAATGTAAAAACTCACATGATACATTCTATAAAGACAAAAATTAAGAATCCCTACCTTAATTGATTTCTTGTAATCCTCGTAGTAAAATAATATGATTATCCTAATCCTCTTGATTCTCGATTCTTGAATCAGATTTGTAGAGAAATGTGGTGAAGTTTGCAAAGGAAAGTTTTCAATTTATAGAGCTGAAATCTAGAATTTATGATTGAGAATTAAGTTCTTACATTAAAAATTATAACCCTTCACCTTTCATCTTCTTTTCATTAAGTTTGAGCCCTTCTAAATTCATAATCGAAATTTTAATTAAAAGAGGCTAATTAAAATTATATTTTTCGATTAATAAAATTATAATTCATATAATAATAATTGAAAAATACGGATATTACATACTATACACCTTTAAAAAAAATTCGTCCTCGAAATTCGTTGTCTTACCAAAGTTTATGAAAAAAAATGTCATTTTTTTACACGAGGATTCTTGTCTAATATTGAAAGTACACGTGCAATAATGATTTAAAAAATATTGATGACTTGAATTTATAAAATGTACTTTTAAAACATGATAATATAAAACATTTCATGAATAAAATAAATAGCGTGACATAATAAATTGCATACCTTGAGTAATCCGACGAGATATGGCGGAGGTGGATGTCACTAGATAATTTTCTTTTAAAATTTGAAAATATATTTTTATTTTCAAGTCTACAGAACCATAGACCTGCTCTCATACCACTTGTAACGCCCTAGTTTTTAAAAATACAAGTAATTAAATAAAAGAGCTATAAAAGACATATTTTATAAAACAAAGCCTATAGTTAAAATTTTCTTCAAAATAAATAGTAGCACTTTTACCCATATAAAATATTTATCCTTCCAAGAATAAAACACTAATTATCAACAATATTTCAAAGTGACTGTAATTTTCTCTGACTGGCCAGTTAATAAATTTAGTACGGCGGGCTTAACCCGAAGATCAACTTCAATCCCGGACCTATTTACGGTCCCCGACTAGTTCCTCTGCATATCATATATAAATGTAAATACTCACATGACACATTATATAAAGACAAAAATTAAAAATCCCTACCTCAATTGATTTCTTGTAATCCTCGTAGTAAAATAATATGATTATCCTAATCCTTTTGATTCTCGATTTTTGAATTAGATTTGTAGAGAAATGTGGTGAAGTTTGCAAGGGGAAGTTTTCAATTTATAGAGCTGAAATCTGGAATTTATGATTGAGAATTAAGTTCTTACATTAAAAATTATAACCTTTCACCTTTCATCTTCTTTTCATTAAGTTTGAGCCCTTCTAAATTCATAACTGAAATTTTAATTAAAAGAGGCTAATTAAAATTATATTACACCTCTGCTGCTACCTTCTTCTCTCTCTTCTTCATCAGCTCTCCTCCTCTTCCTTTCTTCTTCTTCCTCCTTCTTCTTCTTCTTATAGGCTCGCTTAGCAGCAGGGTCATCCCTACACTGCCTCTCCTCCTATTCGCGATTCAGCCTATCATTTTCTTCCTGTTGCTTCTTCTTAGCTTCAGCATTCTTGCGTGCAACTTCCATGTTAGCAAGATGATCAAATCCAGCCCAGTATATGAGTCCATTCTTTTGTGGATCCACATACTTTATATCTTCTGGTCTTGGCCGTGGTTGACTGCTTATCCCACTGCCACCATGTTTACCCCTTGCTGACTTAGCTTCCCTTCCTCTAAGAGTATATTGACTGGAGCTTTTGATTTTCCAGTACCGAGTGATCATTGAAATTGGCCGCTACTGACCATCTTGCATAGCTCAATTCCCTTCTCCTAGTACAAATCCCATGCTTGAGGTAGAGTCATATATCTAAAATAACTTTATGCTTCTAGAGTTTGAAATTCCTCTAGAGATCTGGGCTCAGATCCAGCATCGGGCATAACAAATTCTCTTTGGGGCTTTATTGCTTGGTAATCCTTTCCGGTTGGAGGACCATCATACTGTTTCCTGATATCTTGAATGCGCGCTGATTGCTTCTCAGCTACCTTCTCGAATGCAGCTTCAATGGCCTTCCTTGATTCTTTCACAACCATCTCAGCTTTATGTTCGACGCACAACTCTTTTGGTAACTTGCTGAGAATATAAGCAGTGACATCTCCTTGTTGTGAGTTTTTGGCATATATGAGTTTCAAAGGAAGATTTTTCGAACTTCCTTCCCCTCAATTGTCACTTGCTCTTCGCCTCCTTATAACTTATTTCCTCCTTGATCCCTTTAAGGCCTCATCTTCCCCTTTTTTGGTATCATAACCAAATAGAAGGGTTTGGCGAGGAACAATCCACTCGAAGGAAATCCGTCGGCCGATCGTTGAATTTTGCTTGATATCCGCTCCGAGTGGGAACATTCGAGAACTCGACCAGGGTAGCCTTCGACTCACCGCCACCAATCGCATCGCCATTAGAAGACTAAACTTGGTTCATATTGTCCTCTAGGCATGTAATTTCGCTCTGGTGGTGCAGCTTAAGCAACTCCATGTCCGACTTGTGTGAGGTTTCCATTCTGACCATGTATTCTTTCATTATCTGCTGAAACTTTGACGTATCCGCACTCCATACTAACATCTTTGCAAACAAAGCCTTGAATTAAATGGACTGCTCACGAGCGCATGACATGATCTTGTGCAACCCATTCCGTCTGAAGGACAAATCCTCTAATATCTGCACTAAGGGTTGTCTCGCGATTGTCCAATCGAAGATCCAGCGATGCATGGTGGTGTTCCATTTTCTCAATTTCATCACAAATTTTCTTGAAGGCATTACGGAACTCGGCTGTCGAAGCCGACTCTTTTTCTGGCAAAACTACATCAAAATCAAAACCCATAGGCACAATCGTATCAGTTGGAATAATAGGCTCTTCATGCATGGTATACTTCACTTGTTCTCGGGCAGACTCAGCTTCCAAGTCAGGGAGTTCAACATTGAAGGGAAAAATGTCTTCAAACACTTCGTCGCGAACAAAAGAAATCCCCGAAGGTCCACGCTGAGGGGCCTTTCCTTGTTCTTGTTGCATTTAACCAGCTCTTTATGCCTCGGCTGAGCCAGCATCATCGGCAGATAACTCAGCTATAGAAGCCTACGACGGAGTTGTTGGAGTCGTTACTGCTGCAACTGTGGTAGCCTGCGTAGCTGACTGTGTTTCAGCTGGAGCAGACGTATGGATCTGCTCAGTTGACTGAGCCTCAGGTGTCTTAACAGTGTCTTCGGTCTTAATATGTTTTTTTTTATGTATCGGGTCCTCAGCTGTCTTAACAACATCCTCGGAGTGTGATGTGGCCTGAGGCATTGGCTCATCATCAAAATTGAATCTCATCGGAGATCTCTTATCACTGACATTACTCCGTGAGTTAAGGACATCCTCAGCCTCGTCCATTATAGAATCTTCATTATGAGTGGACTCGACTTCATCATCGAATCCTAGAAATGATGTGTCAATATGCTCTTGGGAATCATGAAGGGTGCTGATCTCCTCTTCTGCACCAGCTCCTTCAACTTGAGGAATGTTCTCTTGTTCTGGTACCTTACGTAAGGAAGTCTCAACCTCCTTTAGGCCTTTGTTACCCCCAGTAGTCTCAACCGCTTTGGGGCTTTCTACAATCCCTTCGACAGACTCAGCTGTCTTGGGGTCTTCTACATTCCTTTCAGTAGACTCAGCTGTCTTGGGGTTTTCAATGGCATCCTTCGCAATCTCAAATCCTAGGATTGCACTTTCATGGCCAAGAGTCTCAACTCCCATGGCCTCTTTTCCATCATTTGCCTTAGCTGCAGCAGCAACTTCATCGGCCTGCACATCAGAGGAAATCTCAGCTGAGATAGTCTCAACTATCCGAGCATCATTAATTTCACTAAGTTTCTCAATTGTTTGCTCGCCTTTGCCTCCATACTTCAAAGTTTTGTCTCCCACAACATCCTCCGACCTAGCTGTGGTGGAGAGAGCTTCCCCCTCAACTGGCGCACCAGCTGAGTGAACGATGGTGGGGTTACTCAGCTCCTGAGACACGACTGTGTTTCCTTTTGAGTAATCAGCCGTTGGGGCAGGTGTCTCAACACCTTCTTCAGGGTTAGGCTTGGCTTGGGTGCCCGCATTCCCAGCTTCATCGTCTTTCCCCTGAGAGCCATCTTGAGAATGCACGAGATATGTGGTCAATACAATGGCAGTTGCAATCTCCTATGCCACTCCCAATGGGTCTGATCGAGAAGAGATTTTGGAAGACTCTCCTGGACCTTCTTGAAGGTTCTGCTCGTGCATGGCTCGAGATTCTCTAACAGCCTATTGGAACTCGGCCTTTTCAACTGCAGCAGCAGGGTCTATCTCCTCAAGATCGCTGCTGTCAGTAGACTCCATGAGATGTTCATGGGTTCCACTCTGCATACACATTTTGGATTTCTCCAACGCTTTTGGGTTTCTCCAGGGCCTTCTCATTTTCATCCTCTTTGATAGTGCGGAGGGCCTCCATGCAGAAATTTTCATCCAGGGCATATTGGACAGATACATTCCTTAGGAAGCTGAGAAGTTCCTCTTCTTCGTCGATAAACTCCAGACAAGTGAACTACTGTCTCGAGTAATCTAGCTACCAACTTCTCCAATTCCTTAGCCTCTAATGGATGTCCGGATAGACTGGAGAGTACATAATTAGATCGTCATCATCATCCTCTCCGGCCTTTGGAATTGTAGCCAATGGAGCTTGCTCCTCCTCAGGTTCAGAAGCATCGGTCTGAGGGGGTGAGACAGTCTTTTCTTCCTGTGTCTTGGATGTCTCAGCTCCTTCTGTCTCCACAACTGTTTCCCGGATAGCTGGGTCTTCAATAATCTGCTGATCGGCATCAATAGTCTTCATGGTCTCATCCACTTTCTCTTGAGACTGCTCGTCTTGAGCATTAGCAGTCTCGACGGTCTTCTCCGATTGAGTCCCAGACTCGGCTGTCTTTTCAAGCTCCGACATCCGTACCAGCCGTCTTCGCTTGGTGGGAACCTAAAGAATCTCTGGTTCAACATTTTGAGGCTCTTCAAGAGTGAAGGCCAGTGTTTCAATATTGTCTTTCTTTGATGCAGCTGCCTTCCGAGACTTGGCAATCCGCTTCTTCTTCACGACTGGAGAGGAAGGTAGAGATTCCACCTCAGTCTCGGCTGCTCGGGCAGGTGCTTGTGGTTTGGCTGCTTGGGCATGTGCATTATTGGATTTGGCTGCTGGGGCAGGAGCGGGTTTAGCTTCCGCAACTCTCTTCTTAGAAATTGGCTTGGGTGAGAGAGCTGGAGCGACGCAACTGTTTCTTCTTCTGGGTCAGCTGATTCCCCTTCACTCGTATAAGCTTTCCTTGATAGGCTTTTTTTTGTGCGCCAGATAGGTTCGCCTTGAACATCCTCTTATTCACATGGAAGGGCTTCCTATGGCGCAGTGCAATTCCCTTGATCTCCATCAAATGGCCAATCACAAGGCCATACTCCAAGGAACAACCAAAAGTCCCATCCTCCTTGTAGGACTTGTTGATCACATTCTGGCACACTCGGCTGAAGACGAACTCAGCTCATTTCACTTTCTTGTCCTGCATAATTGCAACCATCACAATCAGCTCTGTCCATGATAAATGGTTGAAACTCCCAAACTTCATATCCACACATTTGGACACAATGTCCATCGACTTGTGGTAATCATCTTTGATAAAATCCTTCTTAGCTGTATGCACAACTTTTGCAGCATACTCGAGCTTCGCAACTTCCTTCCAAGCTGCAGCCAGGTTAACGTCTTTCTCAGCGATATCCTTCAAACCTTCCGACGACAGGAAACAGTGTTCAGCAAGGTCCTTAACAGTAATCATGATGGCCTTGCCATGGACGGATGAACGAATCTCATCGTCATGAACCTCGGCGTTCACGTAAAACATCGCCATCTCTTCAAAGTACGTGCGCGTGAACTCCATTGAGAGAAAGTCCTTCAGACCGGACTTCTCAAGCTTGTCGGCGATCTTCTTCACCAGGGCCTCATCAGCGCCCTGCTTGATCATCCCCTTAAAATCCACTAAAGCCCCAGAGTAGATCTTCTCATAAAGCTTTGCAAAATCGTGAGTTGCAGCCATTTTCAGAACGATCGAATGGAGAAATACGCGAAAAACTTTATTTTAAAGAGTAAGATTTCGAACAGTTTGTAGAGAGAATTCTTCCTTGCTTGTTGAAGACGAGAGTGTTTGTGTAAGGAGAGAGAAAATGAATTTTGGTATTTATGGGACTTGAAAGGACGATTTTTGGAGTTTGAAAAATTTGATCAAAATCAACGGTCAGGATTTACTCTTCAAAACTGCATTAATTTTTCCACATTAAATGCAACATCATTTATATCCAATCATATGGTTTATTGTGCAGCTTTTGTACTCACAGTCAAAATTACGCTTACGTCATCCTTAAAAACATTCCCGCTCGAATAAAATGACTGCACTTTTGTCACTTAGCTCATAAATGATTCCGCTTTCATCCAAAGTGACTTAACTCTGATTCTCTCTTCACATAATATAACTCAGCTGTCACCTAACTCAATACAACTGACTTTCCGACGAGGCTGTTTCACTTGGCTGAAATGTGAAACTTGCTTATTTTCCATACTCTCTTCTTTTATCTCTGCTGATTGAGTCTTCTGAGTATCCTAACTCAGCTCAATTAACCCTAACTCATTCTTGAGCTCTTCAAACCTTGATTCACATAATGGCTTTGTGAATATGTCAGCTAACTGCTTATCAGTTGAGATGTATTCCAAAGTGATGTCTTTCTTTTCAACATGATCTCTTATAAATGATATCTGACATCAATGTGTTTTGTTCTTGAATGCAACACTGGATTCTGAGTGATTGTAATAGCACTTGTGTTATCAAACATAATTGGAATCTCTCTTTCTTCCAATATCATAGTCTCTCAGCTGCTGTGTCATCCATAAGACTTGGGCACAACAGCTACCCGCAGCTATGTACTCTGCTTCAGCTGTGAATGTAGCTATTGAATTTTGTTTCTTGCTGAACCAAGAAACTAAATTGTTTCCAAGAATTTGACATGTACCTGAAGTACTCTTCCTGTCAACTCTACATCCAGCATAGTTTGAGTCTAAATATCCTACCAGCTTGAATCCTCCTTCCTTTGGATACCATAAGCCAACTTCTTGGCATCCCTTCAAATATCTTAGGATTCTCTTAGCTGCAGTCATGTGACTCTCTTTAGGTGAAGATTGAAATCTAGCACATACACCGACAGCAAAGGTGATGTCTGGCCTGCTTGCTGTTAGATAGAGCAATGATCCAATGAGGGCTCTATATTTGGTTTAATCAACAGCTTTGCCATCTGCATCCATGTCCATCTTGATTGATGTGTTCATAGGAATTTTTATTGATGATTTCTCTTGCATACAAAATTTCTTCATCAAATCTCTGGTATATTTGGTTTGGCTTATGAAGGTTCCATCCTTCAATTGCTTGACTTGAAGTCCTAAGAAGAAAGTCAGCTGTCCCATCATGCTCATCTCAAATTTTCCTTCCATGAGGTTTGAGAACTTATCATACAGTTCTTTGTTTGTTGATCCAAAAATGATATCATCCACATATATTTGAACAAGCAGTATACTCTCTCCATCTTGAATCCTGAAGAGTGTTCTATCAACCTTGCCTTTGGTGAATCCATTGTCAATTAGAAACTGACACAATGTATCATACCATGCTCTTGGTGCTTGTTTCAATCCATATAGTAATTTCTTGAGCTTGTAGACTTTATCTCCAATAGTTTTCTGCTCAAAACCTGGAGGTTGTCATCCATTTGATATACAAAGAAACATCCTTATTGCTTCCAATCTGGCAACAGAAGTAAAGGTTTTATCAAAATCTATACCTTCTTCTTGGCAATACCCTTTGGCTACCAATCTTTCTTTGTTTCTTACAACAGATCCTTCATCATTCATCTTGTTTCTGAAAACCCACTTAGTACAAATAACACTTTGGTGAGTTGGTCTTTGAACTAACTCCCATACTTTGTTTCTTTGAAACTGATTCAACTCTTCTTGCATGGCATGAATCCAATGTGTGTCTTCCAATGCTTGATACACATCTTTAGGCTCTATTTGGGAAATAAAACAAGTGAACATTGCTCCATGCTGTGCTCTGATCTGGTTCTTATGCCATCTCTAACATCTATAATGATTAACTCAGGTGGATGGTCTCTCAGCCATCTCACATCAGGTTGGAGTAGGTCTACTGGATTCAGCAGTCTCGCAGCTAAGTTGTCTTGAATAGCTTCTTCATCTTCATTCAGCTGTAAGCCTTCCAGCTGTCTTTGAGATTCAGCTATCTCATCATCATCAGGGTTGAGTGCTCTAACATCTGCTTCAATATAAGGACTTTTCTGCGTAGTTGGATTATTCAGCTTTTCAACTAACTCATCAATGTCTTCTCCATTCACATTTGGTTCATCAAAAACCACATGGATAGACTCTTCAGTGACCATAGTTCTCTTGTTCAACACTCTGTAGGCTTTGCTCTCAGTTGAGTATCCCAAAAAGATACCTTCATCAGCTTTAGCGTCAAAGGCCTTCAAATTATCCTTGCCATTATTGTGGATGAAGCATTTACATCCAAATATCTTGAAATATCCAACATTTGACTTTCTCCCTGTCCAAATCTCATAGGGAGTCCTGGTCAATTTCCTATTTATCATGCATCTATTCTGAGTATAGCATGATGTAATAATGGCTTCAGCCCAAAATCTCTTAGGTAATCTAGCTTCAGCTAACATTGTCCTTGCAACTTCCTTGAGAGTTTTGTTCCTTCTTTCAACTAATCCATTCTACTGTGGAGTCCTTGTTGTTGATAACTCGTGAGCAATACCGTTTTCAACACAATACTGAGTTACTATCCCATTGACAAACTCAGCTCCCCTGTCAGATCTTATTTTTATAATGGTTTGACTCTTCTCATTTTGAACTCTTCTCATCAGCTGAGGTAACTTCTCATTTTGGACTCTTCACATATTTATTCCCACTGATGCTAGCTGGCTCAACTGGACCAAATAAATCTATATGCAACAGATGCAATATCCTTGTTGAAGAGGGACTTGGCTTATCCTTGAATGATGATTTGATTCGCTTTCCCATCTCGCATGCATCACATATGCTTTTTTTCTTGTACACTGAGTCTGGCAATCCTTCCACAAGATGACTCCTTACAAGCTTGTTAATTATCTTGAAATTCAGGTGACTCAGCTTCTTATGCCACATCCAACTGGATTCGACTGTGCTCCTTGCTAGCAGACCTGCTTGGTGTAGCAGTAGACCAATCTACCACATACATATTCTTTTACCTTGTTCCTTGCAACACAATTTCATTTGATTCAACATCTTTGATCTGGCATATCCCCATGTGAATCCTACATTATAACCTTTGCCACAAAGTTGGCTGATGCTTAATAGGTTGAAGTTGAGACCTTCAACATAAGCAACATCTGTGATCTCCAGTCCATTCTTCTTGATGGATCCTGTGCCTTTCTTCTCCACTAGAGCTTCATTTCCTCCAAATATGACTTTAGAACCTTTGATCTCCTAGAATCTTAACATATTTCTTTTATTCCATGTCATATGTCTGGAACAGCCACTATCCATGTACCAGGTACCTTGGCACTCAGTTGTTCCTTGAACCTGCAATCAAGGAAATCAGTTTTTAGGTACCCATACTTGCTTGGGTCCTGGGGTGTTAGTGCTATAAGATGTTCCAACCAACCTATAGCCAGATGATCTGACTCTAAGAGGTTGTAATCTATCAGTACCATAATCATAATGCACATTAGAAAATTACTTGGGGGTTTTAGGATCATACAGCTGTCTCTTTTGTCTATATGCCTGTGTGTTTGTTTTAGCAACTACTTTCTTGGAATAGTTATGAAATTTCTGAGTGTAGTGCTTGGGTGCATAAGTGTGCTGATAATAGCTCTTTTGCCTTAGGAGTGACCTTTGCTGAGGTTGAGGTCCTTGCCATTTTGGCTTGTATCCCACAGGTCTTTGCTGATATTTCACATTATTCCAATCAGCTTGGTTTGGATAGTTTCTACTATTCCCATCATATGTATTTCTTTGATGAAATTTTTGGGGCTTTTGGTAGCTCTTTTTGGCTCTTACAGAGAATTTTCTATTAGGAGTCTGCTGATGGACTTGTCTAGATTTCTTCTCAGCTGTCCTTTCAGCATACTCTAATGGCTTCTTTCATTTTCCTTTGTAACCAAGGTCAGTATGATTGTGATTGTGCTTTGGTGTGAATGTGGGTGCATCATTGGTGTTTTGGGTTTTTGGATTACCTCATTGCTTGAAGATCCTTTTTCCAAAATTACATTGGAGTTTGACTATGCACAAAGGAATAAAATCATATGCCTGTCTTGTCTCCACATCCTTTTTGACTCATAATAAGTTCATCCAAGGATTTGGATGCTTTTGTAAATGAGGCAATCACATTTTTGAGATCTTTTTCTTTCTTTTTCAGAGCAAACAAACTCGCTATAATCTTGGCATTTTCAGCCTTCATCTTAATGTTCTCATAATGATGTGAACCACAACAACGACTGTGCATACGACCCAACAACAATATGTTGTTAACCCAAGATCTTCAGTAGTTCGGTTAAAGATTGGTGGAAATCTCGACCCGTTGCTTAGCAAAGCAAGAACCTCGGTATGCATAGACGCCATAAATGAATGTGTAAGTTCGCTTGATAAGTCGGTAATCGCAACAAGATGAACAATCTTGAAGCTCTTGGAAAACCCAAAGGGTTGGAGAGAAAATCTCAATTCAATATTCAATAATCAAAGTTGATATGAAAAATAAACAAGTATTTGCCTTATATAGGCGACTCAAAACAAACCCTAAACCAAAACAAACTCTAAACCAACTAGGAAACAACTTAAAAAATCAAAAAGGAAACAAAAATCGGAACAGACTCAAAAAACGCGGCAAAAAGCACGGACGTGCTTCAAAAGCACGGCCGGTCCGTGTTTGTTCTTCACGTAATTAGCCCCTAACGTCTTCATGAAAGTTGTAGCCCTTTCTTTAGCTTTCCATAGCAACTTGAATCAGCTCAATATCAATTTTGTAGAGAAAGTTATGGCCAAAATACTAAACTCTGCCAGTGTTGAAAACTGTTGATGCGCTTGGACGTTTTTGAACGCAATCTCTTGTTCTTCGATCGTCAATGCTTCCTTTCGACCCATGGTTAACTAACATGATTCTAGACTCAATATACTTGGCCTCTAACATCAACTTGGCCACTCAAATGACTCAAAACAATGGAAATTAACACCTAATCTATGATAAACAAATACAAGAACTCAAGAACTCAATTGCATAGTCTTCAAGAACTCGAGATAGCTTGCATTTGGTGTTGCCCGGATCCTTCGTGACTGGATTCTCAACACATAAGCTATGTGACTCAGAGTACTCAGCTCTTTTCTCAGCTGTGAGTTTTGGTTTTTAAGCTAGCTATTTTCGTCATTCAAAAGAGTGTGAGAGGTTTTAATGTGCTCAAATCTTTAATCATGTTGCCTAATGAATCATAAAGATCTATGGGTGATGAAGTGTGTGTATCACAGTCACTATCACCTGAATCAGAATGAGATGAGTTAGAGTATACCTCATCTTGTTGATCTTATTCTTTGGCCATGTGGCAGATCAAAGCCTCTTCCTCTGTATCACTTGAGTAATAAGCTTCACAACTATCTGAGTCTGCTGCTTCTTTGCACTTGGCTGGCTCAGCAGTCTCAGTAGCCAACATGGCTTTCTTCTTTTCTTGCCTTCTTTCTCTGAAGACTCTTTTTTCTTCCTTATTTCTATATTTGTTGCTAGTAGATAGGAACAGTCAACAACAAAGTCTCCTAGTTGTCTGCAGTTCCAACACAGGTTTTTAGCTCTTTGATCAGCTCTGTTGGTCCTTTGATTATCAGCTCTCTGATTTTCAGCTCTCTTGGGTGGCCTGTCCTCTCTTGCTTTGGAAGGTGTTGAATGTCTTCTGGAAGTATCTCCCTTGTTTCTTTTGTAGTTCTTGTTAAAGAACTTGTTGAATCTCTTTACCATGAGGGCAATCTCCTCCTGGTCAATGGTCTCCTTTGGCTCAACTCTTTTCCCATCACTGGCCAATAATGCAGCTGTCTTTGGTAGAACTGTTTCCTTTTGCTCTTTCCTTCTCAACTCAAACTCATAAGCTTTGAGGTCTGAGAATAGCTCATGATTAGATGCTTTTGACAGGTCTATTGAATGTCTCATGGCCATGACCTTTATTTCCCATTCAGCTAGGAGGGCTCTTAATATCTTCATGCACATCTCCGTCTGAGTGTATTCTTTCCCAAGAGCTAAAAGCTCATTTGTTATCTCTGTAAATCCGGCATCCAGCTGATCCAGACTCTCACCTGCAAGTATTTTAAAATGAACAGCAACAGGGTTAGCTTATCCCAAATTTCTTTGGCTGATTTGCACGACTTGACTTTGTTGAACATCGCCTTGTCCAAAGTCTTGTAGAGTATATCCTTGGCCACATTGTCCAGGTTATATCTCTTTCAATCTTCATTTCTCCATTCAGTGCGTGGTTTTTCAACCATGGCTGGTCTAGCCTCAGCAACTTTCTCTCCCTCAGCTGCAACTGCTCTTCTTACCGTCGTATTGACTTTAAGTATTTCTAATGGCCCATCCTCTATCACAAGCTACATTTCATCGTGTAAAGCGGATAGATGAGCCTACACACGAATCTTCCAGTCATCAAGCTCTTCCACAGTGAACATTGGAATACGAGTTAGATTTGCTTCCATGATAATAACTTTGCTTTAAAGATGAAAGACTTTGAAAAACACAAGTGTTAAAACCTTTGAAAAAGAATGAGATCTAGTTCAGTAACCAGTGCGGAAGGCTCAATGAACCAACCGCTCTGATACCACTTGTAGGTCCTAAGGGGTGTGGTGCAAGGTTTAGAAGGGGAGGGTTGAATAAACCTTACAAAATTTTCACTTTTAGTCTTTTTAAGATTTTCAACAGAGTTGACTCAAATCAGCTGTGTCCTTGGGGGACAGCTAGGTTGACTATATTCAGCTAAATTACCCACTCAACAGACTCGATAGAGCTGTTGATAGTATAACTCGGCTGCTTAAGCTAACACTTAACTTTAGTTGATTTGGTTTTTAACAGCGTAAGACTTAACACCCTTTAGATTGATTAAAGCTTGTTTTAAAACAATTGTTTTAGCACTTGTTATTTATCAGTTGGATAGCAGATTTAACTAACAACAGATATAAAAGTAAATGCAAGAATGCAAGTGCTAAAAGTATATTGACACAAGTAATTTTTATAGTGGTTCGAGGATGGGGTAATTCCTCTAATCCACTCTTCTCCAACTCCTGGAGGAATCCACTAAGTAACAGATCAAGTTACAAAGCAGTGAACAATCTAGAGATAGCCTTGATCATACAGTTGGCTTCTCATGCGACTCATCTTCTTCACGAGGCAGCTGCTTTGCTACTTCAACTCACTTTCAAGGTTAATGCTTGCTTGAATATTGCTTTGTTCTTGCTAGGTTCAGGTAACCTTTTCTCAAATGATTCCTCAGCCTTTTATAGTGCTCATTTGAAATTTCCCCGTTGAAGAGATATGTTAATTTCAAATGACACTTCTTGTTCGTTGGCTTGTCTTTTCTTGGTCTGCAACACTTGTGATGTTGACCCTTCCTCGTGTTAAATGGCTTCGCAGCTTTACAGGGCCTGACACAAGTTTTAGTGTTTCCCATTGGCTTATTCCTTTTACATGTTTCTGGGCCAAACACTTTAAGACCTGGCAGCTTGGACATATTACTATACCGAGTAATATTCTTGACCTCCTTCTAACAGATCAATGTCAGTTGTCTCAACTTGACTACTGCCTTTACCCATTGTGACTTGAGTCTTCCTCAATCATAAGATTGACTCAACTATCACTTCAACTGATAGACATGACTCATTTTGTTGACTTGACTGACACTTCACACAGTTGTTCCTCAGCTGATTCTCCTTCAGTCGAGTCGTTGTCTTCATTCATGGCCATACTCAGCTGACACACAACAGAGTGTTCAGTCTAGTCTGCAGTTGACTTCTTACAGTCTTGACTTGTCTGACTTCACTCAGCTCTTCCAGTCCTATCTATTACAATACAAAATTACAAAGAATATGGGGTGCCAACTTTCTAGTCTAAGTTTTACATGGTATCATCAAAATCTAACTAATAAATTTTCTAACACCATTGAAGGTTGCCCACTACTTGGAGGTTTCAGCCCACTATCCCATGGAATTACTTCCCTACAGTTAAGAGGCCCTTATCTGATTGGAAGTCCCATAAATAGGACTGCATTGTAGTTGTTCATCCACACAAGCAATTTCTCTCATTTTATTATTATGTCATTTGCGTAGTATACTCAGTTTTACATAGTTCAGTTTGCTGGAGCCTTGAAATTGTTAGTGTTGCTATTTCAAGGACATTGTTGTTGTATCTCTGGGGCTAACATGTCTGTTCTGTCAGTACTATTCATAACATGTTTATCTTGTAGATAGAGTCTAACTCACTTAAGCATTTCTACAATTCTTCTTCTGTTCTTTTTTGTTGTAAAAGATAGTCTGCATTGTACTCCATTTTTACAGAATACACTTTTAATTCAACATCGCAAGATAAACATTCTTTCTATAAATAACGGCGTCCAGTTCCATTTCAAGAGTGACCATTCCGACTGCTCCATCTAAGGGTGAGGAGCCATAAAAATTTGCTGGTACTGACTTCAAAAGATGGCAATCCAAGATGTTTTTCTACCTTACTAGGCTAAACCTATCCAAGTTTCTGAAGGAGGATCCACCAGTAATGGAAGAAAATGAAATAAACGCAGAGAAACATGCTGCTTTTGATGCCTGGGTCAGGGTGACTTCATATGCCACAGTTACATCCTAAATTCACTATACAATGTGTATAGTAAAATGAAAACTTCCAAAGAGCTCTAGGATTCTTTGGAAAAGAAATACCGAATTGAGGATGTTTGTTCCAAGAAGTTCGTGGTCGCCAGGTTCCGAGATTTCAAGATGGTGGATTCCAGAACTGCCATGGATCAAGTTCAAGAATTCCAGTTGATTCTGCACGATATTCATGCCGAAGGAATGCAACTGGATGAAGCTTTCCAAGTCGCTTGCATGATTGAAAAATTCCATCTAGTTAGAATGACTTCAAAAATTATTTGAAGCACAAGCGAAAGGAAATAAATACTGAAGAACTGATTATGCGATTATGAATTGAGAAGGTAATCACAAATTACATTCAAGATTAGAGAAAGGTGCTACTGATGCAAAGAAAAATTTATTAGAACATGGTGGTTCTAATAACAACAAAAGAATATGTGATAACAATTACAAGAGAAAGGAGCCTATAAACAGAAAACCTTTTACATGAATTATCACAACTGTGGTAAGCCTAACCACATGGACACATACTGTTGGCTTCCAAAAACACCAAAATATAGACAACCTAATGCTAATGTGGTTGAACACAGTTGTATTATCCATGAACTGAGTGAAATAGATCTATCTGCAGTGATTTTTGAAGCAAACCTTGTGGATAATCCAAGAGAGTGGTACATTGACACTGGAGCCATTCAACATATCTGTTCTGACAAGGATGCATTCTCTACCTACAAGACTACAACCCTTGTACAGGTAGAAAATCTAATATGAGTAATTCTTCCTCTTTTGATGTTGCAGGTTTGGGCAACGTGGTTCTGAATCTTACTTATGGAAAAGAGCTGCTTTTGAAGGATGTTCTACATGTCCCAGAAATCCGGAAGAATATAGAGTCGGGATCTCTTCTTGTAAATTATGGTTTCAGACTAATGTTTGAGTCTGATAGTTTATTTTGACTAAGTTTGGATAGTTTCTAGGCAAAGGTTATCTTTATAATGGACTGTTCAAAATGAATACAATGGCAATTCGCCGTGTAACCAATTCAAGTAGCAATGAAATTGAGCATACTTCTGTTTATATGCTTGAGTATTCTGATTTATGGCATGTTGAATTGGGACTTGTTAATCTAAATGCTATAAAATGATTAATGAATTTGGAATTACTTCCAGTATCAAAAATTGATTCTCAAAAGAGAAGTGAAATCTGTATTGAAGCTAAAATGGCTAAATTACCTTTTCATTATGTGGAAAGAAATACAATACCTCTAGAATTGATACATATCAATGTATGTGAGCTGAATTTTGTGCAAACTAGAGGTGGTAAAAAATATTTCATCATGTTTATTGATGATTGCATAAGATTTTGCTACTTATATCTATTAAGAAGCAAAGATGAAGCTTTGGAAGCCTTCGAATATTATGAAAATGAAGTTAAAAATCAACTTGGCAGCCGGATTAAAATAATTTGAAGTGATAGAGGTGGAGAATATGTTGCACCATCTGAAGAATTATGTAATTAGTGGGGAATAATTCATCAAGCAACTGCTCCATATTCACCACAATCTAACGGTATTGCTAAATGCAAAAACTGAATGTTAAAAGAAATGATAAATGCCATGTTGATTAGTTTTGGGTCACCTCAGAACATGTGTGGGGAAGCTGTTTTAACAACTAACCGTATTTTAAATAAAATTCCACTTAAAGGAAAAAATAAGATATTTTATGAATTGCGGAAAATTCATAAGCAAACTTATGAATACCTTAAAAGTGTGGGGTTATTTGCCTAAGGTAGCAATACTTGAACCGAAACAAGTCAAAATTGGCCCAAAGACGGTTGATTGTATTTTTATTGTATATAATAGTATTGCATATCGTTTCTTGGTACACAAGTCAGAAAATCCAGAAATATCTGAAGGTATCATCATTGAATCAAGAAATGTAAAGAAAGGGTTGAAATAAGTTCAACAAAAGAACTCATGAGATATCAAGTAGTTCTTCACAAGGTAGTGAAGAACCAAGACGAAGTAAAAGGACTAAAACTCCTACGTCATTTGGTACTGATTTTGTCACATACTTGTTAGACGGTGAGCCAAGTACAATTAAAGAGGCTTTGTTTCTAGTCCCGGATGCTCCGCCGGAAATAAGCTATCAATAGTGAAATAGAATGCATTTTGCAAAATCATACATGGGAGTTGGTTGATCTCCCAGCAGGTAGTAAACCTTTAGGATATAAATGGATCTTAAAAACGAAATATAAGGCAGATGGAACTATTGATAAATATAAAGCCATGAGTGGCTAAAGGCTTCAAACAGAAAGAAGAAAGTGATTTCTTCGACACATATTCACCTATAACAAGGATTGTATCCATTCGAGTGCTTCTTGCGATTGATATTTTGTACAATCTTGAGATTCACCAAATGGATGTAAAAACTGCGTTTTTAAATGGTGAATTGGAAGAAGAAATATATATGGAACAACATGAAGGATTTGTATCATCTGGTTAAGAGAAAGATGTGCAAACTAATAAAACTGTTGTATGGACTTAAACAAGCTCCAACGCAGTGGCATCTCAAATTTGACACAACGAATTTATTAAATAGGTTTAAAATCAATGAATAGATGAAAAGTGAGTTTATGTTAAAGGCTCATCAAATGCATTTGCCATTGTTTGTCTATACGTAGATGATATGTTGATCATGGACAATAGTCTTAATATAATCGTAGACACTAAGAAAATGTTAAAAAAAACATCTTAGGGAATTAGCTTGACACAATCCCACAATGTGGAGAAAGTGCTCAAGAAATTCAATGCTTTTGATGGTCCACCATCCAAAACGTCCATGGATTTGAGCATAAATCTGGTAGTTAATAATACAAAACCAGTAGCTCAGTTGGAATACTCGAAAGTGATAGGGCGTCTAATGTACATTTCAAATTGTACATGTCTAGACCTTTCCTATCTTGTAAACAAGTTGAGTATATTTACAATCAATCCAAGCCAAGAGCAATGGAAAACACTAACTAGGGTCTTAAGATACCTAAAGTACACCCTGAATTGTGGGATACACTACTCAAGATATCCTGCAGTACTTGAAGGTTATAATGATGCTAGCTAGATTTCAGATTCAAAGGACTCCTACTCCACTAGTGGATATATATTTACTATTGGAGACATAGCGGTATCATGGAAATCCACAAAGCAAACTTGTATAGCTCGATCCACCATGAAATCTGAGTTTATAGCTTTTGATAAAGATGGCGAAGAAGCTGAATGACATCATAATTTCTTAGAGGATATTCCATGTTGGAAAAAGCCAGTGCCTCATGTGATGATTAACTGTGATAGTCAAGCTACTATAGGGAGAGCACGGATTAACATGTATAATGGTAAGTCTAGACATATCTGTCGAAGACATAATATTGTAAGACAATTGGTCTCTAATGGCGTAATATCTATTGACAATGTAAAGTCAAAGGGTAACATAGCGGATCTACTTACAAAAGGGTAATTAAGTAATTTGTTGGAGCGAATGTGTCTAAAATCTACAATTTGAAGAACGATCAAAGTGGTAACACAACCTTGGTGACTGGAGATCCCAAGAACTTGGTTCAATAGGAAAACAAAACTTTGTAAGTTCGGTTAAGCACTTGAAAAGCAGTTAACCCATTCCTAGAAGGCAAAAAAAGTGCAATGATTAACCGGTTGTGGTAGGGTTAAGTCTTAATGACTTTTAATGATTATTGACTTGGTCAATTGAGATCACCTATATAAGTGATAGGTGAGGGCCACTTCAAGGTAACACTTATGAATCCAAAGTGTTGTCCATGGCCGAAAAGGACACAACTGAAAAATGAAATGTGTTAGAGATCATATTGTGTAAATGTCATTGACTAGGTATACACGAAGGAGAAATAGTTCAAGGCATTGCGTCAACTAGGCCACCGGTATATTCAATGATATTTGAAAATGAAGTTTCAAAGCTACGAGCTACCTGTCCTGATACAATATGGTTTCATTAAACTTGAGTATAAAATTCTGCATTTTCATGTGTATTTGATTTCCACCCATGTGGGGGATTGTTGGAAATTTATTTTAAGAATATTGGGTGATGACCTAACTTTGATAAAAGTTTTAGTGACTAATTATTTAATTCTAGAGAAATTAAACATTGGAATAATAATCTATGTTTCAAGTAGATATGTTTGGTGTATTCAACTTCTCAAAATCAATTTGTGGTGAGTGAGAAATAAAATGCACAAGTTAGTCGCTTGAAAATGGGATAATGGATGTTGGGAAGGTGAAAAGTCAACTATCCCATATAGGAATTTGATATTGATTAAATCCAATATATCAATTAGTAGGTGTGCAAGAGTGTGCAAGATGATAGAACTATACACATGTGATGTGTGGTAGGCAAGGCCACACGCGTGCACGGGCCCGCACCTTCTTGGCCTACTGCCGGGGCCATGGACCGAGGGACGAAGGCCGTGCCAGGGCCCGTGACCGTATCCGTGTCCCGACTGGATTGGGCCTAGTTTTGCACAAATAATATTTGTCTTTTATTTCTCAAAAATGAAAATGAAAAAACAGTTAACTGAAAAGCTGAAACTGTCACCACTTACTTAGTGGTTTGCCCACTACTTGAAAGTTACATTAGTGGCCATTGAAGGTTGACCACTACTTGGAGGTTTCAGCACACTATCCCATGGAATTACTACCATGTAGTTAAGATTCCATCATCTGATTGGAAATCCTATAAATAGGACTGCACTGTAGTTGTTAATCCACACAAGCAATTTCTCTCATTTTATTATTCTGTCATTTGCATAGTATACTCTGTTTTACACAGTTCAGTTCGCTGGAGTCTTGAAATTTGCAGTTCTGCCATTTTAAAGACGTTGTTGTTGTATCATTGGGGATAACAAGTATGTTCCATCAGCAGTATACGGAACGTTTTTATCTAGTGGATATAGTCTAACTTGCCTCATCATTTATGCAATTCTTCTTTTGTTCTAATTCGTTGTAATAGACAGTCTGCCTTGTACTCGGTTTTTACAGAATACACTTTTAATTCAACAAAAAACAAATTTAATAAAGTTATTACCAGCTTATTAAAAATTAATTACTTGACGAATTTTGAATGATTTGGAAAACAAATAGCATGTATGTATGCTTTTTCAACCCCATTACACTATTCATAAAATGGAATCATCTTTTTTCGGAAGAAATTTCTTTGGAAATCAGAGCAACCTTCTATTTTTCATGTAAAACATGTCAAACTTATAATTCTAATTCTCAAAACTATACAAAATTATACATCACTTATCAATCACTATTTATATTTTTTCACCAAAATTATGCTCATGGGACCCATAATTACCAACCATATTGTCTTATTACTTTTATTTTTTTTATCTAATGGAAACACCATATCCAATCTCACAAATAAAATATCATATATTCAAATTAAAATAGTGAAAGTGGCGTTGAAATCAAAGAATCTATAAAATATTGAGAGAGGAAATAAATACTTGTATTCTTATTATGCAAAACCAAAAGTAAATTATAAAATAAAGAAAGAGAGACTTATATAGGCGACTAGAAAATCTAACCTTAAAAAGATTAGAAATCCTAACCATAAAAGGACTAAAACTAAATAAGGAATCCTAATATATATTATATTTTAAGACTGCCCCTCAAACTCACGATGCAACCACAGGAAGCATTGAGAGTTTGTCAAACAAGAAACGAAAACATGAAGAGGAATGTGCATTGGTAAACATATCAACAATTTGCACTGAAGAAGAAACAAAAGTCAACGTGATGTTATCAATATGATAATAATGGCGAATAATATGGAACAATCTTAATATGGTTAGTCCTCTCATGAAAAACAGTATTGGGGACAATTTGAATAACACTCTTATTATCACAATGTAGCGGGGTGGGACGATCAAGAAAAACACCCATATCTGCTAGCAACCAATGTAACCAAAATATCTCACAAGCAGTAGTTGCCATGGGACGATACTCGACTTCTGTGGAAGATCTAGAAATCACATTTTGTTTCTTATTCTTCCAAGAAATGAGAGAGACACCCAGGAACACACAAAATATCTCAGTAATGTACTTTGATTAAGACAAAAGATAACTTTGTGGGAAAAAGCAACCTCAATGCCAAGAAAATAACGGAGTAGACCCAAATTTTCCATTGCAAAAGAACGAGCTAATGTAGACTTCAAAGTTTCTATCCCATCAATATCATCACCGGTAATAATCATATCATCAACATATAATGAAAGTAAAATACGACCTGTTGCAGTACTTTGACAAAAAAGGCTGAATCATGATGACTTGGTCAAAAACTAAGAGAAGTAACTACCGATGTGAACTTCTCACACCACGCTCTAGAGGCTTGCTTAAGGCCATAAGGCTTAAAAACTTCAACTAGTTGATGGGCAACACCAGGAGGAGGTTGCACGTACACTTCATCAACAAGATCACCATTCAATAAGGCATGCTTTACATCCACCTGAGATATACCCCATCGATGAACCGATGCCACTGCAAGAAGGGTATGAATAGTTGTTGTCTTTGTAGCAGGTGCAAATGTCTCCTCATAATCAATCCCATACTTCTGAGCATAACCCATAGCAACAAGTCGGGCTTTATATCTTTCAATAGACCCATCAGATTTGGTTTTGATTTTGTAGACCTAACGGCATCCAATGACATGTTTTGCCAGTGGTAAAGGTACCATGTCCCCAAGATGAGTATGATGCAAAGCAGTAAGTTCCTCAGCCATAGCATCCTACCAAAATGGATCACAAATCGCCTTTCTATAGGATAAAGGCTCAGAAATACGATGAAAAGAGGCCAAAAAAGAGACGAATGAACTAGAATAAAACGAGTAAATGAAATCTGTTAAATTAGTAAACTTACGGACACATGTGGATTGACGAGGAGCAACATCAGGAGCCGCAGTTGGAGAAGTTGAAGGGACATCAGTAGCAGGAGAATCAGTCGCATTAGAATCAGAAGTCAATGTACTAGAACCTTCAGAACCGTTATTCATTGCAACATCCCAATTTCATGAAATAACAATATACGATTTTATAAAGTTCTGAAAACAATCCAAAACTTGAAATCATATATTAAAGAAAAATAAATATTATGACTTGTCAAAAACTCCAAATAGTCATAAAATATGTCTTAAAATTTAAAACAAATCCCATAACAATATCATAGTCTCGTGCAATATTAAATAAATTAAAACTAAGTAGTCTTTAAAAATTCCTCGATCGACTCTCACCATCCCCATTGTGTACGCTTCATTCATCTGTGAAAATTATACATGGGGATCGCACAATGTCCAAATTAAATACAATTAAACATATCAAAACTAACATGAATTTTCCTAGCAATAGCACTGTCGGAGTCTCACCGGAGGGATTCTTTTTCCCCAGACCACTTTCGTCCCTCGCATCCATAATCAATAGCAATAGTTCCATAGATAATAGATCATACTCGCAAGATACAAAATAAGCAATTTAATAAGGACATAAACGAAAAATCCCACCTTAAATGCAGTGGCTTCGTGAAATAAATGTAACGTGAATACATAGTATTCAAGTTCCTCGTCTCCTACAATGAAATAAATTTTCTAATTAATAAAGTTGTTGTAGAGGGGTAAAATAAAAGGAATTAGAAATTTTGAAATAAAATAGGGTTCTAGAGAAATTGTCTTGTTGGATCAAAATTGGGCTTCGTAAATAATCAAGTGTTGTTTTCTTAATTTCCTTCCATTTCTATTTTTCTTTTCCCTTTTTCTTCTTTTCTTTTCTCTTTCTCTTTTCTATCTCTTTTTTCTTTTTTTATCTTTTTTTTATCTGACTCACGCCCAGCCCCCAATATCTCTTCACTTTTCTTTTTCTTTTCTTCTCTCCTCTCTTTTTTCTTCTCTGTAACTCATGCCAAGCCCCCATTCTCTCTTCTCTTTTCTTTTTCTTTTCTTCTATTTTATTTCTTCCTTGGTTTTTATCTTTGGGTTTTGATTTTAGGGCTTAGGGTTTGAGAAGGTGGTGGCCATGGTGAAGGTGCCGGTGGTGGAACACGGCAACAACAGTGGAGCACGGTGGCGGTGGTGGAGCATGGTGGCGGCAGTTTAGGAAGAAGAAGAATTTACCTTCTTGCTTTAGTGTAGAAATTGTGAGGAATAACCCTAGGGGAGGCTTTTATTTTACAGGCCAGGAATTCAAAGAATATACGGTAAGGTGTTTTGCCGAATATACTTGATTTTCATACCCTAATGCATATTTGATTTCTTTCTCTTATTAACATGATTTTCCTTTTTGTAAAAATTGGCTTTCCTTTGAATCTGATTAGAAATTAACTTCCCAAAATTAGGAAAATTAGGGTTTCGAAAATTCTAAATTATTTCCACAAATTTGTTCTAATCAAACCCTAATTTTATCACCAAATATTAGGTTACGGGTATTACATGCTATCTCCCTTAAAATAACTTCCTCTTCAAAATTTGGTTTCTTACCTTAACTTAGAAATTCTCGATATTTAGCTCGAACTTCCTCTTAATGCTCCCAAGTTGCCTCATTCCAATGTCCTTTCCATTGTACTTTAAGTAGTGTCACATCCTTGTTCCTTAGCTTGTGTATCTTTCTTTTCAGTATAGCCTATGTGCTTGTTCATAGGTTAGATCTTTATTTATATCCAAAATTGTATAGTTGATAATGTGACTCGGGCCATGCACATATTTCCTTGATATTGACATATGAAACACGGTATGAACAGAAGACAAGTTTGGAAGTAGGGCTAGTCGATAAGCTAAATATCCAATCATTTTGAGAATTTCCAACGACCCTATAAACCTGGGCTTTAGTTACCCCTTTTCACCAAAACGGATAACACACTTCATGGGTGCTACTTTTAGAAATACTTTTTCCACTATGTTGAATTGCAAATCTTTCCTCCATCTATCGTCATGTGATTTTTTCCTATCTTGTGTTATTCTGATTTTGTCCCGTATCTTTCCTATCATTTGTACTATTAGCTCCACTAGTTCTAGTCCCAAAATTTTTATTTCTCCCACTTTTCTCCAATACAATGACGATCTACACTTCCTATCATATAGGGCCTCGTATTGTGCCATTCCAATAGTCGTTTGATATCTGTTGTTGTAGGCAAACTCGATTAGAGGTAATAAATTCTCCCAATTATCCCCCATATCAAGAATGCATGCCATTAACATGTCATCTAATGTTTGTAATGCCCTTTTCCGCTATCCATCCAACTGTGGATGATAAGTTGTACTAAAATTTAATTTCATGCCTAGAGCACTCTGCAAACTTTTCCAAAACTTTAATGTAAATCGTGTGTCTCTGTCCGACACAATTTCCATAGGGACCCCATGCAATCACATTATTTCCTTAATGTAGATCTTCGCACATTGATACATTGTAAAGGTCATATTGACTGGTAGAATATGCATTAACTTGGTTAATCTGTCCACAACTACCAATATTGCACTAATTCGTTTGGCCAAGCGTGGTAGTCCAACCACAAAATGCATCATTATGTGCTCCCATTTCTATTCTAGGAAATCCAGGGGTTTAAGTAATCCAAAGGCTGTTGGTGTTCAGGTTTTACTTGTTGGCAGATCACGCACCTTTCCACAAACTGGTCAATGTCTTTTTTCATACTTCTCCACCAAAAAACTTATCTCAGGTCCTGGTTCATCTTAGTGCTTCTAGGGTGTGACGGATATGGCATACAATGAGCCCCTATAGAATTTCTCTCCTAAGTATTTCATCCTTAGGACGCATAATCTCCCTTCAAAAGTTAGGACACCATCACTTGACACAATGAAAACCTTAGTGTTCCCAGCTTGAGCTCGCTCTCTCATCTTACTTAAAAACATATCCCAAGGTCGAGTCTTATTAATCCTATCTCGTAGTGTGGGGCATACCACTAACATTGCTAGAATAGCTTCCGTAATCTTTGGTGGTGTTACCACCTCGATTCTCATTCTAGCGAACTTATCCACCAGTTGTTTCTATTCAGTTATCAAACTCAATAGCTCATCTCTGGTTTTATGGCTTAGAGCATCAATGACCACATTGGCCTTACCCGAGTGGTAGTGTATAGTACAATCGTAATCCTTTACTAACTATAACCATCTCATCTACCTCATATTCAACTCATTTTGTGTGAAAAGATATTTTAAACTTTGATGGTCCATGTATATCTCGCACTTTCTCCCATACAAATAGTGGCGCCAGATTTTCAGCTCATGAACTATTGCGGCCAATTCCAAGTCATGTGTGGGATAATTTGTTTCATGCGGCTTGAGTTGCCTAGAGGCATAAGCAATCACATTGCCATGTTGCATCAAGACACATCCTAGTCCTTGTTTTGACGCATTACTGTAATAACAATTTTTTTATCAGGTCAGCAATTGTCAATATCGGTGTGGATGTCAATCTTTGGTTTAACTCTTGAAAGCTTCCCTCGCACTTCTCTGTCCATTCGAACTTCTCTTATTTTTTGGTCAATCGAGTCATAGATGCGACTAATTTTGAAAAACCTTCAATGAATCTTTGATAATAGCCCGCCAACCCTAAACAGTGCATATGTTGTTCGCATTTGTAGGGGCTTTCCACTTGTTAACTGCTTTAACCTTGATCCGATCAACTTTGATTCCCTGTGCAGTCACCCTATGCCCAAGAAATACAAATCGGTCCAACCAGAATTCAAATTTCTTAAACTTCACGTACAACTTTTCCTTACAAAACATTTTTAACACTATTCTCAAGTGTTCTTCGTGTTGCTCTTTACTGTTTGAATACACAAATATATCATTGATGAAGACTATTAGGAATTTATCCAAAAAGGGATAGAAAACCCTATTCATGAAGTCGATAAATATTGCTGGGGCATTGCTCAATCCAAATGGCATCATAACAAACTCGTAGTCAGTATCATTATCCTTAATCCTCAGTTGGTGATATCCGAACCTCAAGTCAGTATTCAAAAATATGCTTACACCTCTGAGTTGATTGAAAAGATCTTCGATCATGTGTAGTAGATATTTGTTTTTCACTGGGAGATGGTTTAATTCCCGATAATCGATGCACATTTTTAGTGTCCCATTTTTTTCTTTGCAAATAGAACTGGTGCTCTCCATGGAGATACATTTGGTCAGATAAACCCTAACTCGAGCAACTCTTCAGTCTCCACTTTCAACTCTTGCAGTTCCTTGAGCACCGTTTTGTAGGGTGCCTTTGATATTGGTGTTGCCCTAGGCACCAAATCTATTGTGAATTCCACTTGCAGATCCAGTGGGATCCCTGAAAAATCTTCTATTACGACATCTAAGAATTCTTTGATAATTGGTAAATCAGCGAGAGTTAGCTCTAATGATGTGTCTACATATTCACCAAATGTCCCTCACAGTTTTCTTTCTTTAGTGCTTTCAACGTCTCTATTTCTGACAAAACTCAAGGCATTGTCCTGGTCCTAGTGCCGTAGAACTTTATATCCTCATCTTCAGGCTATTTTAGTGTTATCTCCCTCTCTAGGAACTTGATGCCTGCTTGATACATGCTAAGTCAGTCCACACTCAAAATTACATTAAAATCCTTCATATCAATAATGTACATGTCTGCCTTAAAGTCCTTCCCACCTGTGTTGGCGTCTATGCCCTTAACCCTTGAGTCAGTGAGTATTGATTTTCCTGATGACAGGCTAACCTCAAGTGATTCATCTACTATATCATTCTTACATCAAGTTAAAGCACAGAATTTTGCAGATATAAAAGAATACGTGGCACTAGTGTCGAAAAGTGCAAAAATAGTTAACAAAAAATGTTAACATACTTGACATTGTTAATGGTTCATTCTCCGCCTCTTGCTGCGTCATGGCATACATTCTAGCTTTCCCTCATGTTGCCTTTTGACCCTTGCCTGTTTGTGCTCCTTCATACTTAGTGTATTCCCATGCTTTGTATCCTTCCTGCTTGCATAATAAATAGGCATTCTTTCTGTGTCTACCTCCCCATAGTGATTTTGCCAAACAACGCAAAGGGGGTGTAGGGTTTCCTCCAGTCTTGCATGTCTATTATGATTTCCACTACCATTCTGCCTAGGGCCTACCCATTTCATCTTGGGTGCCTCAATCACTTTATGGGGGTTCCCATCCATATTCATATTCACAGCCACAAGTTAAGTCGGTCTACTCCTTGAGCATAAATCATATTCCCCATGACACTTATTACTCCACTTAGTTATGAGTGTAGGCCTGCCACAAACCTCTTCTGCCACTTAACCAAATATGTAGCATAACGGGATAATTGGTTGAACTTACGCTCGTAGTTGAGTATAGACATATTTCCTCGCGTCAAATCTAGGAATTCCCTTTACTTCTTGTTTATTTATGTATGTGGAAAGAACTGTTGGATTATGAGATTCTTGAAATCATTCCATGTCACCGCCTCTCTTTGATCATTGGTTATGGTGCGACTATACGAATCCAACCAATGCCTATCGTCTTGCTTGATCTGGAATATGGCGCCTGACACTTGGTGTGCATTAGTACACGCAATCAGTTCAAATACCTTCCACAACAAAAGGGTCTTCCCGCCTAGTATGGGTGGGGAGCCTATAACGCCGAAATTGTTCCACAACTTCCGATGTGTTGTCAACTGCTGCGGTTGATTCTGGCCATTATGAGCAGTTGTCATATTTTGTTGAACTTGTCCTTGTGCGATTGTACTCAGGTTAGCTACAAGGTTCTCCAAGTTTCCCTGAGCACCTTGCGTTGGAAGGTCTCCTCTCCTAGGTGGTGCCATCCTTTAATCAATGGGATAAAACATCACTTACATTCCATGAAATTCTATAACTTAGGAAAAATGAGAATTAGTCTCAAGTCAAAGTGTTTATGTCATGTCCAATAATAAGTTTCTATCGTATAAAATCATCCTCCTTTTTTTGAGATACATATTGAAAGGCACGCGTGTGTATATATATATATATATATATATATATATATTTCGATTTCTTTTTTCTAAATACTTGAATGCACAAAGAATAGACTTTAAAGGAAATTTCACTTTTATTTATAAACTTCATAATTTAACAACCAAACTTTGAAATAATAAAAAAAACACTCTACTAGAATTGGAATCGTCCTTCTTAGTCATGCATTGTTATCTATTCTTAACTCAAGGTCCTTTTCCTCTTCAGAGTCTTCTTTCTCCTTTATCTTCCTCTAGTAGCGAATCCATCCACTTGCCATGTAGTTTGGCAGTAAATGCCCCATAGTTGATCTTAAGCTCATTCTCAACCTCATCATATTTCAATAAATCAACATACAACTTCTCCACTTCCAACCTCCACTCAGGAGTCAGCGACTCAAATACCCTTCTAGTAACAAGGAATTCACTATGAGCCCCAATAACATCTTTGACTTTATACCACTCTTGATGCATCCTCACAATATACGTCCATACACTTTCACCTTCCTCCCATTCACAGTTCAGATATTTCTCCATGTCAATTTCTAGAGGGTATCCCTTCCAGCTACAAGTGTTCTTCCTAATAGCTAGCTAACCTGATTCTCTTCATTTGTTGATTATGGGATACTTAGTGTTTTGTTTTTTAAACAAAATCAAGCTCTTATCATTTATCAATATGACTATAGTCGTAGCATGTATGAATCACATGGATATATATATTCAACATGAAATTGCAGTGCACATGATAAATAAATACCTTTCACTTCACAGTCGGTGTGACATGAGGCGGTGGATAAGTCGACTTTTTTATTGTTACTATTTTATTTGAAAGTAAAATCATTTTCTTAAACAAATTAAGACCTATTTTTTTAACAATTTAACAAGTCTACAGGAAAGATAGACCCGCTCTGATATCGCTTATGTAACATCCCAATTTCATAAACAATATACGATTTTATAAAGTATTAAAAACAATACAAAACTTGAAATTGTATTTTAAAGAAAAACTAACATTATGACTTGTCAAAAACTACAAATACTCGTAAAACATGTCTTAAAATTTAAATAAAAAATCCCAAAAAAATGTCATAGTCTCGTGGAATATTAATAAATTAAAACTAAGTAGTCTTTAAAAATTCCTTGGTCGACTCCACCGTCCCTTCTGCGCACGCTCCGACACCTTCAATTATCTGTGAAAATTATTCATGGGGTGAGCATTCAACAGCCCAGTAGGGTTACACAATATCCAAATTAAATACAATTAATCATATCAAAACTAACATGAATTTTCCTAGCAATAGCTAGCACTGCTGGAGTTTCACCAGAGGGATTTTTTTTTCCCGGACCACTTTCATCCCTCGTATCCATAATCAATAATAGTTCCCTAGACAATAGAGCATACTCGCAATATACACAATAAAGCATTTAGTAAGGCCATAAACTAAAAATCCCACCTTAAATGTAGTGGCTTCGTGAAATAAATACAACGTGAATGCTTAATATTCAAGTTCCTCGTCTATTACGATGAATAAATTTTCTAATTAATAAAACTGTTGTAAAAGGGTAAAACATAAGGAATTGGAAACTTTGAAATGAAATCGAGGTCCATAGAAATTAACTTGGTAAATGGCGTGTTGGGTCAAAATTGGGCTTGGTAAAATATCAAAGGTTTTTGGCTTAATTCCCTTCCCTTTCTCTTTTCTCTTTTCTTTTCCCTTTTTCTTCTTTTCTTTTCTCTTTTTCTTTTCTCTCTCTTTTTTTCTTTTCTCTCTTCTTTCTTCTCTCTCTCTCTTTTTTCTTCTCTGACTTACACCTATTCCCCTTAATCTCTCTTCTCTTTTTTTTTTCTTTTATTCTCTCTTCTCTTCTCTTGTTTTTCTTCTCTGGAACTCACGTCCAGCCCACTCCTAATCTCTGCTCTTTTTTTTTTCTTTTCTTTTCTTTTCTTTTTTTCTTGGTTTTTATCTTTAGGTTTTGGTTTTGGGCTTAGGCTTTGAGAAGGTGTCTATGTCTGCTTCCCCCCAAAACACGTCTAACTAACATCCAGTGAGAATCGTTTCCCCCCAAAACACACTAGGAACACTAGCAGACAACAAAGAAGACCTAGCAGCTTCTACAAGATGTTTATGTTTGCGCTCTGCAACTTTATTTTGCTCAAGGTATCTATACAAGATGTTAGTCATACTATCCCATCGGAAACGAGTAAAGTAAGATAAGCATTGGAAGAATATTCCTCACCCAAGTCACAACAAAAACTGTTGGTCCCAAGGGGCGTGAGTAAAGTTTAGAAGGAGGATTGAATAGATTTTCCCAAATTTTTGATTATACAAAATCAGGGTTTTATAAGAAAACAACTATGTGTTTTGATAGACAGATGTGTTAAGTTTCAGCATGAGAGTTAACCACTCAACAGACTCTGCGAGAGTTGTTGATAGAGTAATTCAGTTCAATGAAGTTTAACCTTTAGAAAATAATTTTCTTGATTTTTTATTTTAAAGCGGAAGTGTTACACCCTTTTTAAACTTAGTTGTTAAATTTATGGGCTTTCTAATTTTTTTTACTATTGATGTATGTGTCTTGATCTTTATACAACCTTACTTGTGATATTCCATGGATACTCATAATTTGCCGTGTCAATTCATGAAATACATTTCATCGTATAAAAGTATACATATCCACAAGAAATATCAGAGGCCATGACCCATGAATATCTGATGGGTGTTTCGTTAATTTATCAACTTTTATCATTAATTTTCTTGATCAGGGAAAGCACTCCACCGGATAAAATTAAGGAAGCTCACAGACGGGTGATGGTAGCAAACCATCCTGATGCAGGTGATAGCCATTACCTTGCTTCGAAGATTAACGAAGCTAAAGATGTATTGCTTGGGAAGACTAAGAGCAGCGATTACGCATTTTAATCATTACCAAAGAGCTTGCACACGGTTTTGTGATTATATTGAACATCACCAAACATGAGACCAAATTCTATTTGGACAAAGTATTGTTCTCAATAATTTATGGAAAATTATTTTTGGAGGCAAGGCCCGTGTTTTATTAATTGCTTGAATTTCGTGGGTGTACATTATTTGTGGAGCATGACCTTTAATTTCTTTGGCGTTGTACTATTGACCGCACTTGGAACATGTGTTTTTGCGTTATCCGACTTGGGATGTGTATAAGAGAGGAATAATTGTCTAGTTGTTTTGTTGTACTCTTTTAGAATTAAAATGGAAACGTATGAGAATGGATTGGCTTCTCTATTATTTTCTTTACTTGCATCCCTGCTTCATGTCAATTTGGTGCTTTTGTTTTGTTCTGTATTTGTTTATTTTTCAATTAATTGATTATATATATATATATATATATATATATATTGGGGTGTTAGGGTTAGGGTTGTTGTCTGATGTATGTTGTCCTTGTGATGTTTCAGCAATCTTATTGTTAAATTCTGAATAGATGTCTGTGTCCCTTTATGCTCTTGTGCTTGAATATGTATTTGAAGCTCGTTCCTCTAGTTGATTGTCCCAGACAGTGAGGCGCTAGGTAGGCGACAGATGGAACCTAGCGCCAAGACGGGGCATGGGCAGGGGATAGATAGGATTAGGCAATGTGGAGCCTATCGCCTAGTCGAGAGCTAGGTGGGGATTTTTAGAACAGTGATATGGGGCGCTCATTTGAATTGCCGTTAAAACATGTGTTTTTGATGATTGAAAACAAGTGATTTGTGATTGTGATCGATATCTTGGGTTTTTATATTCAACACATATTTCTAAAGGCATTGAGATCCTCTTTTAATCCTTTGAACTTTTAGCAATCGTTCTGTTTTCGCTTAGATTTCATTTGGATTGATGAATTTGAGGCTATGAATTTCAAATCCATAATAACAAATTCATTGGTTTTATTTGGATAAGATCATTTTATAATGAATTTAAATTTTAGATTCTATTTTGTGCTATTTTTGGAGTCATTGTGGGCTATAGACTGGTGGATTTCAAATCCATACTATTTTAAGTCATTTGAAATCGTTCTCCCAAATCATTCTCTCAAATTTAAATTATCTTTTTAACAAAATGCAACCTTAAACAAGCTATGCAGGTCAAGAGTGTTTCTAAGTTTGGATTAGTCTTTTTAAGTTTGAATAAGTAAATTCTAAGTTGTCATCTTGTTTTTAGTAGTGTCAATTTAATGTTGGTATTCCTATATCGAGTTGATATGTATAAATGGGACACCATATTTCAAGTTATATAAAAAATTCAGATTATATTCCAATCTCTCTTGCCAAATTTGTTGAGCAGGATTTCAAGATATTTATTTCACCATATAAGTATATATATATATATATAGGATTTAGATCTGGTGAGTCCACATAAGTTATGTGAGTATGTGAGACCAAATCTGGAGCGTTGATTTAATTTTTAAATAGTCTAGATGAAACAGTTTTTATCATTTTTTAATAGTTAACTTATTGGAGAAAAGGACTTTTTGGTAAATCCAACTTATATCAGTTATTAGAGGGGAAGTTATTTTTGGTAGTGGCTTTTCACATTGCTACAATTAAGGGATCGATATTCACACAATTCTTATAGCGTCCTTTCTAGCTTGCTTGAATATCAATGCGAAAATAAGAAATTAAAATAGAAATACTCTGGAGAATGCTTAAAAATACGGAACAATAAAAATCTTACTTCTTTTGAAAACTGTGCAGCGGAATTAAATGTTTATAACATAAATAATTACTTGTCCAAAAACATTCATATTGAAAATAAAATGACATTCGATGTTTAATAAACTAAAAAGTCAAAACATTGAAAATAATAAAAATCGAAGGACATGGGTTCCCCGAGTCACTGCGCCCGGCCATCTCCTTCCTCTCCTGCATTCTCATCTTAAAAATATTCAACATTCGTGGAATGAGCTAAAGGAGCTCAACAAGTAATCCCATGCATGGATGCATGTCTAATGCAATATCTTACATTTAACTTAAAAAGACTTTACGTTTTCCTTACTTGAAACTTTTCTTTCATAACTTTCTTTCGCATAAAACTTTGTCTTTCATTACCTTGAAACATTCCTAGGACGCGAGCTCACTTAGTAACACATTATTCTAATCAGGGTCGCAGTGGGCCTTGTTATTTGGAACCCGTGATTTTGCCCAAAGGCCCATTTCCATTCGTTTTGCCCGAAGGCCCATTTCCATTCGTTTTACCCGAAGGCCATTTTCCTTTAACATTATATTACATGGTTGGAACGCCGGTCCCCCACGCCAATTTCCTACTCACTCCAGCATCATAGAACAATGTGCACCCATTTTCTTTGAAAAACATTATTAATATAAATCTTAAAACTTGACTTTACTTAATCTTATTATCATGCTCGTGAAATGATATGAACATACATTAACAATGATGCATGAACTTAAGTGATGCAACATATCATTAAATATGAAAATAAACATAAGTGCATATCATAATAAGTAAATCACATTAACTAAGACAATTTGAGAACAACTCCATACATTCAACTAATTAGGGAAAACCCTACGTTCAACTAATCATTGAAAATCCTATATTCAATTAATCAGGGATAAACCCTATGCTCAACTAATCAGTGAAACCTTATGTTCAATTAATTAGTGAACTCTAGAGTTTAGATTCAAATATACTTGGGGAAAAGTCATATGGTGAACACCCTACATTCATTTAATTAAGGGAAAACACTATATTCATTTAATTAAGGGAAAACACTATATTCAATTACTCAAACCTCTTTAGGGAAAAACCTTACATTCAATTAGTCTAAGGGAAAACCCTAAATTCAGTTAGTCAAGGGAAAACCCTAAATTCAATTAGTTAGGGAAAAACTCTTCATTCAACCAATTAAGAGAAAACCTATATTCAACTATTCAAACTTATTTAGGGAAAGCCCTACATTCAATTAATTAAGGGAAAACCCTATATTCAATTAGTTAAGAGAAAACCCTACATTCTATTATCAATTGGATAACGGATATAACAAGTAAATAAATTTTGTAGAAATTATGAAGAATTTAAATGACACAAAGTTTATAGTAGTTCGAGGGTGGAGTAATTCCTCTACTCCACTCTTTTCCTACTCCAGGAGGAAGCCACTAATGTAACCGTAACTTTGTTAAAAAAGTACAACAGTCCAAGTTAGCCTTGATCACACAACCAACTACATTTCTGGGACTCAGCTCTTAGCAAGACAGTTCCCTCACTACTTTAGCTCTTCAAATCTTTAGGAATTGATCACACAATCGTCCCTTAGATCTGAATCTGGTTTGACCTTGAACCTCACTATATTCTCTTCACTTCTTGGAAATTGATCACACAACCGTCCCTTAGCTGCTTTACCCCGTGAGTTGAGTCATATCTTTCATTCCTTGAATGACTTTGCTTTAAGTCTTCTGAATGACTTTGCTGATATACTTGACTAAAGCTCATCTGATCCACTCAATTGTGACTGAGCTGATTATTCAACAAGTCTTCTGCATATTCTACTTAGCTGATATTTGACTCAGCTATTTTATCTAACTATTACAAATTAGAATTTACATATATAATTGGGGTGCCAACTTTCCAACACAAAGTTTTGTAAGCATCATCAAAATCTATACAATCAATTTCATAACAATTTCCCCCTTTTTTATTATGCTAATTTTTTTTTACAACATGATGTAAAATAATTGAAAATGAATGTATCAATTTTATTCATGAACATTCAAAATTTACATTATTGTATGTATATTACAAGTGTATAGTAAAGATACAAAATAAAAATTTGCTGATAATTATTGTCACATCTCATATGTTGTCTTCTTTGTCTGATCTTCTTTTTCTTTCCTTTTCATCTCTCCATCTCCTTCTTTCTTCATCCGCTTTCCTTCTCTTATCTTCTTCATTCTTTCATAGCCTCAGCTCCTCTATTTCATATTTTTGTGCAACCTCATTGGCTCTACGTTCATCTTCTCTATGTTGGGCTTCGCTAAGACCCATCCAGTATGGTGCATCCCTCTTCAAAAGATTAATGGCCATGATTCCACTAACTCTTTTAGGTGGAGAGCCTCTACCTCTCCCACCAGAGTGAGACTTCCTCTATCGGCGTTTCTTCCCCCTGCATGGTTGCCTCATCTAGATACTTGGCTGATGGGTGGTTGATAACTTTTAGAAGTCCGCTAACTCTTGGCTTTCGTCCCTTGAGTCGGCTTCTTCTTATTCTCTTCAATATCCTTCAAGCGCTTTGCCCACTACAGATCCCAAGCATCACTGATATCCGTCCCAGCATAGTACCCTTTTGATAAAAGAGTATCAAACTTTTCATTTGACCTTTCTTTCAAGGGAACTTTTGGTGGAGTAACTTCTTCTATTGGGAGCAACCTTGCTGGTGGACCGTCATATTGTTTCTTCAACCTCTCAATCCTCTCATCCTGATTGTTGTCAAGCTTGGAAATTTCTTCCTTAGATTTCAGAAAAGCTAAATATGTTTTTTCTTCAGCTGACAATGAGGGAGGGAGTTGAAATGGAATAGAGGTGGTGCCTTTGCACTTTTTTCGATATTGTAGCGGGTGCTATCTCTTCCCCTTTTTTGGCATCATCACCTGAAGAAGGTTAGACTGGTCGGAGAATTGAGTCTAGCTTTTTCTGGGTCATGGAGTATGCTGATTGATTTGAGCTAAGTACATGCAGTTGTTTCTTCATAGATAAGATTTCTTCTTTTGTTGAAGCTTCCATGTACTCCAACTTTTTCTACATTTTAGTTTGTAGTAGCTCCATATCCGTTAAATGACTCTTTTCAATTCGAGAGATATTGTCCCTTTGTCTCTGCTGGAAAGTAAGTCGGTCAGCTTCCCATACTAGCAGCTTAGAGTATAGTTTTCTGAAGTATCCAACTTGCTCCCTCCAAAGTGTCTTAGTCTGTTGCGTCCATTCTTTAAGTCTTAGCACTACCACATGGATATCTCCTGATATCATGATATCATGATTGTCAATTCGAGTGCTTAAGTCTATGAAACCTTTCTTCATTGCCTCCATTTCTTCGCACATTACTTTGAAAGCTCTGCGAAAGTCCGCTACTTGTTCACATTTATCCTCTAGAGCAAACTCGAAATCATGGCCATACATAATGATTCTTGTATCCGAAGGAACATGCAAATTATATGGGTTCACAAGGACTCGAAATTTGGCAGCTTCTTTCTCAAACTCTTCTTCCCATGAGAACTCTTCCCGGAATGGAATATGTAGCATACCCAAATTGTCAATAGGATATGAGAAAGGTCCCGTTCCTCCTTCAGGAATCCTTACTTCGTCACCCTGACCAATAACTCTTTGTGCCTCGGTTGAATGAGCTTCATTGGCAGACGCTTGGTATGTAGCTCTTGAGTGAATGCCTCTCAAGCTGTCTTAATGACTTCCTTTGGCAGCAGTATGAATTTCCTTTTGAGTTGACCTTGCATCAGCTATTTCAATAGCCTCATTTGTAGGAGATTGAGCTAGTTGAGGATGGGATCAACCAACACAAACCTTATCTTGGTGTATTTCAAATTATCCTCTCGATCACTGGCCTCTTTTTTTGATTCAGTTGATTCACTGCTTTCATCTCTAGCTATGTCAGAGTATTTTTCCTCTGATTTAATCTCTGTCAGTGCATCTATAATCATTGGCTCAACTGATTCAGATTCAGGGACAACCATCTACACATCACCAGTCATTTCAACATTTTCCCTAGCAGTCTCAACTGTTAATGGGTCTTGAGCAATCCCTGCAACAGTCTTAACCACTGAAGGGTCTTTTACCAAAGTGGCATCCTCAGTGGTCTCAACCTTTGGGGTTACACTTTCAGTGCCAAAAACAGTCTCAACTGTTGTGGCCTCCACAACTCCTCCAACAAGTGCCTCGGTGATAGTAGTCTCAACCACTGTAACTTCATAGGCCTGCATTTCCACTTATTATGCCTCAGTTGTAGTAGTCTCAACCACTACAACTTCACTGACTTGTACATTTTCTTCTTATGCAGCACTCTCACCATCGCCTCCAAACTTTAGAGTTTCTTCTTCCCCTACAACTTTCTTCGATCTAGTTGTACTGTGCCCAGTTTCTCTCTCAGCTGACTGATGTTGAATTAAGCTGGGGTCAACTAAGAATGGGGACTTGGTCGTTTCTCTCAAATCCCCAGTCTATTTGGTCTCTGCTGTCTCAACAACATCTTTAGGGTGTGGCTTAGATGGGTTCCCCTCTGGCATATCCTCATCCAAATTCACCACTTCAATCTGAGCGTCATCGCCATTTCCTTTATTTTCAATTTCCTCGTGAGATTAGGCTGGTGATGAGAGAGTAGTTGTATCTCTCACCACACCTTCAATGATAAGGTTGGGGAATGATGGTTCCCTAACCCCATATAACTGAGCTTTCTCAACCATCTCACATGATTCCTTGAGCGCCTGTCTTAGCTGTGCAGCCTCCACTGCATCATCTCCTTCAACGTTTTTTTCATCATCGTTGGTGTATATGTCTGTGATAACATCATCTGTTAATGGACACTTGTGAGGAAAATAACTCTTACCCTTCTCAAGGGCCTTCTCCCTTTCTTCCTGTTTTTTTCTCGAAAAGCACAGTGTTGGCATACATCTCATCAAGCGCTTGAGTAACAGAAACATCTTTCAGAAATGCCAAAAGCCATTCTTTTTCTTCAATGAATTTGGGCCTCTATAACTATTGGCGACTGTTGTTTAATTTCCATTTTATCCATACATGCATCCTAGCTTCGATGTCAGGATAGATAGGGGATCCTGGTTCATCAAGCGCAGTTGTATCCCTTTCATTAACTTCTTCTTCTTGATGCCTAACTTCTTCAACTGGTTCACAAGTGATCTCAACAAGTGCTTTTCCAATTACCATTGCAGTTGTGTCCTCGACCTTCGCTTCCTCTGGCTCAACTGCAACTACTTCCTTGGCAGTTGATTCTATTGTAGCTATTTCAGGTTGCTTGTCTCGATTCTTCTTGGAGCACCTCTCCAGGGGAATCTCAATCGACTCTGTATCCTTCGAGTGTTAAGCTTCAATCTGGACAGCTGATTAATCTGGTTCATCTTGTAACCCTTACTTCTATTGAGTCTTCTACTTCTTCACAACTACCTTGCGGTTAGCAACGATTCTTCTCTTCTTAGGGATAGCTGGAGTATGAGCATGAGCAGTTGTCTGTTCCTCAGGACACTTTCAGCTATTTCCTCCTCAAAAACACCATTTTTCTTCGTGTGGGCCTTCTTCTGGGTAGTTGACAAATTACCCTTGCAAAGTCTCTTATTAACTAGATAGAATGCATTACCTTTCCTCAACAACAATCCTTTCTTTTCCAGCAAATACCCAATCACTATTCCATAGCCAAGGGTGTTCTTGAACTTTCCATCAGCTAACTCTACATTGTGTACATTTTACATAACTTATCAAAAATGTACTCGCTCTAATTCACTTCCAGCTCTTGCATAAGGGCTGCCATTATAGTCAACTTAGCCTGGGAAAGATGAATGTAAGAGCCAAATTTGATATCAAACACATTTTGCTACCATATCCATCAACTTGTAGTATTCTTCTTTGATCACAGCCTTCGTGGCTGATGGATTGAGCTTATTTGAGGCTTCCTCAATAGCAATCTCCTTCTAGATCTTCATGAAATCATACTCATAGTCATTCAGTTCCTTGAGTCTGCTGTTGGGAAGGTGAGATCAGTCAAGTCGTTCGCAGCTAACTTGACTTACTTCCCATTTAAAGAAGAATGGATTCCATCATCGTGAACAAAGGCGTTCACATAGAACATTTCCAGCTCTTCCAAAAATGTTTGTGGTGTCGGCAGGGTGAGAAATCTGAATAGACTAGATTTCTCCAAGTACCTCACAATCTTCTTGGCCCTTTCCTTATCAGACAATTGCTTAGCCAGTCCCTCGGCATTGATCAGTGCACTAGAGTAAACATTCTCGAACAATTTAGCAAAATCCAGGGTAGAACATGAAACGTTTTTTGGTGCCATATTAAATCTTCGAGCTTTTGGAACTTCGAGTAATGATTTCCTTTTACAGAGAGTTTTCTAAATTTTGAAAGTGTTTGAGAGTAATGTGAAGAGAGAGAAATGAAATTATTGATATATAAGAGATGTAAAGAGACATTTTTGGGATAGTGCATATTTGAATTTTGATCAGCCGTTGCAATTAATCCGTAAAGTTGCTTTAATTTCCCCGCATTAAATGCACGTAGCATTTATGGCCAATAATAGGCTTCATGTAGCACATTTTATTGTGTCACATTTAATGATGCTGACATCATCTGAAAAATATTCCCGCTTTAATGAAAACAACCACGTTTTGTCTCTTAGCCAATAAATATGTCTGCTAAATCAATTTTGCTTGACTCTACTTCTCTCTTCAGTCTACTGATACGACTCAGTTGTTCAGTTGACTTTAGTCTACTGAATATCCAAATTGGCTGATTTTATTTTGCTGAAAGTGTAAAACTCTTCCGAAACACAATTCTTTTGCTTCCAACTCTGATGAATGAGTCTTCTGAGCTTATTAACACAGCTCAATCAATCCAAGATCATTCTTTAATTCTTCAAACTTTGTTTCACATAAGGGTTTTGTGAATATATCAGCTAACTGCTTTTCAATTTACACATATTGCAACGTGATGTCTTTTTTTTCAAAATGATCTCTAATGAAATTATATCTGACATCAATGTGCTTTGTGCTTTGTTCTAGAATGCAATACTAGATTCTGAGTAATTGCAATAGCACTTGTGTTATCACACATAATTAGAATTTCTCATTCTTCAATATCATAGTCTCTCAGTTGTTTCTTATCCATAAGACTTGGGCACAACAGATGCCTGCAACAATGTAACTCAGCTTCAGCTGTTGATATAGCTATTGAGTTTTTTTTCTTGCAGAACCAAGAAACCAATCTATTTTCAAGCAGTTGACATGTACCAGATGTACTCTTCATGTCAACTCTACATCCATCAAAATCTAAATCTGAATATCCAATTAATTTGAAGCCTCATTCCTCAGGATACCACAATCCAACTTCTTGGTTTTCTTCCAAATATCTCAATATTTTCTTTGCTACTGTCATATGACTTTCCTTTTATGTATGTTGAAACCTTGCACATATACCTATTACAAAGGTGATGTCAGGTCTGTTAGCAGTCAAGTAGAGTAATGATCCAATAAGTGTTCTATATCTTGTCTAATCCACTAGTTTGCCTTCTGCATCCATATCAATCTTGATTGCAGAATTCGTTGGAATATTCACAGATGACTTCCCTTCCATACCAAACTTCTTCATCAAATCTATGGTATACTTGGTTGGGCTTATGAAGGTTCCATCCTTCAATTGCTTTACCTGAAGTCCTAGAAAGAAATTTAATTCTCCTATCATGCTCATCTAAAACTTTCCTATTATTAGTTTTGAGAATTTATCACAAATTTCTTTGTTTGTGGATCCAAAAATGATGTCATCCACATAGATTTGAATTTTAAAAAGTGTCCAATCAACATTTCTTTTAGTAAATCCATTGTCTAATAAGAATTGAGACAATATATCATACCATCCCCTTGGTGCTTGTTTCAATCCATAAAGTGCTTTCTTGAACTTGTACACTTTATCTACATTAATGTTTTGCTCAAACCCAGGAGGTTGTTCCATATAGACTTCTTCTTCCAAAAGTTCATTAAAAATGCACCATTTACATCCTTCTGATAAATTGTAAAGTTCTTATGTGCAACATAGGAAAGAAACATCATGATTGCTTCCAATATGGCAACAGGTGCAAATGTTTCATTAAAATCTATACCTTCTTCTTAGCAATACCCTTTAGATACCAATCTTGCCTTGTTTCCTACAATAGATCCGTCCTCATTCATCTTGAGGCTGTAGGTCCCAAGGGGTGTGAGTGTAAGGTTTAGAAGGGGGGGTTGAATAAACCTTACCAACTTTTTGATTTAGTCCTTTTAAGTATACAGAGTTAATACTTCATAGCCGTTTGTGTCTTAATGGACATGACTAAGTTAGTTAATCGTGAGTTAGTCACTCACGGATGACTCGGATCGAGCTATAGATAGAATAACTCATTTGTTTTGACTAAAGACTTAACTCGATTGTGATTTGTTTTTTTGGAAGACCTAACACCCTTGAATTTGGTTAAGTTTGTTTTAATACTTGGTTTTAGAACACGATTGATTATCAATTGGATGGCAAATTTATCACAGAGTTAAATAAATAAGATGCACGGGAATTAAAATCTTTGAAATGTAAATGACACGATATGTTTTTATAGAGGTTCAAAGATGGGGTAATTCTTCTACTCCTCTCTTCTCCAACTCCGGAGGAATCCACTAAGTATTGATTAGTATACGAGTGGTAATAGTCCGGATACAAGTCTTGATCACACACGGTGACTTGATCCTTTGGGACTCGATCTGGAGATGCCTTGGTCACGCGGTGGCTTCTCGTGCGACTCGGCTCCTTCCGAGGCATTGCGCTTTGCTACTACAGCCCACTTGCTCAAGCTTCTTGGATTTGATCACGAAGCCCTCCAAAAACTTGAGACGGTTCGACCTTGAACCTTCCTACAATCCTACGTGGAATGTAGACCCTTGATTCTTCAAAAATTTCCTCTTCAACTGATTGAAGTTATCTTTCCTTCACGGTGAGTGTTGGATTGATTTTCTTCGTAATGTAGGCTTGAGGATTAATCTTGAATGACTTGAGAATATTTTAGGTTCTGATTCAAATGTTTGCTTGAATGTTCATGGTTCGGTAACCTTCTCTCGAGTTATTCCTCGGCCTTTTATAGTGATCTTTCAAAAATCGCCCGTTGAAGAGATAGGCTTATTTTTGAAAGTCACTTGTGGTCGTTGGCTTGTCTTGTTGCAATCCTTGGAAATTCCATTTCCTCGTATGAATGATTCTTCAGCTTTTCAAAGTTCTGACATGGTGCAGTGCTTCCCATTGGTTTATTCCTTTTGCACGCTTCTGGAACTGAGCACTCCAAGAAAGGTAGTATGGAAGTATTACTTGTTTAAGTAATTCTCTTGATTTCTGTGCAACGGATCTCTTTCAGTTGTCTTGACTTGACTACATTTTCTTCACATCCCCAGGTGACTTCGAGTCAGTTTCCAATCATTTGATGACTCTTCTGTCACTTCAACCTTGAGACTTGGCTGTCTTGAGTTGACTTCACTGATACTTTACTTAGCTGCATCTCAGCTGCACCTTCAGTCCAATTCTCGTCTTCTCTTCTTTGCCATACTCAGTTGTCTTGCAGCGGAGTCTTCCTTCTAGTCTCCAGTTGTCTTCTTGCATGTTTAGGCATAGCTGACTTAACTCAGCTTGACCAGCCCTATCTATTACAATGCAGTTTACAACAAAAATGGGGTGCCAACTTCCTATTCTAAGTTTTACATGGCATTCATCAAAATCTACAAAATGATTTCCCAACAATTTCCCCCTTTTTGATGATGCCAAAACTTAAAACATCCATACAATTATTTAACAGCAAAGATACATACAGATGAATGTAGAACCACAGAATGTATGTTTAGAATCGATCTTTTATTGATCATAACATCCTTGTTCTTTACATAGCTGTTTACAGAGTGTATCAGAGCTTAAACCAACAAAAATGTATCAGAGTTTAACTGGGGCTTAAGCTAACCATGTTGTTCTATATTTACACAAGTATAGAGTTTGTACAGTTTTATATAGTGTACAGAAGACTTACATAAAATGTATTTACATAGTAAAATACATGAAGGGGTGGACAGCAACACTTCATCTCCTTCGCTGCCTCCTTCTCTCATCTTCTTCAGCTCTGTCATCTTCTGATCTTCTTCTCTTTTTCTCATCTTCAGCTGCTTTCTTCTTCTTTTCATACGCCTTCCGGGCAGCTTCATCTCTTCTTAGTCTCTCTTGTCTCTCCTCCCATAGCTGAGTTTGTCTTTTATTTTCTTCTTCAATTCTTTTCACATACTCAGCATTGTTCTTAGCCACTTGTGATTGGCTACTTCGTCAAAACCAGCCCAGTAGATCCCTCCTTTCTTGCATGGATCTATGTACTCAATGTTTTTGGGCAGAGATCTAGGTCTGAAACCTCTTCCTCCACCACTGCTTCTTCCTCTACCTCTGGGCGTGTATTGTCTTGGGTCTTCTTTTTCCCCCTGAGTGACTAGCGGAGTGACCAAAGCAGAGTGATCGCTAGGTAGTAGTCCACTTTGCTGTCGCCTTTCTTCTTCACATAGTGTGAGACCCTTTTCAGAGTACATGTCCAGGCTTGAGCCATGGACATGTTTGCGAAGTATCCTTGAGATACGAGCGTTTTAAATTCATCAACGATCTTGGCTCAGTTCCAAAGATCTCGAGATGGCATAAGTGTCTCTGTCTCTTTGGAATGCCTCCATGTTGTTTCGAATATCCATAACTCGGGCATTCATCCTTCCTTCCACTTCCTCCATCCTCGCTTCATTTGTCTTTCTCTTTTCGGCCATTGGTACAAGCGAGTGTTGGAGTGGCGAGTCACTTGGTTTTTTGATAATATCAATTTGTGACAAGACTTTGTTGGGGGTTTTAGCAATCATCAAGGTCACATCTTTCGATCCTTCCCCCTCATGAGACTTCCCTTTCTTTTCTTTTAGTACTTCCTCGGTTGTCTTTGCCTTCACAAGTTGCTCCTCCTTCTCAACTTCGAGGATCCTTCGCTTTTAGGTATTCCTCTTCCCCTTTTTGGCATCATCAAAGGAGAGAGAAACCCTGGAAACAAACTAGCAAGGAAGTCGAAGTCTCACGATAGCCGAGGAGTTTCGCTTTGAGTCCGTTTGTGGAGTGTCGGCGAAACTCAAAGCGAGTAGCGTTGGATTCGGTTTTAATCAACTTCATCTCGGCCATGAGAAGGTCGAATTTCGATCCATGTTTTCTTCCATACGCAGGAGCTCATTCTTATTTTGCTCACGCATCGCCTTTATCTCAAGAAGAGTGTGAGATTCATGCATTTGCTCAATGTGTTCTTTCAATTTTGTCTTTGCATCAAGATTCTCACGCTTTCGCCATATCAACGGACTTGTTGAACAATGTTCTAAAATATCTAGATTGTTCCACACGCATTGTTTCTTCTTTATTTGCCACCACTCCCGGATTCGACTATTATGCCTCTCAAGTCAAGAAGCAGTGAGGTTGGCATCCTGTTATCAGTCTCATGTCCATCAAGGCTGGTGCCTCTCCGCGTTCAATGTCGCAAATAATGCTTTGAACACCTCCCGAACTTCAGCTGTTACCTCTATTTCAGCTGACGGCCAAACAGCGTCAAAATCATAGTCAGTTGGAACGATGGTGTCTGATGGAATGACAGGATCTGGTTTGTGGAAGTGCTCGAGATCTCTTTCTGATTCTTCAGGGAGGTCGGGTACCTCCAGAGAGAAGGAAAATGATTCTACAAAGGGATCATCACGGGCAACTGGGATTTGTTTAATGATGAGTGGTGCTCGTGAAGTCCTCTGTGAAGTCGATCTTGCTACAGCTTGGGGAGCCTGAGCAGTGGACTCTGATTCAGCTCTGGTCTATTGTGAAGTCGACCCAGCTTGCTAAGCCTCAGCTGCCTTAACAGCTTCGTTGGTCTCAGCTGATTTATCCAAATTAGTTGATTGGTCATCGGCCTTATCAGAAGCGTCATCGGACGATGATGAGATTTCCATGGGTGGATCATCATCAAAGTTGAAAGTTTGGCGAGTAGTCTTGAGGTCAGACTTACTCGTGGTTGGAACATCCTCAGCTGAGTCTTTTGGATCAGTCACGGGGGATGACTCAGCTTCATCGTCTCCTTCCGATCCCAGAAAGGTTACATCAGGATTATCCTGGGAATCGTGAAGCGCACTTATCTCCTTTTCTGATGGATCAATGATAGCAGGAGGGATGTTCTGTACTTCAGCTTCTTTACCCTGGGAAGTCTCAACCTCCCGTTGGCCTTCATTACCTCCTGCAGTCTCAACTGCAGCGAGGCCTTGGACATCCTTTTCGACAGTGTCAATTATCTTAGGGTCTTCTGCGGTGGCATCCATTGGAGTCTCAACTCCATGGATTGCACTTTCGTCGCCCAGAGTGTTAACTCCCAGGGCTGTTCCTTTCGTGCCTCGACTGCATCAGTAGCGTCATTAGCCTTCAGAGCAGTTGGCACCTCAGCTGAGACAGTCTCAACTGTCTGAGCCTCGTTGATGACAACTTGTTGTGTACTTTGTGTTTGTTCCTTCTCCACTTCGCCTCCTAGATTCATTGTGGAGTCGTTGCAAGCATCCTCCGACCTTGCTGCCGGTGGAGGAGTTTCCCCTGGTGGCACACCAGGTGAGTGACTTGGAATGGGGTCACTCGTCTCCGGACTCGGCTGTTTCACCGAGTATTCAGCCGTTGGGGCAGGTGGTAAGATACCTTCATTAGGGGTTGGCTCGACTTGGGTCCCCATTATCCCAGTTTCATCGCCGGTTCCTTAAATCCTTCTTCCGAGTGAGTGGGAAGTGGTGGCAAAGAACAACAGTGGCAATATCTTTGCACCACTCCCATTGGGTCTATCTCTAGCTGTGTTTTGGAGGACTCTCCTGGTCCCTCCATCATTCTTTGCTCATGAAGGATTCGGATTCTTTCATTGCTTGCTACATTTGCAACTCTTCGTGGCAAAGAAGAGGGTCCGGATCCTCATCACTTTTTGATAGGACGTCAAGGTAAGGATGTATATGTTATGTGGTGCTTAGGTGAGAGGGCGGATGTTGGCCTTCTCACGTGCCTCTCGATCTCATTGCTTTAGCCCGTTCATTTTTTTTTCGAATCTCGGTATATTGATGCAATTATCTCGTCAAGGGCTTGCAAGATGTGTCCACCTCAAGAAATCAAGAGTTCTTCTTCCTCAAAGAATGAACTCGGATTTTCAAACCGCACTCTGGATAGGCTCGGCTTCCATTTTCTCCACTCTCATGACGATTTTGGGTGTCTGGATACAATGGAGAGTGTATGATTACATCGTCTTCATCATTCTCTTGTTGGCCCTCGTTTCCAGGTATTAAGGGTAGCAGACGTCGCCGCTCGACACCTTCAAAGGACCTCTGTTGTGCCTTGTTCCTCGGTTGTTCGTCTCACGGTGGGTCATCGAGTTGCCTCTGCTGATCGGCCTCAGACTTGGCGTTTCAATCAATCACGGAGACTCCACTTCTCCCGGTGCCTCTCGGTATCTTATCCGGTGAGTGGTGACTCGGCCGGTTTCTCAAGCTCTAACGCTTGAAAATTCTTCTTCTTCTCCTTGTTTGTACAGAGGGATTTACGGTTCGGATAAAGTTTCTTCGAGTCTTGGGCGGGGGCCTTGTTGTTGTTTTCTTTTGAGGAGCCGGCATTCTTGGCTTATCAGTTCTCCTTTTCTTGATGACCGGAGAAGATATTTGAGATTCCTTCTCCATCGCTGGCTGCAGGCGGGGAGACACTTCGCTGCGAGGGGGTGACTCGGGTGCGGGCGGGAGCAGATTTCTTTTTCTTTCTTTGCGAGAGCAGCTGATCTTCTTAGCACAGCGAGAGCAGCCTTTTTCTTTGGAGGAGAGGAAACAATTTGTATCTTGAGGGTCGGTGATTCCCCTCACTCGTGATCGCCTATCTTAGCGTAGGCTCTCTTATGTGCGCCAGAGAGGTTTGATCTGAACATCCTCTTGTTTACATGGAACGCCTTTCCATGTCGAAATGGGACTCTTTTTGCCTCCATCAGCCGACCAATCACCAGGTCGTATCCTAAGGAACCTCCAAACGTTCCATCCTCCTTGAAGGATTTGTTCCCAACGTTCGCAGAGTCCGGGCAGAGACAAACTCAGCCAGTTCACTTTCTATTCTTCAATGATTGCAGCCATTACGATCAACTTTGCTTTGGACAGTTGGTCAAAGCTGCCAGATTTGATGTCTATGCATTTGGCAACGATGTCCAACAATTTGTGGTAGTCCTCCTTCAGCAGCCTCTTGTTAGTTGTGTACACTATCTTTTCAAGACAGATTGGTCTTGGCTACTTCCTTCCAAGCAAAGAGCCAAGTCAACATCGCTTCATTGATTTCTCGGTGCTCCTTCCACGTGAACGATCGGTGTTACGCCAAATCTTGGCGCGTAATGATGAACTCCTTCCCGTGAGCAGGAGGATTTGATCCCCTCATCGTGAATACGGCGTTCACGAGAACTATGCGACCTCTTCCACATAGGTCATCGGAAAATCCATCGTCGAGAAATGGTTTTAGCCTAGACGTTTCTAGTTTTTAGCGATCTTCTTTACGAGGGCGTCATCGGATTTTTGTTTGACCATACCCTTGAAATCCACAAGAGACCGGTGTGGATTTGCTTTCCTATCTTGACAAAATCATGAGTAGATGCCATTTTTCGTATTTCACCGAACGAAACTTAGAAGGTGATTTGAAGATTGATAGGGTTTTGAGAGAGAGTTTTTGTCTTTGCTTTTGAGAGAGAAATGAAGCAGTTTTTGGTAATATGTGAGAGAAACGGATGAAAGAGTTTAAGTATGGTTCATGAAAGGACGTGCGGGTGGTTTTGAAATGTGATCGAAATCAACGGCTTAGATTTTGCACGCCGATTAACATTTAATGTCTCGTATTTAATGCGCAAAGCATTTATATCCAATCATAAGCTTGGTGTGCGACTTTTGCCTCAGCACGTCATCATTATGTTGACGTCATTCTTAAAAACATTCCCACTTAGTAAAACGATCGCATTTTTGTCACTTTGCTCATAAATGACTCAAACTTATCCCTTAGCCGATTTAACTCTTCTTCTCACAGTTCTCTAGTGACTCATTTGTCGCCTAACTCGTCTGATTTGTCTTTCCGATACGGCTAATTCACTTAGATTTGAGAGTTCGGCTCTTTTTCCCTTTTCGTATTTCATTTCTTTTCTTTGAGTCTTCCGAGTGTTAACTCGGCTCAATTAATCCTAACTCATGCTCGAGTTCATCAAATCTTGACTCACATAATGGTTTTGTGAATATGTTAGCCAAATGTTTGTCGGTTGAAATATATTCTTTTCAACATGATCTCTTATGAAGTGATATCGACATCAATATGTTTTGTTCTTGAGTGCAACACAGATTTTGAGTGATTGCAATTGCACTTGTGTTATCACACATGATTGGAATTTCCTTTTCTTCAATTTCATAGTCTCTCATTTCTTTGTCTCATCCATAGGACTTGGGCAATGGATGCCCGCATGACTATGTATTCTTCTTGTTGTAGAGGTGGCTATTGAATTTTGCTTTTTTGCTAAACCAGAAATTAGCCTATTTCCAAGCATTTGACATGTGCCTCGAGGTGCTCTTCTTCTGTCAACTCTACATCCAAAGATCAGTGTAGTCCGAATAGCCAATTAGCTTGAATCCACATTCCTTTGGATACCATAAGCCAACTTCTTGGCTTCCTTTCAAATATCTCAAGATCCTCTTGTTTGCGAGGTCATATGGCTTTCTTTTTGGAGCAGATTGAAATCTTGCACATACACCTACGGCAAAGGTGATGTATGGCCTTCTTTGTAAGATAGAGCAATGATCCAATAAGTGCTCAGTATCTTGTTTGATCTACAGGCTTGCCATCCGCATCCATGTCCATTTTGGTGATGTATTCATTGGTATTTTTTGAAGACTTCTCTTCCATACCAAATTTCTTCATTAAATCTACGGTGTATTTTGTTTGACTTATGAAGGTTCCATCCTTCAATTTGTTTCACTTGGAGTCCAAGGAAGAATGTCGACTCTCCCATCATGCTCATTTCAAATTTGCTTTGCATGAGGTTTGAAAATTTATCACACGACTCTTTGTTTGTGGATCCAAAAATGATGTCATCCACATGTATTTGAACAAGCAAAGTATGCTCTTCTTGTCTTGAATTCTGAAGAGTGTTCTATCCACTTTTCCTTTTGTGAATCCATTCTCAGTCAGGAATTGTGATAATGTGTCATACCATGCTCGGGTGCCTGTTTCAATCCATATAGAGCTTTCTTGAGTTTGTATACCTTATCTCCAAGAATCTTCGCTCAAATCCTGGAGGTTGGTCAACATATACTTCTTCTTCCAATAAACCATTAAGGAATGCACTCTTTACATCCATTTGATATACAATAAAGTTCTTGTGAGCTGCATAGGCAAGAAACATCCTTATGGCTTCCAATCTTGCCACAGGAGCAAAAGTTTCATCAAAATCTATTCCTTCTTCTTGGCAATATCCTTTGGCTACCAATCTTGCTTTGTTTCTTACCACGTAACCTTCCTCATTCATCTTGTTTACGAATACCCATTTAGTGCCAATAACATTTTGATGGGTAGGTCTTTGAACCAGTTCCCACACTTTATTTCTTTCAAACGATTGACTCTTCTTGCATGGCTTGAATCCAATGTGTGTCATCCATTGCTTGTGACATATCTTTAGGCTCTATTTATGAGATGAAGCGGTGAACATTGCTTCTTGTTGAGTTCGATCTTGTTTTGACACCTTCTCTTACATCTCCAATGACTAGTTCTCGTGGATGGTCTCTCGGCCATCTTACATCAAAGGTTGGAGTAAGTTAGCTGGATTGATCGTCTTGCGGCTATGTTGCTTTGATCAGCCTCTCTCGTCATCACTTAGTTGCAGATTTTCCGTTGTTTTTGAGACTCAACTATCTCATCTTCATCCGGGTTTATAATTCCGGCTTGACTTGAGATAGGGACTCTTCGCATGGTTGATTGATTGGCTTATCGGTGACTCTTCAATGTCTCCTCCATTTACATTTGGCTCATCAAACACCACATGAATGGATTCCTCTCGTAACCATAGTCCTCTTGTTGAGTACTCTGTGAGGCTTTGCTTTAATTTGAGTATCCCAAGAAGATACCTTCATCGACTTTAGCATCAAAAGCCTTCAAATTATCTTTGCCATTGTTATGGATGAAGCATTTACATCCAAATATTCTAAAATATGCAACATTTGGTTTTCTCCTGTCCAAATCTCATAGGGAGTCTTTGTCGGTTAATCCATTTTATCATGCATCTATATTGAGTGTAGCATGTTGTGTTTATTGCTTGACCCAAAATCTTTTAAGGCTGACCACCTGGCCTAACATGGTCCTTTGCTTCTTTGAGGGTTCTATTCCTTCTTTCGCAACTCCATTCTCTTTGTGGAGTTCTTGCTGCAGATAATTCATGACCAATACCATTTTCAATATAATATTGAGTTATTATACCATTGACAAACTCAGTTCCTCTGTCAGATCTTATTTTGATAACGGTTTGACTTTTCTCATTTTGAATCCTCTTCATCAGTTGTGGTAGTTTCTGTAGAGTTTCTTTCTTCTTACACATGAATATTGTCCATGTATATCTTGAGTAGTCATCTACTACCACCAAGGTGTATTTCTTTCCACTTATGCTATGCTAGTTGGTTCAATGGACCAAATAGATCCATATGTATCAGATGCAATATTCTTGTTGAAGATGGACATGTCTTTTCTTTGAATGATGATTTGATTTGTTTTCCCTTCTGACATGCATCACATACACTTTCCTTCTTGTATATTGAGTCTAGAAGTCCTTCTACACAATCGCTTACGGCAAGGTTGTTAATTGTTTTGAAATTCAAATGACTCGGCTTTTTTGCGCCCACTGACCAACTTGATTGTGCTCTTTTGCTAATAGACAGTGCTTGGTGTTGCGATTGACCAATCCACGACATACATGTTCTTTTGTCGCATCCTTGCAACACAACTTCATTTGATTGATATCCTTGATTTGGCATATACCCATGTTAAATCAACATTATAACCCTTGTCAGAGTTGGTGATGCTTAGCAAGTTGAAGTTGAGTCCTTCAACATATGCAACATCTGTGATTTCTAATCCATTTTTCTTGATGGATCCAATGCCTCTTATTTCTCCTGGAGCTTCATTTCCTCCAAATATGACTTTTGCACCTCTGACTTCCTTGAATTTTGTGATTTTCTTGTTTCTGTCATGTGTCCTGGGAACCACTATCCATGTACCAGGTTCCTTGGCACTCAGCTGTTCCTTGGACCTGCAATCAAGGAAATTAAATTTTAGGTACCCATACTTGTCCGGGTCCTGAGGGGTTAGTATTGTAAGATGATCCAACCAGCCTATAGCCAATTGATTTGACTCTAAGAGGTTGCCATCTATCAGTGCCATAATCATAATTAACTTTGGCAAATTGCTTGGGAGTTCTAAGTTCATACAGCTGTCTCTTTTGTCTATATGCCTGTGTATGTGTTTTAGCAATTGCGTTCTTTGGGTAGTTGTGATGTCTCTGAGTGTAGTGCCTAGGTGCATATGTGTGCTGATGAAAGCTCTTATACATTTGGAATGGCCTTTGCTTAGTTCTAGGCATTTGCCATTTGGGCTTATATTCCATAGGTCTTTGCTGATAGTTCACATTATTCCAATCAGCTTGGCTTGGGTGTTTTCTACCATTCCCTTCATATGTATTTCTTTTATAGAACTTAACGGGGTTTTTGGTAGCTCTGTTTCTTCTTTTCTGAGTATTTCTGTTTGGAGTTTGCTGAGGAACTCGGTTGGATTTCTTCTCAGCTGTCCTCTCAGCACACTCAACTGGTTGTTTTCCTTTTCTTTTATATCCAGGGCCAGTATGCTTGTGATTGTGCTTTGGAATAAATGTGTGTGCACCATTTGGAGTTTTGGATTTTTGGGATACTTCATTGCTTGAAGATCCTTTTTCCAAAATCACTTTTGGAGCTTGACATAGCACATAGGAATTAAACCCTAAGCCTGTCTTGTCTCCACATTCTCTTTGACTCATAATAAGGTCATCCAATGATTTATATGCCTTAGTGAATGAGGCAATCACATTTTTGAGGTCATTTTCCCTCTTTTCTATAGCGGTACTATCTCTGCTATTAGCTTAGCATTTTCGGTCTTTAGACTTTCATTCTCATCACTATTTGACTTAGAGTACTCGGCTCCTTAATTTGTGAGTTTTTGCTCTTGAGTAGGCTGTTTTCCTCATTTAGTAGTGTGTGTGAGGATTTAATGTGTTCAAAATCTTTCATCATTTTGCCTAATGAATCATAAAGATCGGTGGGTGATGAAGTGTGTGTGTGTCTGATCACTATCACTAGAACCGAGAGTGTGATGAGTCGAGTGTACCTCATCTTCTTGGTCGGGGTTGGTCTTGTTCCTTGGCCATCAAAAGGATCAAGGCTTCTTCTTCAGTCGAGTCACTTGAGTAGTCGACTTCACTACTCGAATCGCCAGTTGTGTCTCTTGACTTGGTTGTCTCGAAGTCTCGCAGACCAACATTGCCTTTTTCTTTTCTTGTCTTCTTTCTCTCAAGACCTTTCTTTCTTCTTCATTCTGTATTTGTTGACTACGAGGATATGGGCAATCAATGGCATAGTGACCTGGTTTGCTGCGGTTCAAAGCATAGATTTTCAACCTTTTGATCGACTCTTTCCATTCTTGGATTGTCACCCTTTGATATTGACTTTTTGATGCTCTGTTCTCTTGGTTGGCCTATCTTCCTTGACTTGGAGGAGATGAGTATCTTCCGGAGGATTCGCCCTTGCCTCTCTTGTAGTTCTTATTGAAGAACTTGTTGAACCTTTTAACCATCGGGCTATTTCCTCTTGGTCAATGACTTTGACCTCGGCTCTCTTGCCATCCTTAACAATTAGAGCATTTGTTTTGGGCACTGGTGACTCCTCTTGGTCTTTTCTTCTCGGCTCAAATTCGTAGGCTTTGAGATCCGAGAATAGCTCATGGTTGGATGTCTTGGATAGGTCCATGGAATGTCTTAGTGCCATGACCTTCATTTCCCATTCGAGTTGGGAGACTTCTTAGAATCTTCATACACATTTTCTTCGTGTATATTCTTTTCCAAGTGCGAGATAGCTCATTGGTAATTTACGTGAATCGAGCATCCAGTTGATCCAAGTCTCTCGCAATCATTTTGAAATTCTCAAATTTAGACAAAGAACCGATAGTTTCTTTTCCTTGATTTGCTCACGAGCCTTCACAAATCAATGTTAGCTTGTCCCATTTCTTTAGCCGTTTTGCATGATTTGACTTTGTTGAACATAGCTTTGTCCAAGGTTTTGTAAAGAATGTCCTTGGCCACATTGTCCAGGTTATATATTTTCCTATCATCATTTGTCCATTCGGCTCTTGGTTTTTCAACCATAGCTGATGCGGGAGCAACATCCTCTTCATCTTCATGCGACTCTCTCCTACTGATTGTGTTCACCTTCAAGATTTGTAGTGGCCCATCCTCTATTACTATCCACATCTCATCATGTAATCTTTGATAGATGAGCCGCATACGGATTTTCCAATCATCAAATTCTTCAATTGTGAACATGGGGATGCATGTCAAATTTGCTTCCATGATAATAACTTTTGATGGTAAAAAGAGTTTAGAAAACTTAAGTGCTAAAACAGGACTTTGAAAAATTTGGAGATCTAGTTCAAGAACGGTGCGGAAGGCTCAATGAACCAACCGCTCTGATACCACTTGTAGGACCCAAGGGGTATGAGTGTAAGGTTTAGAAGGGGGGTTGAATAAACCTTACCAACTTTTCGATTTAGTCATTTTAAGTATACAGAGTTAATACTTCCGCAGTTTGTGTCCTTGATGGACTGACTAAGTTAGTTAATCGTGAGTTAGTCACTCTGGACTGATTGAGTTGTTGATAGAATAACTCATTTGTTTTGACTAAAGACTTAACTGTTGTGATTTGTTTTGTGGAAGACTTAACACCCTTGAATTTGGTTAAGTTTGTTTTAATACTTGGTTTTGGCACACAATTGATTATCAATTGGATGGCAAATTTATCAACAGAGTTAAATAAATAAGATGCGAGGAATTAAAGTCTTTGAAATGTAAATGACATGATAAGTTTTTATAGAGGTTCGAAGATGGGGTAATTCTTCTACTCCTCTCTTCTCCACCTCCTGGAGGATTCCATTAAGTATTGATCGATATCTGCAGTGGTAAGTCCGGATACAAGTCTTGATCACACACCACGGTGACTTGATCATTTGGGACTCGATCTGGAGATGCCTTGGTCACGCACTTGGTGGCTTCTCGCACGACTCGGCTTCTTCACAGGCGGCATTTGCCTTGCTACTACAACCCACTTGCTCAAGCTTCTTGGATTTGATCACGAAACCCTCCAAAAACTTGAGACTGGTTCGACCTTGAACCTTCCTACAATCCTCCGTGGAATGTAGACCCCTTGATTCTTCAAAAATTTCCTCTTCAACTGATTGAAGTTATCTTTCCTTCACAGGTGAGTGTTGGATTGATTCTCTTCGTAATGTAGGCTTGAGGATTAATCTAGAATGACTTGAGAATATTTTAGGTTATAGTTCAAATGTTTGCTTGAATGTTCGTGGTTCATGTAACCTTCTCTCAGAGTTATTCCTCAGCCTTTTATAGTGATCTTTCAAAAATCTGCCCGTTGAAGAGATAGGCTTATTTTTTAAAGTTATTTGTGGTCATTTGGCTTGTCTTGTTGCGATCCTTGGAAATTCCATTTCCTCGTAGGAATGATTCTTGACTTTTGAGTTACGGCATGGTGCGGTGCTTCCCATTGGTTTATTCCTTTTGCACGCTTCTGGAACTGAGCACTCCAAGAAAGGTAGTATGGAAATATTACTTGTTTAAGTAATTCTCTTGATTTCTGTGCAACGGATCTCTTTCAGTTGTCTTGACTTGACTACATTTTCTTCACATCCCCAGGTGACTTGAGTCGATTTCAATCATTTGATGACTCTTGTCACTTCAACCTTGAGACTTGGTCATTTGTCTTGAGTTGACTTGGCGATACTTTACTTAGTCGCATCTCACCGTGCACCTTGATCGAGTTCCGTCTTCTCTTCTTTGCCATACTCAATTTGTCTTGCAATGAGTCTTCCTTCTAGTCTCCGATTGTCTTCTTGCATGTTTAGGCATAGCCGACTTAATTCAGTTTGACCAGCCCTATCTATTACAATGCGATTTACAACAAAATGGGGTGCCAACTTCCTATTCTAAGTTTTACATGGCATTCATCAAAACCTACAAAATGATTTCCCAACAGTTTCTGAATACCCACTTTATACTAAGGACATTTTGGTGAATAGGTCTTTGAACCAACTCCCAAACTTTGTTCCTTTCAAACTGATTTAGCTCTTTTGGCATAGCTAGGACCCAATATGTGTCATCCAATGCCCCTAACATATCTTTAGGTTCAATATGAGATATAAAACTAGTGAACATTGCTTCATGATGGGTTCTGGATCTTGTTCTTACTCCTTCTCTGACATTTCAAATAACTAACTCAGTTGGATGGTCTCTCATCCATCCCATATCTCGTTGGAGTAAGTCTGCAGGGTTGATTCTTATTGCAGCTAAGTTGTCTTGAACAACTTGTTCATCATCGCCATTCAACTGTAATCTTTCCAGCTCTCTTTGAGGTTCGGCTAACTTATCCTCATCAGGATCAAGTATTTTGTGTGTTGTCTCAGTGTAAAGACTCTTCTGAATAGTTGGTTGATTCATCTTTTCAGCTAACTCATCAATGTCTTCTCCATTTATATTTGGTTCTTCAAAAACCACATGAATAGATTCTTCTGTAACCATTGTCCTTTTATTTAGCACTCTAAATGCTTTTCTCTCGGCTCTATATCCAAGAAAGATACCTTCACCAGTCTTAGCATCAAATGCCATTAGATTATCGTTGCCATTGTTATGAAACAAAGCATTTACTTCCAAAAATGTGAAAATATCCCATATTTGGCTTTCTTCAGGTCCAAATCTCATAAGGGGTTTTGGACAATTGCCTATTGATCATACATCTGCCCGGAGTACAACAAGTTGTATTGGTTGCTTCAGCACAAAATCTCTTTGGCAATGCAGCTTCAACTAACATGGTCCTTGCAGCTTCTTTAAGAGTTATATTTCTCTTTTCAGCCACTTCATTCTGTTAAGGACTTCTTGCAGTTATAACTCACGAGCAATACCATTTTCCAAACAATACTGAGCTATAATCCCATTGACAAACCTAGTTCCTTTGTCAGATGTTATCTTGATAATGGATTGACTCTTCTCATTTTGGACTCTCTTCATCAGCTGGGGAAGCTTTTGCAAAGTTTCCTTTTTTTATCCATAAAAATGGTCCATGTGTATCTTGAAAAGTCATCAACCACCACAAGGGTGTATTTCATTCCACTTATGCTAGCTGGTTCCACTGGTCAAAATAGATCCATATGCAATTGATGAAAAATATTTGTTGAAAAGGACTTGGCTTTTCCTTGAAGGTTGATTGATTTGCTTTCTTTTCTACCATGCATCACATATACTTTCCTTCTTGTACAATGATTCTGGCAAGCCTTCTACCAAATGACTTCATACAAGCTTGTTGATAGTCTTGATATTCTGATGACTCAACTTCTTGTGCCACAGCCAACTTGCTTCAGTTGTGCTCTTTGCCAATAAACATATGTTTGGTGTAGCGGTAGATCAATCCATTACATACATATTCCTCTTTCTCATTTCTTATAGCACAGTTTCATCTGTTTCAGCCTCCTTGATTTGGCAAACACCCATATTGAATCCAACATTGTACCTTTTGTTACAGAGTTTACTGATACTTAGCAATTTGAAATTTAGCCCTTAAACATAAGCAACATCTGTGATTTTTTATGAGCTTGAAAGAAAGGAAATCAAACTTTACGTACCCATATATGTTTGGTTCCTGAGGGGTTAGCACTATAAGGTTTTCCAACCAGCTTATAGCCAAATAATATGACCCTAAGGGGTGGCCACCTACCAGTTCCATAATTATAGTGAATTTTAGCAAATTATTTTGGTGCTTTTGGTACATACAATTGTATCTTTTGTCTGTATGTCTGTGTATGCATTTGTGTGTTGGCTTTTCTGTGGAAATATGGAAATTGTTCTACGTGGTGTGCATTGTGTTTGGGTGCATATGCGTGCTTATTTTTCTGCCTTGGGAATAACCTATAATGAGTTTGAGGTCTTTGCCACTTGGGCTTGTTTCCCTTAGGACTCTGTAGATATTTCATTGTTGCATTCTAATCAGCTTAAGTTGGATAATTTCTACCATTCCCTTCATATGATTTCTTTTGTTGAAACTTCTGGGGTTTTTGGTAGTTCTGTTCGGATTTCACAGAATATTTCCTCTTTGGATTTTGCTAAAGAACCTTTATGAATTTTGTTTCAGATGTTCTTTCAGCATACTCAGTTGGCTTCTTTCCTTTTCATTTATAGCCAAGGCGAGCATGTGTTCGCTTGTGATTATGTGTGAGTGCAACATATGGTGTTTTAGATTTTTGGATTCCCCCCATTGCTTGAGGGTCTTTTTTTCTAAAATCCCTCTTGGAGTTTGAGAATTTACAAAGGAATTGAGTCATAAGCCTGCTTTATCTCCAATTTCCTTCTGGATCATCATCAATTCATCCAATGTTTTAGATTATTTGATGAGTGATGTAATCACACTTTTGAGTTCTTGTTCCTTGTAGGTCCCAAAGGGTGTCAGTTAAGTCTAGAAGGGGGTTTGAATAGACTTAACTAATTTTTTTATTTTAAATTAAATCAGAGTTTTACATGTAAACTGCTAAGTCTTTTGAAAGACAACTGGGTTCAACCTCAACAGGAGAATTAACCACTCAGTAGACTCGAGTGAGCTACTGATAGAGTAACTCAGCTGAGTGAAGTGAGCTCTTTTAGAAAATCAGTCTACTTTGTTTTTACTGCAAAAGTCTTACACCATTTTTCGAATATGGTTTTCAACACTTATTTTAGGTTAAGTTATTATCAGTTGAGTACGCAAATATAAATCAACAGTAATAATGATAAGCAAAATGTAAATGCTAAATGACACAGAGAATTTTATAGTGGTTCGAGGATGGGGTAATTCCTCTACTCCAATTTTCTCCAACTCTAGAGGTAATTCACTAATGCAACAGTTGTTACAGAAATGATACAACAGTCCAAGTAGGCTTTGATCACATAACCGGCTCTACTCCTGGGACTCAGCTTCCTCATAAGGCAGCTGCCTCATTACTTCAGCTTCTCCAAATTCTTCAGACTTGATCACTTAACCCTCCGATGGATTCAAAGCAGGATCTAACTTGAACCTTGTCGCACGTCCTCCACCACGTGAAAGTGCAAACCCCTTTTTCTAGAAAAATAATTTTTCCTCTTCAGCAGGTTGAAGCTTTCTTTGTTCCTTCATTGAATGTGTTGGTTAGAATCACTACAAATGTTTAGGCTTGAGGATTTAAAATGTGTATCTTGAGATAATGTTTTCAATTGCTTGAATGCTTTGATTTTTCTTTTATGTGTCAAGTATATCTCGTAGAATTATCCTCAGCCTTTTATATTGATAGTTTTAAAAAGTGTCCGTTGAAGAGATAGACATTTTTCAAACTCCGCTTCTTGATCGTTGGCTTGTCTTGTTGTGTAGCTTTTGATGTGCACCTTTCCTTAACATAAATGCTCTGTAGGCTACCTGAATCGCACCAGGTTTCTGCAAACATTGCATTGGTTCCCAGCTACTTGGACTCTTTCACCAAGATAACTTTTAAGGTACACGTCTATCCCTTACCATTTTGGGTAAGTCTTTGACTTTTCTTTGCAACGAACTTCTTCAGCTTTCTTCGAGTTTTTAAGTTGCTTTACCCCTTTATTGAGTCTTCTCTTTGATTCTTGGATGACTCAGTTATTAGTCTACTGAAAGAACTCCTTAAATTGATTGAGATTGTTCTTCAATACTCAGTTGTGATGCAGCTGAAGCTTCACTGCAATTCTTCACTTAGTTTTCTACGATCTTCAAATCTATTGCTTCTTGATTCTTCTAATATCATATCTATTACATAGTTGAAATACAATAGAAATGGGGTGCCAATTTTCTAATCTAAGTTTTGTGTGCATCATCAAAATCTATATAAATAAATTTTCTAACAATTTCCTTCTTTTTGATGATGCCAAAACAAAATACAACATAATGTGCTAAAGAGAATGATTAAAAGAATGTGACTTTTTATTAAAATGCATCATTCAGCACTTACATGTACTTACATTATATTTATGTATTTACAAGAAATGTAAATATACAACAAAAGGTTCCTTGCTGCTAATTGAATGCCTTTGTTGCTTCCTTCTTCTTTCTTCCTCTTCATCTCGCTTGCGGCGATCTTCATCATCTTTTCTCCTTATTTTCTCAGCTTTGTTCCTTTTATTCCTATCATACTCTCTCTCAACTTCTCTTCATATTCTCTATGTTGCCTTGTTGCATCTTTCTCATATTTTCGCCGAATTTCTTCTGAAATGCGAGCAACTTCCCTGTTTGCAATTTCATTGAAGCTTATCCAATATTATTTGTCCTTTTTCAGAGGATCTACATACATGATTCTAGAAGTTCTTGGTGGAGAGCTTATGCCTCTCCCACCAGACCTAGAATCTCCTCTTCTTCCTCTTTCTCTGGCATGGTCAGCTCCTATGGGAGTATGACTGGGCTGAACCCTTGAAGCCTGCTGACTCTTTGATGATTGAGTCGGCTGCTTCTTGGTTGAATCAACAACTTAAAGCCCTTTTTCCTAGTATAATTGCCATGTTGGTTCTAAGTCCATTTCCTCAAAATATCCTTCTAATCGAAGAGTGTCAAATTCATCGACAGGTTTTTCCACTAACGTAGCTAGGGGAATGACTTGTTCTCTTTCAACTGGTAGCTTGCCTATTGGCGAACCTCCAAAGTGAGATTTAAGCTTCTGTACTCTGTCCTCTTGGCTTCTTTCAATCTGTTCAATTTCATCTTGAAGTTTCTTGAAGGCAAGTTCAAATTTATGTTCAGCTGATAGGTCTTGTGGCAGCTGAGAATGAAAAGAGGTGGGTGTGCCTTCGGATTTGAAAATAATTTTCATGGGGGTCTTCTCAGATATATCATCCCTTTTTTTGGCATCATCAATTGCTGACAGAGTAGGATTTGACTGAAGAAGCGAATCTAACTTGCTGTGAGTGATGGAGTCTACTGCTTTCTATTCAGAGCGGAGTGCATACAACTATTCCTTCATGTCAAGGATTTCAGCTCTTAGGGATGCCTCTGTGTGGACTATTTTCTTCTGGAATGATACTTTGAGAAACTACATGTCAGTAAGATGACTGCGTTCCATGCGATCTATGTTGTCCCTTTGTCTCTGCTGATATTAAACTTGTTCAGCTCCCCAGACCACCAATTTTGGATAGTGATCTAAAGTAGCCAACGTTTTCCCTGCGAAGGGCTTTAGTTTCCTAAGACCATTCCCTGATTCTCAGCACTGCTCCTCGAATGTCCCTGAATATTGTGGCATCAGGATTATCAATCCTTTGATTTAATGCAACAAATCCTATTTCCATTGCCTCCATTTCTTCATACATAGCTCGGAAGGCACGTCAGAAGTTACCTGCTTGAGGAGATGAATCCTCAGGAATGAGATATTCAAAATCTTGGCCAGATGGGACTATCTCCAAGTCGTCTGGAGCTTGAAAACCAGTTGGGTCTACTTGAACATTGAAACGTGCAGCTTCCTCCGTAGTCTCAACTTCAAATGGGATTTCATCAGTGTAAGGGAACTCCAGCTTCTCGAACATGACAATAGGTTCCGAGAAGGGTCCCACTCCTCCTTTGGGAGCACTTCTTTCTTCACCATGGCTAGCAATTTTTTGTGCCTCAGTTGTCTCAACAGCTTCTTTAACTACAGATGTTTCTTCTTCTTGAGTAATTTGTGCCTCAGTTGCCTTAGCAGCATCACGGGCAGGTGATGGAACCATTGGGGTGGTCCTGTTAGATAAATGTTTTTATCATGATTTTGATGATTTTGTTCGATTTTGTTCAAATAAGTTTTTAAACCAAAACAATGTCCCTAAATGTTGTCTAAATACTTCCGATCGTCTTAAAATGTTTTTACTATTTTTGGAGTATTTTTGGAGTTTATTTTTCGATAAAAATTGGACAACACATTTGTTTCAGCTCGACCGGTCGCCCTATAGGGCAACCCGTACCTAAGTTGAGTTTTGAAACAGAAAATGGGGACGTAAGAAAATAAGGGGAGGGTGACAGGTCGACCAGGTGGGCGCCGGTGAGGGCGGCCGGTTGACCCGGGCGGCCGTGCACAGGAGCGACCCTCTTGGTTCGGACTTCTTGTTTAAGTAATTTCTTCAACTCGAAGCGGTCCATGACTAAAGGCGACGGTCGCACCCTCCGACGGTCCCCCTTGTGTAAAAATTCGCGAGAATTCAATTTCAATCTTATCTCTGTGCGACCGATCGAACCCCCACTTTGTTTATCAAAGAAACTATCCGTTGCGTTTTGCATGACTTTTCCCTATTTTGTGGGATTGATTTCTAATGACTATATTGAACATTTTAAATGGTTTCTTTTAAAGCAAATCACTCCCCAAGAGAGAGCCAATGTCTGGAAATGAAAGCCAAGTCCTCTCCTATAAATAGAGGCTTCATTCAAGCAACAAGATACAACACTCTATACAAGCAAAGAGCAATCAAGCAAATACTTTCATATATCTTGTTGTATTAGCCTTAGCACTTTCACTTGCACAAATTTGAGGTCTAGGCTTTCAATTCTTGATTACACTTGTACTCATATTGTATCAATCATTATTGAGTTGTAATCTTGATTTTGGTCATCATTCAACACAAGACATCCTTGTGAGTATTCTTGTGGTAAGAATACACTTGGGTGATCTAGGTGATAGGTGTTTGAAGGTTGTGGTAATCTTCAAAGGTGTTGTAAGAGAATTGTGGTAATCCTCAAGGTGGTGAAAGAGGGTTGTGGTAATCCTCAAGGTGTTGTATTATTTTTTGGTAAATTAATAAAATCTTTTTTTCTTTTTGAAATCCATCCTGAGGATATCTTTGGGGTGGTAGTAGATTAGGCCCTAGGTGGGTTGAACTACTATAAATCGACGTGTGCTATTTACTTTCCGCACTTAGCATTTCATCTTTGCTTGAGTTTTACAAAAAAAAAGGGCAAAATCTGAAAAACCGGGATAATCTATTCACTCCCCCTCTAGATTATCGTAGCCACTTGGACTAACAAGTGGTATTAGAGCCAAACTCTTTGGCTAGCTCGTTCCGAAAAAAAGAAAAAAGATCCATGGCTACATATGATGCTCATCTCACCACCGGCGCCTCCACCAACAAGCCACCACTATTCGACGCCAACAACAACACATTTTGGAAAGACCGTATGGAGTGCTTTCTACAAGGGTGCGGGTTCGACATTTGGAATGTGGTCATTGAAGGAGTTGATCAACCAACCAAGAAATCGGAGGATGGCACCTCGACTCCTAAACCTTTCAAGGAGTTCGATGTAAACGACAAAAAGGCTTTATCTCTAAACGGTAAGGCCTTAAATATTTTGCATTGTTCTCTTTACTCACAGAGTATAATCGCATAAGAGGCATAAGGTCGGCACATGAGGTTTGGGAAAAATTGGAGACAATTTATGAAGGGACTAAGAAGGTCAAGCAAGCAAGAAAGACCATGCTTGTTAAAGACTTTGAAAACTTTAACATGCATGATGGTGAAAGCATCTCCAAGATGGTGGAAAGGCTTGATAATATTGTCAATCCTCTTGTGGCCCTCGGTAAAGTCATCTCCGAAGAAGACAAGGTGACTAAGGTATTAAATGATCTTCCCGGCTCATGGTCCGAAAAAGTAATGGCAATCACGGAAGCACAAAACCTTGAGACACTCAAGTTTGACGAGCTTATTAGAAACCTCCTCATCTATGAAGTCTATCTCAAGGAGAGGAAAAATTCCAAACCATCCACAAATCAATCGGGTATGCAAATTATTCCTAAACGTCTTGCTTCTTCTTCTAATAATGCATACTATGATAATGATGATGATGATAAGGAGACGGCTGCACTTGTTCGAAAATTTGCAAAATTTGTGAATAAAAATAAAGCAAGAAAACCAAGAGATAATGCTTGCTTTAAATGCGGAAAACCCGGGCACTACATTGCCGATTGCCCAAAGCTCGATGAAGAGGAGCAAAAGAAAAGGAAGCCTTTCACGAAAAAGAAGGCTCTAAATGCGGAGGTCAAAACGTGGGATGAACTACTCGAAACAACCGATGAGGAAGGAGAAACCGAACACGGTCTCATGGCCATAGACGATGAAAACAATGAGGTACGCTCTAATTCTTCTACTTCCTCCATAGTTGATGACTTGCAATGTGATTTTGATGAATTGCAAATTGAGTTTCAAAATTTAATTGTTAAATACAAAAATTTGAAAAAGGAGCATAAGGAGCTTAATGTTGAAAAAGAAAAATTATTTACCTCTTATGAATCTCTAGACAAAGCTCATGCTCTTACTCTTACTAGAGTTCATTCTCTTGAAACCGAAAAGGAATCGCTCACAAAAGATATTGAATGTTTGAAAAATGATGTGCATCGTTTCAACATAAGCACGGATAAAGTCACAAAAATTTTAGATGCACAAAGAGGTGAGCATTCCAAATTGGGACTTGGTTATAAGCCATTTCAAAAAGTTTTTAAGAAAAATAACCAAGGTCCGACTTTTGTACGTGCTAATAATTATAATACTCCTACTTGTTTTTATTATGGCAAAGTTGGACATTATGCTAATAATTGCAAATTGAGAAATAGCTCTAGACATGTTTGGAGACCCAAAGGTCTCAAGACTAACCCCCATGGACCCCAAAATTATAGGGTACCTAAAAGAAATTCTTTTGTAGACAATAGGGGCTATAACAACAATGGAAGATTCAAAATGGCTCGTGGACAGCGGATGTTCACGCCATATGACCGGGAGGAAAGAACTTTTTACCAACATCAAGCTCCAAGAAGAGGGTATGGTCATGTTCGGCAATGGGAAAGGAAGAATTCTTGGAAATGGAGAAATTGGTAACTCTTCTTTCTCTCTTAGTAATGTTCTTTTAGTTGAAGGGCTTAAGTTTAATATGATAAGTGTTAGCCAACTTTGTGATTCAAATTATGATGTTTCCTTCAATAAAGAAAAATGCCTTATACTTAAAAATGGTGAAATTATTTGTGAAGCATATAGAAAAGGCAATCTTTATAAAATTTGTACGAGTGATTTGGTTAGTCAAAATGTTTCTTGTTTAGTCGCGAATAATGATTTAACTAGTTTATGGCATAGGCGACTTGGACATGTTGGAAACAAGAATTTGAAAAATATTTACAAAAACCAACATGTGAAAGGACTACCCAAATTGAATTTTGAAAATCTTGGCTTATGTGACACTTGTCAAAAGAACAAATTAGTTAAAAGTAATTTTAAGCCCAAAAATGAAATTTCCACAACCAAACCCCTACAATTGTTTCACCTTGATTTGTATGGGGATATTGGTACGGCTAGTCTAAGTGGAAAACATTACAATTTTGTTATTGTCGATGATTTTTCTAGATATACTTGGGCTCTTTTTCTTACCAATAAAAGCGATGTCGTTCATAAGTTTGTTAAGTTGTGTAGACTTATTGAGAATGAAAAGGAAGACACTATCAAGTCTATTCGAAGCGATCGAGGTGGAGAATTTGATAGTGAATTTAGAGTATTTTGTGAAACCAAAGGATATGCTCATAATTTTTCGGCTCCAATGACACCTCAACAAAATGGAGTAGCCGAAAGGAAAAATCGGACACTACAAGAGATGAGTCGGTCCATGCTCAATGAATTTTCACTTCCAAAATATTTTTGGGTCGAAGCCGTAAGTACCGCTTGCTATGTCATTAATCGAGTTTATATTCGTCCTAAAATGAATAAAACTCCATATGAGCTTTGGAAAGGTAGAACTCCAAATATTAGTTATTTCAAGATATTTGGTTGTAAATGCTTTATTTTGAATACCAATGATCAATCGGACAAACTTGATCCTAAGGCCGATGAAGGGATATTTATGGTATATTCAATAAAAAGCAAAGCATATCGGGTTTACAATAAGACTAGTGGAGTTGTCGAAGAATCCATTCATGTCAAATTCAATGAAGCTTCGGGTGTTGAAAGAATACCCAATGATGAAAGTGATGAAGAGGATATTATTGAACAAATTGTTCAAGTTGATGTTCAACTGCCTACATCAAATGATCAACCGTCCACTTCAAATGGTCCTCAAGAAGATAGAGGTGATATCTCGGATCTTCCCGTTGCATTGAAATTTAAGGGAGATCACCCAAAAGATCTTATTATTGGTGATCCCCTTGACAAAGTGATGACCCGGAGAAAATTTGCCGAGAAAGCTCTTATTTCTCAAAAGGAGCCTAAAAATGCTAAAGAGGCTATTGAGGATGAGGATTGGTTCCTAGAGATGCAAGAGGAGTTGAATCAATTTGAAAGAAATGATGTATGGGAATTGATACCTTGTCCTCCTTCTCAAACCATAATTGGTACAAAATGGGTATTCCGGAACAAACTTGATGATCAAGGCAACATTGTTCGAAATAAGGCAAGTTAATGCAAGGTGAATTTGAGATGAGTATGATGGGGGAGCTCAATTTCTTTCTTGGACTCCAAATTAAGCAATGTCAAGAAGGCATATACATCTCACAATCAAAATATACAAAAGAACTTTTGAAAAAGTTCGGTATTGAAGAGGGAAGAACCGTTTCCACCCCCATGGCAACAAATGTCAAAATTGACAAAGATGAAAAAGGCAAGTCCGTGGATGAATCAAAGTATCGAGGTATGATTGGTAGTTTACTTTATTTAACTACTAGTAGACCGGACGTTCTTCATGCCGTATGCCTATGTGCTCGTTTTCAAAGCAATCCCAAAGAATCTCATATGAGTGCCGTTAAAAGGATTTTTCGATATTTAAAAGGCACTATTCAATATGGTTTATTCTATCCAAAGAATGAAAATTTTTCTCTTAAAGGTTAGAGTGATTCGGATTATGCGGGAAATATTGATGATCGGAAAAGTACTTCTGAATCATGTCAATTTTTAGGCGATTGCCTAGTTTCTTGGTTTTCAAAGAAACAAAACTGTGTTTCTCTTTCAACGGCCGAAGCCGAATATATTTCCGCCGCTTTTTGTTGTACTCAACTTCTTTTGATGAAACAAACCTTAGCGGATTACAAATGCTCTTTTGAAAATGTACCTATCTTTTGTGATAATATATCCTCTATAAATATTGCTCAAAACCCGGTTCATCATAACCGTAATAAACATATTGAGATTCGACATCACTTTCTAAGGGATTGTGTTTCAAAACGAAAAATTGAGATATCTTTTGTACCATCTCAAGATCAATTAGCGGACAATTATGGGGAGTTTTGTATGGAATGTCTTTAACGGATAGTTTACTTGTAAAACCGGAAAATTTATTTGTTTTTCAAATCGTCCTCGATAAAACTGTTTTGGTTTGTAATCATCAAAAAGGGGGAGTTTGTTAGATAAATGTTTTTATCATGATTTTGATGATTTTGTTCGATTTTGTTCAAATAAGTTTTTAAACCAAAACAATGTCCCTAAATGTTGTCTGAATACTTCCGATCATCTTAAAATGTTTTTACTATTTTTCAGAGTATTTTTTGGAGTTTACTTTTGATAAAATATTGGACAACACATTTGTTTCAGGCTCGACCGGTCGCCCTATAGGGCAACCCGTACCTGAGTTGAGTTTTGAAACAGAAAATGGGACGTAAGAAAAAAAGAGGAGGGCGACCGGTCAACCAGGTGGGAGACTTGTGAGGGCGACCGGTCGACCCCTGGACGACCGGTACCTGGGAGCAGCCCTCTTAGTTCAGACTTCTCTGTTTCGTAATTTCTTCAACTCCAACCGGTCACAACTAAGGGCGACGGTCACCTCCTCCCCTCCGACCGGTCCCCTGTGTAAAAATTCACGAATTCAATTTCAATCTTATCTCTGCGTGACCGGTCGAACCCCTGTTTATCAAAGCAAACTATCCATTGCGTTTTTGATGACTTTTCCCCTGTTTTGTGGGATTGATTTCTAATGACTATATTGATCATTTTAAATGGTTTCTTTTGCAGCAAATCACTCCCCAAGGAGGAGCCAATGTCTGGAAATGAAAGCCAAGTCCTCTCCTATAAATAGAGGCTTCATTCAAGCAACAAGATACAACACTCTACACAAGCAAAGAGCAATCAAGCAAATATTTTCATATATCTTGTTGTATTAGCCTCAGCACTTTCACTTGCACAAATTTGAGGTCTAGGCTTTCAATTCTTGATTACACTTGTACTCATATTGTATCAATCATTATTGAGTTGTAATCTTGATTTTGGTCATCATTCAACACAAGACATCCTTGTGAGTATTCTTGTGGTAAGAATCCACTTAGGTGATCTACGTGATAGGTGTTTGAAGGTTGTGGTAATCTTCAAAGGTGTTGTAAGAGGATTGTGGTAATCCTCAAGGTGGTGAAAGAGGGTTGTGGTAATCCTCAAGGTGTTGTATTAATTTTTGGTAAATTAATAAAATCTTTTTTTCTTTTTGAAATCCATCCCGGATATACTGGGGTGGTAGTAGATTAGGCCCTAGGTGAGTTGAACTACTATAAATCGACGTGTGCTATTTACTTTCCGCACTTAGCATTTCATCTTTGTTTGAGTTTTACAAAAAAAGAGGGCAAAATCTGAAAAACCGGGATAATCTATTCACCCCCCCTCTAGATTATCGTAGCCACTTGGACTAAAGGTCCATCAACAAGTAAGAACTTCATTGAGGCTGTCAATTTGGCCTCCTTCATTTTGGCCACCAAGTACTTGTCCTCTTGATCTGACTCAACTAATGCATTAGAATCTTCAAAGTCAGAGAACTCAGCTTCAAAGTCAAACAAGGCATCTATTACCATCGGTTCAGTGGACTCGGACTCTGGCAATTTTGGAGTAGCCTCAGAAATAGAAACATCTCCCCTAGCAGTCTCAACTTCCATAGGGTCTTCAGCTACTTTGACAGCAGTCTCAACCACTGCAAGGCCTTGGACATTCCCTTCTGCAGACTGAGCTGCAACTGGGTCTTCACTGGTGGAATCCTTTGAGGTCTCAACCTATAGGATGCACTTTCAAGACCAGAAATCTCAACTGCCATGGTCCCCCGACTTCCATCATATGCTTTAGTTACAGAAATTTGGTCATCTTTAACGTCGTTGGCCTTCAATTGCAGTTGGTTCCTCAGCTGAGACAGTCTTAACCGTCAAAGTGTGATTGGTTCCAATTGTTTCTTTTTTAGCAGTCTGACCATCATCTCCTAACACCAATATTTATTTGTCCCCTGCAGCCTCCTCTGACTTGGTTGTTGTGTGAGAAATTTCCCCCTAAGCTGGCGTACTAGCCGATTCTTTTTCAATGGGTTCAACTATCACCGAATACTTAGTTGTTTCTCTTGAATGTTCAGCCAATACAATAATTGTCTCAACAGCTTCTGTAAGGCGTGACTTTGTTGGCTTACCCTCTTCGACTCCTTCTTACCCTCTGAGTGAGCTGTGAGGTAGTTGCATCAAGATCCCTCACAACTTCTATGATTACAGGGGTTGGAGAAATAGTAATAGAAGATTCTCCGACACCCTTGAGCCTAGATTGGTCATGTAGCTCAAGGGACTCTTGCATCGCCTGTCTCAGCTGAGCAGACTCAACTGGATCAGCTCCTTCAATAATTTCCACCTCATCTACGTTGGTTTCTATGTCAGAGAGCTCTGCAGCTGTTGTCCACAAGAGACATCTGTGGGTCTCAACTGGCTCATCTGACTTTCCCTTTTCCAGCGCCTTGGCTTTCTCAACATCCTTCTTTTCATAAAGGATTGTTGTGCATTAGAGTTCATCAAAGCCATAGGAAACAGGGGCATTATCCAAGAAGCCAAGGAGATATTCTTCCTCCTCGATCATATCCGGCCTCGTGAATTGGACTCGGCTGGTGCTCAACTTCCATAATCTCCATATGCACGCAGCTTATCTTCAATTTTAGGATAAGATGGGGATCTTGGTTCTTCAGGGGGCGATAGGGTCTTGGACAGGTTCATCATCATAAGTGTTTTGATCAGCCTTCTGTGTCCAATCATTTTTCTCAGTATCAACCATTTTGCCCTGAGTGCTTTGATCAGTAGCTGAGCTATTTTGAGCTTCTTTAGCATCAGTTTTTTGTTCACCCATTTTTGTCTAATCATTATCCTTAGAATCAACCTTTTTACTTTCCTTGGATATTGGGGATAGGGTAGCGATTGATCATTGAAATTGTTTGACTTTTCTTTTGCAAAGATACTTCTTCACAAGCCGTCTCTTGGAGCGCCTCTCCAAGGGGCTTCGATCTCTTCCCTATATGATCCTTCAGCCACAACTTTGAAGGCTGACTCTGTTGCAGGAGACTGTTTGTAGGCTCATCTGCCACTTGAAAGCGGTTCCTCTTCATCTCTCTCGGACAGCGCCTGAGTCTTACGGGCTTCTAGCAGCTGCCTTAGGGGATGCATTTGTCCTCCTTTTCTTCGTCACTTTGGGAGCAATAGCAGCAAGTTCTGGAGAGGGGACTTGGATGGGGGCAGCTGTGTCCTTGGAAACATGTTCAGCTGATTTCCCCTCAGATGCGCCAATCTTTTTTGCATGCGCCATTTCCTAAGCAGCTGATAGGTTCGACTTGAACATCCTCTTGTTCGCATGGAAGGGCTTTCCTTTGTGAAGGGTCACACCCTTCTTCTCCAACAAATATCCCACGACTAGCCCATAGCCCAGGGAATGCACAAACATCCATTCAATCACCTTTACATTCTGGACGTTCTGGCATAGCTTGTTGAAGATGAACTCGCTCCAGTTCACCTCGAGTTCCTCCATAATTGCAGCCATCACAGCCAGCTTAACTTGGGACAGCTGATTGTATGACCCGAACTTCATATCACACACTTAGCCACCACATCCATAAGCTTGTAGTATTCCTCCTTAATCACCTTCTTGGTGGCTGAGGGATTCAGCTTGCCAGCCACCTCTTTCCTGGAAATTTCCTTCCAGATCTTATTGAAGTCGAACTCATGATCGTTTAGTTCCTTGAGTCTGATATTCAGAAGGTGCAAGTACTTAGCCAAGTCGGTTGCCACTAACTTGATATCTTTACTATTCACTGAAGAGTGAATACCGTCGTCATGAACTGCAACATTCACGTAAAGCATCATAACCTCCTCTTGAAAGGTTTGTGTCATCTTGATCGATAGAAACTTCTTCAGCCCAGACTTCTCCAAATGCCCTGCAATTTTCTTGGCTAGTTCCTTGTCTTCAGATAGTTTGACTAAACCTTCAAAGTCCACAAGAGAACCAGTGTGGACCTTCTCAGAAAGTTTCGCGAAGTTGGCAGCGGACTGCTATGGTGCCATTTGAGATTTCTTGAGATTTCCATAAAACTTAAAGGGTTTTTTTGCAGAGAATACTTAGGAATTTTAAAAGTTTGAGAGTGAAAGTGAGAAGAGAGAGAAACTAAATTTGGAAATATATGAAACATGAAAGGATGGTTTCGGAATCTCAATGGTTTGAAAGTTGATCAACGACCTGGATTAAACCGTGCAAAAGAAATTAATCACGTTGCAATTAACGGCAACATTTATATCTAATCATGAGTTACTGCAGCAACTTTTACTGAGCCGCATTTAATGATGCTAACGTCATGCGTCAAACATTCCCACTTTAATGAAAATGACCTCGTTTGGTCTCTTAGTTCATAAATGATTCAGCTTTCTTCATTTATGACTTAACTCTGCTCCTCTCTTTCTTTTAGTCTCATCAAGTGCGACTCAAATTGTTAATTAACTTGACTGTTGACGACTATAAAGGTTGTTTTACTCTGCTGGATGAGTAAAACTCTTCTGAAATTCAATTTTCCCATCTCTAACTCTGCTTAATGAGTCTTATGAGCGAATTAACACAACTCAATCAATCCAAGTGTTCTTCAAATCTTGATTCACATAAAGGCTTTGTTAATATATCAGCTGACTATTTCTCAGTTGATACATATTCTAATGTGATGTCTTTCTTTTCAACATAATCTCTTATAAAGATACCTGACACCAATGTGCTTTGTTCTTGAGTGTAATACTAGATTCTGAGTAATTGCAATAGCATTTGTGTTATCACACATAATTGGAATTTTCTTTTCTTCTATGTCAGATTCTCTCATCTGCTGCCTCGTCCATAAAACCTGGGCACAATAGTTGCCTACAGCAATGTATTTCACCTTAGTTGTGGATGTAGTTATTGAGTTTTGTTTCTTGTTGAACCAAGAATAATCTATTTCCAAGAATTTGACAAGTATCAGATGTACTCTTCCAGTCAACTCTACATCCAACATATTCTGAGTCTGAGTATCCAATCAACTTGAATCCACCTTCCTTTAGATACCATAAGCCAACTTCTTGGCTAACCTTCAAATATCTCAGAATATTCTTTGTTGCAGTTATATGACTTTCTTTGGGTGCAGATTGAAATCTAGCACATACACCTATTGCCAAGGTGATGTCTAGTTTACTGGCAGTCAAGTAGAGCAATGATCCAATAAGTTTTCTGTATATTGTCTGATCCACTGGCTTTCCTTCTGTATCCATATCCATCTTGATAAAAGTATTCATGGGAATCTTCACATATGACTTCTCTTACATACCAAATTTCTTCATTAAATCTCTGGCATATTTGGTTTGACTTATGAAGGTTTCATCCTTCATTTGCTTGACTTGAAAACCTAGGAAGAAGGTCAGCTCTCCAATCATTCTCATCTCAAACTTCCCTTGCATAAGGTTTGAGAACTTGTCACATAACTCTTTGTTTGTAGATCCAAAGATGATGTCATCCACATATATTTAACCAAGCAGTATCTCTTTCCATCTTGTATTCTGAAGAGTATTCTGTCAATTTTGCCTTTGGTGAAACCATTGTCTATTACAAACTCAGACAATGTCTCATACCATGCTATTGTTGCTTGCTTCAAACCATACAATGCTTTCATGAGCTTATAGACCTTGGTTCCAATAGTTTTCTGCTTAAAACCTGTAGGTTGTTCTACATAGACTTGTTCTTCTAGAAGTCCATTCCAAAATGCACTCTTCACATCCATTTGATAAATTGTGAAGTTCTTTTGAGCAGCATAAGCAAGAAACATCCTTATTGCTTCCAATCTCGCAACAAGAGCGAAGGTTTAATCAAAGTTTATATCTTCTTCTTGGAAATTCCCTTTGGCTACCAATATTGCTTTTCTCACAACAGATCTTTCCTCATTCATCTTATTTTTGAACAACCACTTTGTACCAATAATATTCTGGTGAGTAGGCCTTTGAACCAATTCCCAAACTTTATTCCTTTCAAACTGATTCAGATCTTCCTGCATAGCTTAGAATCCAATGAGTGTCATCAAATGTTTGTGACACATCCTTAGGCACAATTTCATAAATAAAACAAGTGAACATAGCTTCATGTCGAGTCCGGGATCTATTTTCACGTCTAGTTGGACTAAGTCTATTGGGTTGATTCTTCTGGAAGCTAAATTGTCTTGAACAACTTATTCTTGATCTTCATCATTCAGCTGCAATCCTTCTAGTTGTCTTTGAGATTCAGCTAACTCATCCTCATCAGAATCGAGTCTTCTGACATTTGCTTTAGCATATGGACTCTTCTGGATAGTTGGTTGATTCATCTTCTTAGCTAACCTCATCAATGTCTTATCCATTCACATTAGGTTCATCGAAAACCACGTGGATAGACTCTTCTATGATCATAGTCCTTTTGTTCAGCATTCTGAAAGCTTTATTTCAGTTGAGTATCCCAAAAAGATACCTTCATCATCTTTAGCATCAAAAGCTTTCAAGTTGTCCTTGCCATTATTATGAATAAAGCACTTGTTTGCAAAGATAAGAAAATATTCCACATTAAGCTTCCTTCCTATCCAAATTTAGTATGGGGTTTTGGACAGCTGCCTATTTATCATACACATATTCTAATTGTAGCAAGCAGTGTTAATGGCTTTAGCCCAAAATCTCTTAGGCAATTCAGCTTCAGCTAACATGGTCCTTGCAACTTCTTTGAGTGTTATGTTCCTTCTTTAAACTAATCCATTTTGCTATGGAGTTCTTGCAGCTCATAACTCATGAGCAATACCATTCTCTGTGCAAAACTGAGTTATAATCACATTGGCAAACTCAAATCCTCTGTCATACCTTATTTTGATAATGGTTTGACTCTTCTCATTTTGAACTCTCTTCATCAGCTATGGAAGCTTTTGCAAAGTTTCCTTTTTCTTACACATAAAGATGGTCCATGTGTATCTTAAATAATCATCTATGACTTTAGCTTCTCTTGACTCCTTGAAGTTTGGTTAGTTCTTTTTATTTCCTGCCATGTATCTGGAATAGCCACTATCCATGTACCTGTTTTTTGGCACTCAGTAGCTCCCTGAACCTACAATCAAGGAAATCAAGTTTTAGGCACCCAAACCTGTCTGGGTCCTGAGGGGTTAGCAATATAAGATGATCCAACCAACCTATAGACAAATGATCGGACTCTAAGAGGTTGCCACCTATCAGTTTCATAATCCTAATGAATCTTAGCAAATTGCTTTAGAGCTTTAGGAACATACATCTGTCTCTTTTGTCTGTATGCCTATCAGTGTGCTTGTGCATTTGCTTTTCTAGGATAATATGAAATTTTTTGTGCATGATAGGCATTGTGCTTGGGTGCATATGTGTGTTGATTTCTTTGCCTTGGGAATGACCTATAGTGAGTCTGAGGTCTTTGCCACTTGGCTTGTATCGCATAGGACTCGGCTGATCTTTCAATTGATAATTCGAGTCAGCCTGTGTTGGGTAGTTTCCACCATTTTCTTCATATGATTTCTTTTGGTGAAACCTCTAGGGCCTTTGGTAGTTTTATTTGGATTTAATATGATATTTCCTATCTGGAGTCTGTTGTGGAGCTTTTCTAAATTTCGTTTCAACAGCTCTCTCAACAAACTAAGCTGGCTTCTTATCCTTTCCTTTATAACTAAGGCCAACACGTGAGTGTTTGTGATTGTGTGTGGGTGTACCATATGGTGCTTTTGGATTTTGGATTTCCCCATTGCTTGAGGATCATTTTTCCAATACTACTCTTGGAGTTTGTGCACTGATAAAGGAATGGAAACCTTAGCCTACTTTGTCTCCAATTTCCTTTTGAATCGGCATCAACTCGTCCAATGTTTTAGATGACTTGCTGAGTGATGTAATCACATTTTTCAGTTCTTTTTCTCTCTTTTGTCTTTCAGCTAAGTTTGCCTTGACCTTAGCTATCTCAGTCTTCAACTCTTTATTCTCATCAACTATGTGACTAAGAGTATTCAGCTCTAGAGTCAGCTATGAGTTTTGGCACTTGAGTTGGTTGTTTTCCACATTTACTAGTGTGTGAGAGGATTTCATGTGCTCAAAGTCTTTCATCATTTTGCGCAATGAATCATAAAAATCTGTGGGTGATGGACTATTTGTATCACTATCACTATCATCAAAATGTGATCTAGATGAGTTAGAATTAACCTCATCTACTTGTTCCTTAGCCATGAGACATATCAATACCTCTTCTTCAGTGTCTGTGGAGTAGTCAGCTTCATTGATGTCTGATTCAGCAGTCTCCTTGCACTTGGTTGTATCTATTTCAGCAGCTACCATGACTTTCTTTCTTTCCAGTATTCTTTTCCTGAAGACTTTTCTATCCTCTTCATTCATGTATTTGTTGACTGGTGGATAAGGGTAGTCAACTGCAAAGTGACCTGGCTGTCAAAAGTTCCAGCATAGATCTTCAACTTTCTTGTTCTCAACTCTCTTGGGGTTCTTTCTTCCTTTACCTTGGAGGGAGCTGGGTGTCTTCTGGAGGATTCACCTTGTTTATCTTATATTTCTTATTGAAGAACTTGTTGAATCTTTTTAACCATTAGGGTTATTTCCTCTTCATCTATGACGTCCTTGGATTCTCCGTTCTTCGATTCTCCAGCTATCATAGTAGTTGTCTTGGGCACACCTATCTCATGTTGCTCCTTTCTTCTGAGCTTGAATTCATAAGCCTTGAGATCTGAGAATAGCTCATGGTTGGAAATCCTTGTTAAATACATAGAATGACTGAGGGTCATCACTTTCATTTCCCACTCAGCTAGGAGAGATCTGAGAATTTTCATACACATCTCCTTTTATGTATATTCTTTGCCAAGAGTTGAAAGCTCATTTGTGATCTCTGTGAATCTGGCATCCAGTTGATTTAGTGATTCACCAGCTAACATCTTGAAGTTTTCTAACTTTGATGTGTGTAAAATATATGTGCATTTTGGGACTTAAATTGATATATAATTGAGGCATTTGCACGTATATTTACTATGTTTTTACTTTTTTTCCTTTAAAGGCGTGATATCTTTGCGTATTCTTGTAATTCTTGCGGAAACGGAGCTTAAAATGAAGAAATGTCAGTTGGGATGCCCGGATAAGATTGCCGAATGCAAAGAGAAGATCAAAACGATGAAAAAAGGGAACCAAAGCAAGTAACATGGCCGGACCGTATAGCCTCACACGGCCGTGTTGAATGGTGGTGTGAAAATTACACGGTTGTGTGAAGAAGGGAAGAAAATAGAGGACGGAGCAGGTCCACACGGCCGGACCGTGTGAAGTCACACAGCCTGTCCGTGTGGGAGTCTATTTCAGCGTGTTTTTCAGAGTTTTCTTCCCGTTCCAACTCTACAAATGATCTCTCCAAGCATCTATAAAAGGGGACCAAGTCTTGCACGAAAAAATACAACTTGATACAGCAAAAACACATCAAATAACACAGGAACGAAGGAATCGGAGAGCTTCTGAGAGCAAAAGGCTAGGTCGCGAAGAATACCACAAGGCTTTCGCATCTAGGGAGCACAAGAGCTTCGAGGGCTTGGAGGGAGAATCCATCCTGACAAGAAGGGGTTTTCTTTCTATATCTAAGAACTCTTGTCTGTGCTTATATGATGTCATAATGTTGATTCGAATTTGTCTATGAGTTTGTAATCAATGTTTAGCATATTTTTTGGATCTTAGGGGCATAATCGAAACTGTGGATTTGTATTAAATATGATTACTTGTTTTCTTAATTAATTCATGCTTTCTATTTTATGAATTCGAGTGCTTATTATATAATTGCTATTTATCTGATCAATAATTAACATGTCATATTTGTTATTGCAAAATTCGGGAGATGAGTTCTAACAAAGACGGAAATTGAATTCAGACATGAAACATGTGTGACATGCGTGTTTGTGGGGAGTCATTCAATTCACAAATTATTTTGGAGTTAATAAGAATTGTAACGATCCGGGAGGACTACAATTGTTATTAATCAAATGTTTACGCACCACCCGGGAGGGGGAGTAGACAAACTTAGGAATTAAACCTATAGAATTGCATGAATTAGTTTTTAAAACTTTATTCGCATTTAATATTGAAGAAGCATGTTGAGATTATGTGCCTAAGGTTGCTCCTAAAGATGTTGAAAATACTTGTGGGGTTCACATATTTATTTTTATTTTCTTTTTTTATTTTCAATTTTTATTTAGATAAAAATACTTGATTTTCGGTCGCTTCAATAAAATTGGAATACAATGTTATTATAGCCTAAGTGTTTCGAGCTTCAGTCCCTCAGGAATGCGACCTTGCTTGCCATTATCCTATAAACTACACTGTACACTTGCAGTTGTATGAACCAAAATAATTTTTGGCGACTAAGTTTTGGGCGCCGTTGTCGGGGATTGATTATGTTTAAATTAGATATAGTAATAAGTAGTTCAATCTTAATTGAAGCATTTTTGTAAATATTTTTATCTTTTTCGATTTTTTTTATTTTTTTTGGTTCGATTTTAACAATGTTTTTGTTTAGTGCAGATAGTGCATGATCACGCGTTCCAGATCAACCCAGCCAATTCCCATTGATTTGGAAATCGAAAAGACAGCTAAGCAACTAAGGAAAAGGGCCAAAGCAATGGCGGATGGGACTAATCCAAATGCAGTGGAAAACAAAAATAATGAGGAGCGGCCACCAGGGGCCGGCGTCCAGGACGGAATTATGGAAAGGCCCACGAGAAGGGCAGTTAGGGACTACTTCCAGTCGGAGTTAAGCCAAACTTATGGGGGTGTGGCCCGTCTGTCGATCAATGCAAACAATTTTGAACTAAAACCGCATTGATCCAGATGGTGTCACAAAACCAGTTTGGGGGTAGAGCCGTTGAGGATCCAAACGCGCATCTGGCGCACTTTCTAGAAATTTGCGATACTGTTAAGATGAATGGTATTTCTGAGGATATCATTTAATGCCGTCTTTTCGCATTCTCTCTGCTCGATAAGACTAAGGGATGGTTATGCTCTTTAACACCACCAGCCGCAAATTGGGCAGAACTAAGTCAACGGTTTCTAGCCAAATACTTTCCCCCAGTAAGACATTGCAATTGAAACCTGAAATTGCCCAGTTTAGGCAATTAGATGTTGAGCCGCTATATGAAGCATGGGATAGATTCCGAGAATTACTAAGAAAGTTCCCTCAACATGGATATCCCGACTACCATTAGGTTCAGTACTTCTATAATGGTTTGAGTGGCAACACAAGAACAATTATAGATGTTGCATCTGGAGGTGCACTACTAGGGAAATATCCTGAGGAGGCACTATAATTATTAGAGGAGATGGCGAGCAACAGTTACCAATGACCATCCAAAAATAGACATATCACAGAAATTCAGGATGAGGATAAGATCACCATGCTCACAGAACAAATATCCATGCTAAGTATGAAATTGGATGCGATGCAGCAAGTAAATTCAAGGGAGGTAGCAGTGGTTGTAGAAGAAGCAAATTTTGTAGGGCAGCAAGGCTACAACTACTACAGAAATAATCAGACACAACCTCACTATAATCCAGGGCTACCAAAGGAATAGAAACCATCCCTATAAGAGATGATAGCTTCATTCATCGGAGAAACTCAAGCGCGATTGAATCAGGATGAAGCCAAGATAGACAGAATCGAGGATCAGGTAACTCAATTAAATACTACATGAATGATAGATTGAAATCTTTGGAAAAGCAGGTGGGGCAGATAGCTACATCAATACATGGCCAACACCAAAAAGGCAAACTCCCAAAAGCCAAAAAGACAGACCTGGGAGAACAGTACCAAACCATTCGTCTGAGGAGTAGAACAAGTTATGAAGGTCCAAAGATGCCAATTGATCAAGAAAAAAAAGCAATCGAGGAGCAGGACACGGCAGAGGAGGTGGCGCCACCTCCCATGGAAATAGAAAAGGTAAAATCTGATCCAACCATTGCAAGAACTGAGGTACATATCCCTTTTCCCGCAAAGGTTTCAGAAAAAGAAATTAGATGATCAATTTCTCAAATTTTTGGAAATCTTTAAGAAAATTCAAGTTAATATACCTTTTGCGGATACACTTGAACAAATGCCAAACTATGCGAAATTTCTTAAAGATATCATGGCAAAGAAAAGAAAAATCTCGGAATATGAAACGGTTAAACTAACAGGGGAGTGTAGTGCAATTATTCAAAGGAAGTTACCTCAAAAATGCAAGGATCCCGGGAGTTTCACGATTCCATGAGTAATTGGGGGAACAACCTTTGATAAAGCACTATACGACCTAGGTGCAGGCATTAAATTGATGTTGTTATCAATATTTTGAAAATTGGGACTAGGCGAAGTAAAGCCTACGACAATTACCCTACAATTAGCAGATCGCTCGCTAGCATACCCAAAAGGGATGATTGAAGACGTGTTAGTAAAGGTAGAAAAATTCATCTTCCCAGCAGACTTCGTTGTGTTAGAGATGGAAGAGGACCGAGAGGTTCCATTAATTCTGCGAAGACCATTCTTGGCCACAAGTAGAGCACTTATCGATGTGCAAAAAGGTGAATTAACATTGCGAGTCATGATGAACACATATTATTTTCAATTTACAAAGTTATGCAATTTCATGAAAACGTCGAACATTGCAACATCATTGATGTGCTAACCCCATGCATGGAAACTGAGTTTGAACAGGTTTTGATGAAAGACGTATTGGAATGGTGCTTAACTCACTCAGTGGAATCCCAAGGTATGTGTTTGGATATTACTAACAATGAGGTTATCAATTTTTTGTTTGCCTTAGATTCAGCGGACGAGAAAATTCAAGAAAACGGCGCTCTGACCATCCCACAAGACCGTGTGAAGAAACACAGCAAGGTCGTGCGATGCATGCCTCCAGATGCATACGGCCGTGTGGATCAACATGGTCAGGCCGTGCCGTACGCTGGAATTGAACACCCTCAGTCACACGGCCGTGTTACCCTACACGGCCAGACTGTGCGACAAGAAAAGGGCCACTCACACGACCGTGTGGTCTTACACGGCCAGACCATGCGTGTAGATTTTGACAGCCCAAGTCTACACGGTCATGTGGTCTCACACAACCCGACCGTGCGACACGTGTTTTTAGCTGAAAATCCAAAAAACAAACTCCCGGGTTCTCCAGAACTCAATCCTCTCCAGGACCATCTCAAATATGCATTCTTAGGCGACAACGAGACCTATCGGGTAATTATTGTAAGTCCAAGTGGCTACGATAATCTAGAGGGGGGTGAATAGATTATGCCCATTTTCTCGATTATGCCCTCTTTTTCAAATTAATAAGCTAAGACAAGAATGGAAGTGCGGGAAGTAAAAAAACACAACGATTTATAGAGGTTCAACCCACCTAGGGCCTAATGCTCTACCACCCCAGTATCTCCGGGATGGATTTCAAAAAGAAAAAGAATTTTATTAATAGTTACCAAAACTATTACAACTTCACCTTTGAATCGAACCACACTCTTCTTACAACGGCACCAACGAAGATTACCACAATCTTCCAACTTGAAGAGCACCAAACTCTCCAACACCTCAAAGAGCACCAAACTCTTTCACAAGAAGATTACCTCAATCTTCTTCACCTATGAAGAGTACCACACTCTTCAAAAACCTAAGATCACCCAAGTGTGCTCTTACCACAAGAACACTCACAAGGATATCTTGTGTTTGAATGACGAACACAAATTCAAGATTACAACTCGATAATGAAGTATACAACTTTGAAGTGCAAGTGTAATCAAGAATCAAGCCTAGACCTCAAGATGTGAAAGTGAAAGACCTTAGGCTATTACAACAAGAATGTTGAAATTGAAGAGCAAACTATTTGCTTGAATGTATCTCTTGTTGTGTTGTAGTATAGTTGTTGTACTTGTTGCTCTAAAGCTTCCTCTATTTATATGAGAGGTTTGATCAAGGATAGGCTCCTCTTGGATATTGAAATCTACAGAAAATTGCAATTAAAATCAAGATTATAGCTGTTAGAAATCAATCCCCTAAATCAAGGAAAACCTGTCTGCCGGCTAGAATTTGCTGATAAACTTATAGGGTGACCAGTCAAATAGAAATAAGATTACAATTTAAACGTTGAAAAAATGCACAGGTCGACCGGTCCACATAGGGTTCAACCGGTCGAACCCATGTCGGACCGATTGACATCCTTTATAAAAACAATACAGGTAGTTTGGCTATTCTCAGACACCGGTCGACCTCCAGGTCAACCGGTTGACCTCTTGAAGAATTTTGTCCGTATCATTTCTATTCAAAAATCAACTTCAGACACGGGTTGCCCTATATGGCGATCGGTCGAACACGAGACAGAAGTATTGTCCAATATCTATCAAAAATAAACTTCAAGAAATACTCCGAAAAATTAGTAAAAACATTTTAAATCGATTTGGAGTATTTGGACAACATTTAGGAACATTGTTTTGGTGTAAACACACATTAAAATAAAATCATCGAAATCATGATAAAAACATTTATCTAACAATAGTTTCTTCTTGCCTTACTGAAAATCAATTGGAAAAACTACTGCATGTCTTAAGGAAACATAAAACTGCGATTGGATGGTCAATTTCCAATTTAAAAGTTATAAGCCCTTCCAAAACTACTGCATGTCTTAAGGGAACATAAAACTGCGATTGGATGGTCAATTTCTAATTTAAAAGGTATAAGCCCTTCGATTTGCATGCATCAAATAAGAATGGAAGATGATTGTAAACCTTCTGTGCAACATCAACGTAGACTTAACCCAATTATGCAAGAGGTCGTTAAGAAAGAAATACATAAATGGCTAGTTAATGGTATAATTTTTGCTATATCTGACAGCAATTACGTAAGTCTAGTACAAGTCGTCCCAAAGAAGGGAAGAATGACAATAATAAAAAGTGAAAACAATGAAATTTTAGCTACTAGAGTTGTTACAGGATGGCGCATTTGCATTGATTATCGAAAATTAAATTGCTGCAACTCGAAAAGATCACTTTCCCCTCCCCTTTATGGATCAAATGTTAGATCGCCTTGCAGGTTAGAATACTATTGTTTCCTGGATGGGTACTTGGGGTATAATCAAATTGTGATTGCTCCAGAAGACCAAGAAAAAATAGCATTTACAGGCCCTTATGGTGTGTTCGCATTTCGTAGGTTACCATTTGGGTTATGTAATGCACCTGCAACATTTCAAAGATGTATGATGGCGATATTCCATGGAATGATTGAAAACATCATGGAAGTTTTTATGGTGATTTCTCAGTTTTTGGTAGTTCGTTTGATCATTGCTTGCATAATCTAACCCTTGTTTTGCTGAGATGCGAGGAGACGAACTTAGTATTAAATTGGGAAAAATGCCATTTTATGGTAAGAGATGGCATTGTACTCGGTCATCGTGTTTCATCCGTAGGTTTGGAAGTAGACCGAGCAAAGGTGGTGGCAATTGAGAAGCTTCCACCTCCAAGGAATAAAAAACCAATAAGGAGCTTTTTAGGACATGCGGGTTTTTATAGACGCTTTATTCGAGATTTTTCCAAAATAACCAAAGTCCTTTCCCACTTACTTGAAAAAGATGTACCTTTTGCTTTTACCCCTGATTGTGTACAGGCATTCGAAACACTAAAGAAGGCTCTGGTGACTGCACGAATTTTGATCACACCAGATTGGAGTCAACCCTTCGAGATTATGTGCGACGCAAGCGACTGTGCAGTAGGTGCCGCACTGGGAGAAAAATGCGAGAAGTTGTTTCGTGTTATTTACTACGCAAGTCAAACATTGGATCTGGTACAACAAAATTACACCACAACTGAAAAAGAATTGATGGCAGTGGTGTTTGCATTTGACAAGTTTCGGACCTACTTGATTGGGACAAAGACAATAGTCCATACAGACCATGTTGTGGTCAAATACCTATTCGCAAAGAAATATGCAAAACGAGGCTCATTCGATGGATACTCTTACTACAAGAGTTTGATATCGAAATTCGGGATAGAAAAGGGTGTGAGAACGTGGTAGTTGATCATCTCTCACGACTTGAGCAAACAACTCACGAAAACACGACAGGCACAGCTAGGGGTGATCATAAATTTAAAATAACCGCCCGCACCGCGCCGCACCGCACCGTTAAAATTAATTTATCCTAAAAACTACGATTAAAAATCTTAATGAAAAACCGCACCGCTAAGACGGTGCAATTTGCGATTTTTGAAGAGAAACCGACCGCCTATACAATGGCTAGTAAGAGTAATTATGTAATTAGCATCTCTCACCAATAGCTTAGGTTCACTTGTAGTGTTCATGTTACTGTAACATTTTCTTTTGTAATTATTTGGTGAAAGTTAATTATTTATAGTATGTTCAGTTTGATGGATAGTATGTTCATTTTAATGTGGTGGTTGATTTATTTTGTATTGAGCTATCACATGGAGATTTCTAGTGATGCAATAGTAGCTTTATATTTTACCAAAAAAATCAATTGTCAATTGCCATGCTCACTCATGCAGATTTGAAAACTTCTCATACTCCATTTCCAAATGACTTTTTGGGTGTTGTCTTAATTTTTGTTATTCTGTTTTTTGTGTGGAGTTTGCATGCTGACATTTGGTACAATGGATTCAAGCATGGACATAAAAGGACTATCATAGAAACTGATTAGATTGGAAGAAGATTGACTTTATTGTAAATATAATTTGAGTTGAATCTTATTTTTATTGGTTGGATGTATAAAGCTTAAAACCGCAAAACCGCCCGCCACCGCCCTCAACCGCTTAAAACCGCACATTCAATTTTACTTTATAAAACCGCAATTTAAATTATTTTTTTGGAAAAACCGCTCATGGAAATTCGGTTTGGAAATAATGTAAAAAAACCGCGAAACCGCACCGTGATCACCCCTAGGCACAGCAATCAAAGAAACATTTCCGGACGAAATAATTCTGATGGCCGAAAAAATCATCTCCTAGTACGCTAATATCGTCAATTATTTAGTAAGCGGGGTTTTACCACCGTGATCACCCCTAGGCACAGCAATCAAAGAAACATTTCCGGACGAAATAATTCTGATGGCCGAAAAAAATCATCTCCTAGTACGCTAATATCGTCAATTACTTAGTAAACGGGGTTTTACCACCAGATATCACATATCATGCTAAGAAGAAAATTTCTTCATGATGTGAGATATTTTCGGTGGGACGAACCTCTTTTATTTAAAAGATGTGCAGATTCAATTATTAGGAGATGTGTACCTCAAGAAGAATGGGCAAGCATTCTAGAGCAATGACATTCATCACCATGTGGGGGCTACTTTGGGCCAACACGCACGGTGGCTAAGGTATTACAGTCTGGTTTCTTTTGGCCTTTTATTTTCAAAGATTGGTATAAGTTTGTTTTGCAGTGCGATAGGTGTCAACGTATGGGAAACATCTCAAGGCGACACGAGATGCCATTAACTAATATCATGGAAGTGGAATTGTTTGATGTTTGGGGTATAGACTTCATGGGACCGTTTCCAATATCAAATGGGTACATGTATATCCTCCTTACAGTAGACTATGTATCCAAATGGGTAGAAGCAATCCCTACTAAAACAAATGATGCCAGGGTTTTGCTAAAATTTCTACAAAAGAACATATTCACAAGGTTTGGCACCCCACGAGCACTCATTAGTGATGAAGGATGTCACTTCTGTAACAATCTGTTTAACAACTTAATGGAACAATATAGAGTAAAACATCGAGTGGCCACCGCTTGCCATCCACAGTCAAATGGGTTAGCCGAGGTATCCAATAGGGAAATCAAGCAGATCTTAGAAAAAAAGGTTAGCATAAATCGAAAAGATTAGGCTTTAAAGCTCGATGATGCTTTATGGGCGTATCGAACGGCATACAAAACACCTCTCGATATGTCTCTGTATCGGTTAGTTTTTGGGAAATCACTCCATCTTCTGGTGGAATTAGAACATAAAGCATTTTGGGCAGTGAAAAAGCTTAACTTCGACATGACTGCAGTAGGCGAAAAGAGAAAACTGCAAATAAGTGAACTAGAGGAGTTCCGTCAAGATGCATACGAAAATGCCCAAATTTACAAAAATCACACAAAGAGATGGCATGACAAAAAGATTCTAAGACGAGAATTCCTAACCGGGCAATTAGTACTACTTTACAACTCAAGATTGCGATTATTCCCGGGTAAGCTTAAATCAAAATGGATGGGTCCTTTCGTAATCAAAAAAGTGTTATCACCAGGAGGAGCCGTTGAATTATTAGCAATGAATGGTCGAACTTTCATCGTAAATGGGCAAAGAATAAAACACTACTATGGGCCAGAAACTCCACAAGAAGTTTCGACCATCCGCTTGTCATAAAAACAATCTCTGTAAGTACTTATTACGCATTCCTCTTTTCTTTTGATAATTTCCTCATATGTTCGAGACGAAACATATTTTAAGTTTGGGGGGGTTGTCAAGAATGCGTAATCTAGTACTTTTGCATTTTGCATTCCATTTAGGACTGCATGTAGAAGCACTTGCATTTTAATTTTCAAAAAAAAAACAATTTTTGTTTTATTTTTCGATTTTTAGTAATTTTTGTTTTAGCACGTTTATTGCTTTAGCACGTTTAATTGCTTTTGTGTGTGATTTTTAATTCAGTTCGTATGCCCAGCTCCCTATGATTTTACTATAAATATTTTATGGCATGGGATAACATACTTGTGGGAATAATGTAATAAATTTTTGGGAGAAGAGTTATTTATTTGCTTGGCATTTATTAAGAAAATTGGGTATTTGAGCATGTTGCAAAAAATAAGCCTGTGAGCTTTTGGGCCTTAAACTGCTTTATATTATGCAGACTTATTTTTTCTTGAGTGTGTCATTCATGATTGATAGAACTCTAGAACTTGCTCTGGCATCTTCATTGAAGTCATGTGTGTGTGCAATTTTTGAAAATGATCTAAGGCCAACTGTGTTTAGCCTACTTAGCCTAAAAAGCTTACCTATGAACTCATGATTCTCTGAGCCACATTGATCTTTAAAAATTTACATGTTTTTATCCCTAAAACAATTTCTTGAGATTATAGAAAATGAATAATTTTGGGGGAGATGTGGTGAAAATTTATGAAACACCGGGCGCCCTACGAAACGTCGGTTTTCGAAAAGAGAGGAAATTGGCAAAAGAAAAAGGGATGAGCAGTCTCTGGGGAAATAAAAAATTACATGAATCTCGAAAAAGAAAGAAAATCTCTGAAAAGAAAATTGAGAAAATCGAGCAAAGCAAAAGAAAATTCGAAAAACAATTCAGGCTAAAGAAAAAGAAAAGAAGGCAAAAAAGCCAAAGAATGAAAAAGGAGAACTAAGGGTGGAACTGAGTTGAAAAAGAAAAACTGGTATTATGATGATGATGAATTTGGGTTGGTGAATTGCAAGTCTGTATGCTTAAATTTTATTTGCTCAAGTCAAGTCACTTAATCCAAATTTCCCTACCCTTATCAAAGAGCCTACATTACAACCAAATAAAAAAGTCATTTTTGATTCTTAGATTGTACACACAAAAGTGGTCGGGATGTTAGACGATTTGAAAGCCTATGGTAGTTCTACTTTCATTGAATTGAATTTGAGCGTAAACACTTATCATACACTTCTGAGAATAGAGTGATACACTATTTACTTATGAGTTGCGATGTCAAGTACCTGAAAGAGTATTATAATGCCGAGTTTATGAATAACGACTTCTTGATAATGAGTTACATGGTTTCCTTGGGTATGGAGTCAAGTGCTATTTAATGTTTATAGTGTTCTTGAGTGTTCTTTTGTTTTTACCCCTTATATTATTTTTTTTAATTTTCTCGAGGACGAGTAGTGCTTTAAGTTTGGGGGATTTTGATGTGTGTAAAATATACGTGCATTTTGGGGCTTAAATTGATATATAATTGATGCATTTGCACGCATATTTACTATGTTTGTACTTGGTTTCCTTTAAAGGGCATGATAATGCGTATTATTGTAATTCTTGCAGGAAACGGAGCTTAAAATGAAGAAATGTCAGTTGAGATGCCCGGATAAGATTGCCGAATGCAAAGAGATTATCAAAATGACGGAAAAGAGGAACAAAAGCAAGTCACACGGCCAGACTGTGTAGCCTCACACGGCCGTGTGGAATGGTCGTGTGAAAATCGCACGGTTGTGTGAAGAAGGGAAGAAAACAGAGGACGGAGCAGGTCCACACGGCCGGACCGTGTGAAGTCACACGGCCGGGTGGACAAGGAAACCAGCTGCACAACCTACACGTGCGAATAGCCTGCCCATGCGATAAAGGGCTGAGCCTAAAGCCACACGCCCGTGTGGTCCCACACAGCTTGGCCGTGTGGGAGTCTGGTTCAGCGCGTTTTTCAGAGTTTGCTTCCCGTTCCAACTCTACAAGTGATCTCTCCAAGAATCTATAAAAGGGGACCAAGTCTTGCACGAAAAAACACAACTTGATATAGTAAAAACACATCAAATAACACAGGAACAAAGGAATCGAAGAGCTTTTGAGAGCAAAAGGCTAGGTCGCGAAGAACACCACAAGGCTTTCGCATCTAGGGAGCATAAGAGCTTCGAGGGCTTGGAGAGAGAATCCATCCTGACAAGAAGGGGTTTTCTTTCTATGACTAAGAACTCTTGTCTGTGCTTATATGATGTCATAATGTTGATTCAAATTTGTCTATGAGTTTGTAATCAATGTTTGGCATATTTTTTGGATCTTAGGGGCATAATCGAAACTGTGGATTTGTATTAAATATGATTACTTATTTTTTAATTAATTCATGCTTTCTATTTTATGAATTCGAGTGCTTATTATTTAATTGTTTTTTATCTGATCAATAATTAGCATGTCATATTTGTTATTACAAAATTCAGGAGATGAGTTCTAACAAAGACGGAAATCGAATTCAAACATGAAACATGTGTGACAGGTGTGTTTGCGGGGAGTCATTCCATTCACAAATCTTTTTGGAGTTAATAAGAATTGTAACGAACCGGGAGGACTACAATTGTTATAAATCAATTGTTTACGCACAACCCAGTAGGGGGAGTAGACGAACTTAGAAATTGAACCCATAGAATTGCATGAATTGGTTTTTAAGACTTTATTCGCATTTAATATTAAAGAAGCATGTTGAGATTATGTGCCTAAGGTTGCTCCTAAAGATGTTGAAAATACTTGTGGGGTTCACATATTTATTTTTATTTTCTTTCTTTATTTTTCAATTTTTAGTTAGATAAAAATACTTGATTTTCGGTCGCTTCAATAAAATTAGAATACGATGTTATTATAGCCTAAGTGTTTCGAGCTTCAATCCCTGAGAAATACAACCTTGCTTGCCATTATCCTTTAAACTACATTGTACACTTGCAGTTGTATGAACCAAAACAATTTTTGGCGAACAAATTTCTGTACAACAACTGTCAACTTGTTTTCTTTAATCTGCTCTGAGCCTTCACAGATTAGAGTCAGCTTTTCCCATATCTCCTTAGTAGTTCTGCAAGATTTAACTTTATTAAACATTGTGTTGTCAAGAGTTTTGTACAAAATATCCTTGGCCACGTTGTCCAAATTATATCTTTTTATGTCTTCATTTCTCCATTCCCTTCGTGGTTTTTCCACTTTGGCAGGTTTTTCAGCACCTTCCTCAGTAGCTCTTACAGATGTACTTTGGTGATTTTAATGGGTCCATCTTCTATGACAAACCACATTTCATCATGTAAAGCTGGGAGATGTGTATGCATGCGAATTTTTCAGTCATCAAACTCTTCTACAGTAAACATGGGAATACGAGATAGATTTGCTTCATGATAATAACTTTCTTTTGAAAGAAGATTTGAAAAGCTTGAAAGTGTTGATCTTTTGAAAAAATTCAAATCTAGTTCAGTAACCAGTGAGGAAGGTTCTTTGAACCAACCGCTCTGATACCACTTGTAGGTCAAAAGGGGTGTCAGTTAAGTCTAAAAGGGAGGGGTGTAAAGACTTAACCAATTTTTTGATTTTAAATTAAATTAGTGTTTTACAAGTAAACAACTAAGTCTTTTGGAAGACAGTTTGGTGCAACTTCAACAGGAGAGTTAACCACTCAACAGACTCGAGTGAGCTGTTGATAGAGTAACTCAGATGAGTGAATGATCTCTTTTAGAAAATCAGTTTACTTGGTTTTTATAACAGAAGTCTCATACTCTTTTTAGAATATGGTTTTCAACACTTGTTTTATATTAAATTATTATCAGTTGAGCAAGCAAATAAAAAATAGCAGTAATAAAGATATGTAAAGAGTAAATGCTGAAAGTAAATGACACGGAGAATTTATAGTGGTTTGAGGATGTGGTAATTCATCTACTCCACTATTATCTAACTCTGGAGGTAATCCACTAAAGCAACAGCTGTTACAAAATGGTTACAACAATCTAAGTAGGCTTTGATCACACAACCAGCTCTACTCCTGGGACTTAGGTTCTTCGAAAAACAACTGCTCACTACTTTAGCTTCTTCAAACCCTACTGACTTGATCACTTATACCTCTGATGGATTCAAATCATGCTCTAACTTAAACATTGATTCACGTCCTTCACCACTGACTTGATCACTTATACCTCTGATGGATTCAAATCATGCTCTAACTTAAACATTGATTCACGTCCTTCACCACGTGAAAGTGCAGACCCTTTGATATAGAAAAACAACTTTTCCTCTTCAACATATTGAAGCTTTCTTCTTTCCTTCACTAAATGTGTTGGTTAGAATCACTTCGAGTGTTTAGGCTTGAAGATTTAGAATGTGTAGCTTGAGAGAATGTTTTCTGTTGTTTGAATGCTTAGATTTCTCTTGTATGTGTCACGTGTATCTCGTAGAATTATACAGTTTGAAAAGGTGTTCATTGAAGAGATAGACATTTTTCAAACTTCACTTCTTGATCGTTGCCTTGTCTTGTTGTGAAACTTTTGATGTTGACTTTTCTTTAACATAAATGCTCTACAGGATGCCTGAATCACACCAGGTTTCTGCAGACATCCCTTTGGTTCCCAGCTACTTGTACTCTTTCAGCAAGACAGTTTTTAAGGTGCAGGTCTGTCCCTTACCATTTTGGGTAAGTCTTTGACTTTTCTTTGCAACGGACTTCTTCAGCTTTCTTCGAGTCCTTAATTTATTTTACCACTTTATTGAGTCTTCTCCTTGATTCTTGGATGACTTAGTTGTTAGTCTACTAAAAGACACAGCTTCTTTACTTGACTAAGATTCTTCTTCGATACTCAGCTGTGACACAACTAAATCTTCACTGCAATTCTTCAGTAGTTTTCTGCGATATTCGACTATGCTGCTTCTTGGCTTAGCTAATATCCTATCTATTACATAGTTGAAATACAACAGAAAATGGGATATCAACTTTCTAATCTAAGTTTTGTGTGCATCATCAAAATCTATACAAATAAATTTCCTAACATTCCCTCTTTTCTTTTGCCGTAATGTAGGTCCCAAGGGGTGTGAGGGTTAAGTCTAGAAGGGGGGTGGAATAGACTTAACCAATTCTTCGTACTTGATCTTTAGATCAGAGTTTTTACGCAAGTAGCAGCTTAGTCCTTTAAGACAGCTTAGTTCAATTCAACATGAGAGTTAACCACTCAACAGACTCGACTGAGCTGTTGATAGAGTATCTCAGCTGAGTGAAGAGAGCTCTTTTAAAAATTCAGCTTACTTGGTTTTTAACAGCGGAAGTCTTACACCCTTTTTGTTAAATAGGTTTTACAACACTTGTTTGATTAAGTTATTATCAGTTGAGCTAGGCAAATATATCTATTAGCATAATAAAATGTGCAGTAATTAAAGTGCTGAAAAAATAAAAAGATACAAGGCAATTTATAGTGGTTCAAGGATGGGATAGTTCATCTACTCCACTTTTTTCCATCTCCTGGAAGTAATCCACTAATGCAACAGTTCCCGGTCTATAGTTGAGTGAGCTTCCAAGGTTCAATATTCCCGTGCATGTAAGCATTGGATGTCCCTAATTCCGTAACTATTCTCCATGTGTATTACCTTCTTGATTCTCTCTATCTCTCTTTTTTTTGTTGTAAGTTTGTAATTTTCTGTTATCAATGATCTTTGTTTTGTTATTTTAGTGGGAGTTATTAACATTGTAGCCGGAGTGAAGGGACAATGGGGCGGGCATACAAAATGAAAGGGTGAAAGAGGAAGAAGAAAGAAGAGAAGTAGGACAAAGGAGAAGAATTTGAGCAACTAGAGGAAAATGTTACTCCACAGCCGCCAAAGAAAGTGAAATCGAAGGCGCATCATTTGGATAAGGAGGAGAAATTGGAGCGATTCATCGATGAATTACATGGAATTCCGATTGTTACGGTGGATAGTGGATACCAATTGTAACAAACATGGGGTTATCTTTATTCTCAAGGAGGCTTCTTTGGAAATCGCAAAAGTTGGGAACGTCTGTTTGGGAGAGGGAATTTGGAAATAATTATTATGTGTTTTGTAATGATGTTTATCGTTTTGATTTATATGGCCGGTTTTCTTTTTGCAGACATACCAGCTTGTGAGTTCGGATGAGCATGCCAATTACTTGGTGAGGCCCTGCAGATTATCGGCATGACATTGCTTTTCAGGTTTGAGCATTGAATCAAAACTTGATTAATTTTTTTATGCTTCTCGATGATTATATTGAATTTTGTTTGATAAATGTGATGTCTGGTTGATTTGATTTAGTTGTATATTTCTTTAAAAGGGAAAGAGTTGACACTGTTGTGATGCGAAGCCTAATAATATGTTTTTCAAACTTGACTCTATTGTTATATATATTTACATATATAATAATTGGTGTCCCACATTGGTATTTGTGTTGTATTAAATGAGTCTCACATTGATTGCATCACTTTTAGGAAGACACTCTCATGTATTGCATTGTCCCACATTGATTGTGGATTAAAGTGCGGAGCTCGATTTGATGTATAAAAGGGGGTTAGTTTGGTAAGTCCTACCAAACTTGGAAGCTTCCTCCTTATTATGGAGGAAACACCATGTGGCTTCTAATTTGGGAAATTAGGTAAAATACCCCCCAACAAGGGGGTATTAAGGAAAAATACCCCCACTTTATTAAACAATGAAATCTACCCCTTTTCCCTACCTAAAATGTCTACTTTACCCTTAACTTAAAAAAATCCAAAAAAAAAGGAAAAAGCGAGCACATGGGCGGGAGTGAAATTTTCAGCTAGCGGGCCTTTCATTTTCACCATTACAAACCCTAGTTTCACCATTACAAGCCTACTTCTCAACATTTCAAGCAAAGAGATCAACATTACAATATTTTCGAGCTCTTCTTCAAAATTACGAACCCTAGTAAATGCGACGCGTTTAAAGGAGGCAAAATCGAGGACCTGTGTTCGACAATAAATCTCAGTTCTTGCATCAAAAAATATGGATAAAGGTTAGTTTTGATTGTTCTTTCGTGTAATGTTAATGATTTTCATTTTCGCAAAATGGTTCAATTAACCAATTTTTCACGATTTTTGAAATGGGTATAATTTGAAGAGTTTCGATTTTTCGCAAGTTGTATCAGTAGGCAAACACGTGGGCATAACCGTAGGCAATTGGGTGGGCAGTTATGTTAAATATCAAAAATTGTGGACAAGTGAACGGAGATGTGGGCACTTGGTGGGTATTTATGTGGGCGATTGTGTGGGCAGTTTGTGTGGGCAGTTAAATTCAAATGTCATTTTGTTTGGGAGGACAAAGTGAACTGGACAGGATGTGGGCACTTGGGTGGGTATTTATGTGGGCAGTTACATTGAATGTCAAAATTTTGTGGGTGGACAATAAACCGATCTTTTATATCTATCTATTTCAGGGGTTCATATAATGCTCTTATGGGATCGAGTTTGGGATTGTGACATAAGTACATCCCGATGGAGGCATACAGAGAAGCATTCTAAAACTGTTCTCTTCCCTTCAGAGTTCACTTACGCTGAATTGTTGCGGAAAGCTTATATTTTCTCTAAATTCAATCCATATGAGTGAGAAATAGAGTTGACCGATTGGTTTGGCTATGAACATGTTGATCCTTTGCCACCATGTCCATCATAATCGATGATGACGATGTCAGGCTACTTGTTCGCATGAATAGCGAGAAGCCTTTGTCATTCGGTTTGTGCGATTAGAAGGGAAAATAAGAAGAAGAAAAAACACTCTTTGGAGTCAGCTAGTAGCAATCAAGTGATGTTACCAATTAAAAAAGAACCTATCATTGAAGAGCTTATGCCACCTCCTGTGCGTACGACGAAAAAGCGTAAAATGAGGGCTGCAAAAAGAAAAACTATTACACTTCCATATTTTGATATGTCTATGGAAGAACTTGAGAATGACCCTATGTTTTGGGAGGATGTAGATATGTCAAGTGGCGATGACTGTCCTATTACTTCTGAAGAGAATGATAGTGGTGTTGAAACTATCTACATCCCAATTGTTCAAGAGGATCTACCACGCCCCAAGAATAACATCGATAAAGGCAAAGGGGTTGTCAAAGAAACATCTGGTTTTGAAGAATATTTAAGTATGACTATTGAAGACCTTGAGAATGACCCTCTGTTTTGGGAGGACGAAGATGGTAGTGGTGGTGGTTGTGGTGGTGGTGTTGAGGCAGCAGCAAGGGGGAATGCTAAACTCGGGGGTGGGCACAAAAGTCGTCTAGAGAGTAGGCAAGAACATCAACCAGAAAATCGCCATGATGATGGGCAGGATAATGGTAGGCAGAAGTGTAGGCAAGATTGTGGGCAGTCAAGTGGGCATAAGAATGACAGCAATGTGGGCAGGCAAGATTGTGGGCAAGATTGTGGGCAAGATTGTGGGAAAGATTGTGGGCAAGATTGTGGGCATGAAGGTAGGCATGAAGGTGGGCATACTGGGCATGGTAGTCTTGCAAAAGGTGCAGCAAGCGGGCACAGTGGTGTGGGGCCTATTAGCAATCAAACAAGCGATTTGTAACTCCATCTCAAGTAGATGATGATTTACAGTTGGTCAAGTTTTCCGTCATTTGAAAGAAGAATTTACTCGCGACTTGCAATAATTTGTATCTTTGAAAAATAGACAACACATTGTTAAAAAGTCGACATAGTTAGATTTGTTGCCAAGTGTGTGGATAAAAATTGTGGGTGGATGATACGCGTGTGACTAGGCGGCGAGGTGGGCATCTATGGGTTGTTGTGAAATATATAAATTGTCATGAGTGTTCGATTGAAATGAACAACCATGAGCATCGGCAGCTAGGAGTAAGGTGTTGGGTGAGGCGATTATGTACGGTATAAACAACCCACACATTCATACCCACCTCTAGCTATTATTTTGAAATAAAAGATAAATTCAATGTGGACATAAGTTATGACAAAGCATGGAGAGCAAAGGAAGAAGCAATTAAATTGGTTAGAGGTTCTCCGGAAGATTCTTTCAAACAACTTGCGGCTTACTTGGAGCGTGTCCAACAAGTCAATCGAGGTACTGTGACCGAGATTGAGGCTGATGAAGGTGGTTGTTTCAAATATTGTTTTATGGCTTTAGGTGTGTGTATACGTGGATTTTGGACATGTATTCGACCCGTATTAGCCGTGGATGGTACGCATCTAAAGGGGAAGTACCGAGGTATGTTATTAGTGGCTACCGGTATGGACGGTAACAACCAAATTTACCCTTTAGCATTTGCCATTGTTGACTCGGAGAATGACGCTTCATGGAAATGGTTTCTTGAAAAGATAAATGGCTTGTTGGCGGAGAAGAAGGATTTGGTTATTATCTCAGACCGCCATCAGTCTATTGTTAATGCCGTTAAGGAAGTTTTCCCTGATGCACACCATGGAATTTGCATCTACCATCTAAGACAAAATGTTGTTGCCAAATTTAAGGATGTCGATGTATCGGCTCTACTCTATTGTGCCGCTAAGACATATAATGAATCCGATTTTCGACATATCATGAACGAGATATATTTTGTATCTAGTGATATATATAACTACCTGACGACTTGAAAATATTCGAAGGAGCAATGGGCTCGTGTGTTTTTTCGGGTAGAAGATATAGCATCATGACTACCAATATCATTTGAGAGTCTTAATGCCGTGCTCGGGATGCTAGGGAATACCCTCCGGTGGCTCTTTTGGATGCAATCTTAATGATGTTGATGAGGTGGTATGCGGGCGGCGTAATGTGGTGTGAAGATGAAATATCCATTAATGATTCAATTTGAGAAAATTGTTCGAGAGCGGGATGAAAAGAGTAGGAGGATGGATGTCCAAACATCGCATTACTACACTACCTACTATGTACTTGATGGTGATAGGAATGCCGAGGTCGATTTGAATGCAAGAAAGTGCACATGTAATGTGTTCCAGCTGGATCAATTACCATGTACACATGCACTAGCAGCAGCTAGGAAAGTTGGAATGCCAAGGTACGAACTCGCCTCTCAATTTTACACAAGCGATGCACTAATAGCGCATATGCAGAGGCCATCTTCCCGTAGGCCACGTGGACTTCTGGAATACCCCCGAGGAAGTATCCCAGTTGAATGTGTTGCCTCCAATCATGCGGCCCCCTAGCGGTAGGCCACGGAAAATGAGGATATTGTCCCAGGGCGAGCAAAAAATGAAAAGGAAGTGTGGCCGATGTAAAGGCACCGGTCATAATCGCAAAACATGCAAGAAACCCATTCCGGTGGGAAGTAACATCAAATCTTAGAAAGTGGGCAGGATTGTGGGCATTTGTGTAGGTAGGATTGTGGGCATGACATCTGTGTCATACGAAAGTCTGTAATTGTGGGCATTTGCGTAGGCATTATTGTAGGCAGGATTGTGGGCAAAAATGGTAGGCAGGAGTGTGGGCAGGATTGTGGGCATGACATCTGTGTCCTATACGAAAGTCTGTAATAGTGGGCAGTTGTGTAGGCATTATTGTAGGCAGGATTGTGGGCATGTAAACTCTTTAATGTTTTGAGATTTTTACATTGTTTACGATTGTTAAACTGTTTAATATTTACATTTGCTTAAGCAGATGTGTCTTATACAAATTTTGAATATAGTTGGCAATTGCGTAGGCATGATTGTCGGCAGGATTGTGGGCATGCCTAATTTTAGATCTGTGTCTTATACAATTTTTTATAATAGTGGGCATTTGCGTAGGCATGATTGTCGGCAGGATTGTGGGCATGTAAACTCTTTAATGTTTTGAGATTTTTACATTGTTTATGATTGTTAAACTGTTTAATATTTACATTTGCTTAAGCAGATGTGTCTTATACAAATTTTGAATATAGTTGGCAATTGCGTAGGCATGATTGTCGGCAGGATTGTGGGCATGCCTAATTTTAGATCTGTGTCTTATACAATTTTTTATAATAGTGGGCATTTGCGTAGGCATGATTGTCGGCAGGATTGTGGGCAGGCCTAATTTGGAATTACAAGAATATACAAGTACTAATGTCATATATAATTACGATTGATATACAAGTACTAACGTCATAAATAATATACAAGTACTACATTTACATCTAATATAGGAAACAGAAATAAAAGTTTAATCCACACAATATACTTACAAATTAACATCTAATATTTCCTTCTTTGTATAATTCGAGCAAATTCGAGAGCCTGAATTCATCGCACCTCTTGGGGTTGATTTTCACTACACCGCGCCCCGTGACCAAGGACTCCACAATCTTCATGCACATTATTCCACAATCACCGGTATTCAATTGTTGCGGAGGATGCTCATATCGTTCAATATTCCAATCCTTTTGGGTGGGCTCGACCTGTTGTCCCAAATATGAGCTTCTCGCACAAACTTGGTAGCATCAACGCTAATTTATGGAATTGTCCAATATAAGTATTGAATGACTTGGACTCGGACATTGAATCATATACAACGATCAACTTTTTGTTCAAGTCCAACTCATATACCACCCAATGGTTGCGGTGGCGTGGCCTATGCCATGACCTTCTCAACATCGCCCCCATGATTTTCCTACACCGTCTATTGGATATGTGCCCATCAAATATTCCAAAGATAGTCTCGTCCTCCTTCCACCAAGACCAGAGTTTCTTTTTGTTCTTTAAAGCTTTCACAAACTTGGCACCCCATTTTATAGTCAAATTATTCATCAAATAAAAGTAAATCAATGTCATAAACAAATTTATATAAAAAAACAAGATGAATGAAATGTTTGTGTAAATGAATGATGCTACGTACCCAAAATAGCATATCAACGGTTGTCCAGTTCGACAAGAAATGTTCAGGCCATTTTTTTGATTTGTACGCAACGAGGCGCACAACAAGTCCATTTGCTGCAATGTGGGCACATATGTGGGCAAACAGTAAGGCAGAGTTGTAGGCAAGTAAAAATAAAAGTGGGCAGGAAGATAGGTGAAGAAGTGGGCAGGAAAATGGAAGTGATTTTATTCACATACCTGATCATCCAGCCATCCTTCTGTGTCACGGATATTCAAGAACCACGAGGCACAAAATTTGTGACCTTCCTCAACTGAACAATGAACAACTACGTCCTTGTTGTCCTTGTTTTCATCAAACCACTTCTCAAATTCTTCAATCAAGGCATGTGGGTAAAGGCCCATTGGATCAAAGAGTTGCAGCTGAGGAATTTCCGGAGCATCCTCCACAACCACCTTACCCTTCTTCCTCGGTGGGACATGATGACTTGGGTCCGTAAAAGGTGATTTCTTCGTGGGGCCAGGTTTTATCGTCTTTTTACGTTTTTGATAAACAACGTCACCAAGTTTTGGAGATCCGAATCTGACAGGACTACCAATATCGACAAAATCAGGCTTGGCATTGTCCCCATCACTTTCGGATGCACCATCCTCAGTAATTGTTGGATTTGAAGCCACAACCTCAGTGGTTTGAACCACTGAAAGTAATGCATCAAGTTTTGAAGGTTTGGCAATCAATTCTTCAAATCCTTTGTGCGGGACATATGTAATGGGTTGGGCGTCGCTGCCAGTAGGAACAAGGGCAAAAGGACCTGGTGTATCTTTCTTTTCATCAGAAGTGGTTTCATCACACACAGGTCCTGGTATACCTTTTGAGGAAACATCAGAAGGGTATGAAGGTTTGTCGGCAACGATGTGGGCAGCAATGTCGGCAGGCTTGTCGGAAACAATGTCGGCAGGCAAGTCGGCAGGAATGTCGACAGGCTTGTCGGCAACAATGTCGGCAGCCAAGTCGGCAGGAATGTCGACAGGCTTGTCGGCAACAATGTCGGCAGGCAAGTCCCGATCGTCATCGTGTTGGGCAATGCGGGCTGCGTCCCGGTCGCCATCCTTGTCGGCACAGCTGTCGGCACCATCGTCGGCACTACGGTGGGCACTCGATGGAGCTTGTTCTTTGCCCACCTCTTGAATTGAGCATCCCAAATGCTCCATTATTGACTTCAGCATGGACTCAATTTTGTCGACTTTCCTCGACAAACCAAACCAGTCCATGGGAGGATTTGGCCCTCCATCCTGATCATTACCTTCACCCTTCTTTTTTTCCTCAAACATTTTTCTTTTCAAAGATTTCTTCTTTTTTTCTTCTTCATTTTTCTGTCTCAAATCCTCTTTCTCAAGTTCATCTTCCCACACAATAAGTTTTTGCAAGGACTCGATATCTTGCTCCGGTTTGGCGGTTTGGTGTTTGTGAACAACGAGCTACAAACATATAAACAAAAGTCAAAAACATGTGGGCGATAATGTGGGCACAAAAGTGGGCAAACATGTGGGTATAAGCGTGTATGAGTGAATGTCAAATTTAAAGGTGGGCAAACATGTGGGTATAAGCGTGTACGAGTGAGTGAATGTCAAATTTAAAGGTGGGCAAACATGTGGGCGTGTGTGGGCATACAAGTGCCCACAAAGATGTCGGGCATGCATACACACAATAAAAATTGATTAAAAAGCTTACCGTATCATCATCCCGGAAGCAAAGTCCGAAGATTGTTGTTTTCAATTTATCAAATGTAAAAAGCGTGGCCGGTTGACCAACGCAAAATACGTGGCACCCGATTCTTGGAAGCTTTTGTTGTGATGGCACACAATTTGGCGACTAGGCTGGGATCACCTCATATGCCCATACTTGTAAGGCGGGGTGGAAGCCGTGGATGTCAAAGTTCTCAAAATAGTGCTTTTCTTTCGTTTCTTTTCTTTCCCAAAAACCTTTACTCGTCGTCCGCCATGCAAGCACGTGTTTCTTTCACCAAGAAATCAAAAGCTACTCTTCCCAAGGATAAGCATTAAATGCTTCTAGATCATCGACAAGGTGAATATATTCTTCCACAATCTTTTTGGTTTTACGGTCTCTTACAAGAAGAACACCGTATAAGAAACATAGCAAAGCCGACTTATGGTCATATCTCCATCCCCTTTCTCTTTCTTGGACCATTCTTCTAAAGCGTTTTCCACATGTATCGCAAAGGGGATTAAATCTCTGAAGCATTTTTGAAGATCCCCGAGGACGATGGAATAGTAGACTTGGACCCAAAACCAAGTCCTGTGATCAATGAGAATTCAGATTACTCCAAAATCGCCTCTTTATTGTTGAAGTGGAATGTTATCTTGTCCAATGACATCGACTTGTCTTGTCGAAAGAGAAGGTGGAGATATAATTGGCCTTGAAATTTCAACTTTTGTACATCCATGAATTGGCCAAAGCACGATTCCCACGAACCTTTGTCTATTCCTAACGCTCAAAAAACCAACTATTCTCGTTTACTTCCTCATTGATTGCAACGAGCACTTAATCTCATTTGAAATTGGTCTTTTTCGTTTTGAACAAGCGCCATCTTTCTTGAACTGCACAATGAAAAGTAGTGTTGGGTACAAGTAGGCAGACATGTGGGCAGAATGCAAGGCAAATAGGTGGGCAAGATGAAAAATTCTCAAAAACACCCAAGTCCATACATATTCCAACCTAAAAGCACATTATATACTCAAGAAGATGATCATAAACTCCACACAACACGTCACGGACCCACAAAGTAGTATTAGGTACAAGTAGGCACACATGGGGATCGCAAGGCAAATAAGTGGGCAAGATAAAAATTATCAAAAACACCCAAGTCCATACATATTCCAACCTAAAAACACATTATAGACTCTACAGAATATAATCATAAAATCCACACAACACGTCACAGACTCCACAAAGTAGTGTCAGATACAAGTAGGCAAACATGTAGGCAGACTGCAAGGCAAATAGGTGGGCAAGATTAAAAATTCATGAAAAGACCCAAATCCATACATATGCCAACCTAAAAACACATTATAGACTCTATAGACTCCACACAACACATCACAGAATCCACATAGTGGGGAAAGAAGTGGGCACTGAAGTGGGCAACGACGTGGGCACTCATGTGGGCAACGCCGTGGGCACTCATGTGGGCAACGCCGTGGGCAAAGCACATGGCTAATAGGTGGGCAACAAAAAAATGTTGGAATAAAGCCAAGTACAAGCACATTCCAACCTAAACACACCATTAACTCCGCAAAACATGAATCATTCAACGTTAAATCTCGTTTGGAGTCATATAACAAAACCCTAAACTGTTTATTATTTTGTTTTCAAAACAAAACCCAAAATGGTTCAAAAAAACTAACTAAAATAAACATATAAGAGAAGAAAATGAAACAACAAACCTTTTCAACCGAAGAATGACCTTTGATTTTCAAAAACAGAGACGTCAAACAATCGCGATGGATAACACTAACGGAGACGTCAAACAACTTGTCGGAACAGGTGCTCGTCGGAATAGGTTCTCGTGAGGATGTTCGCGTGTCGAAGAGAGAAAGCAGTGGAGTCGGACATGAGTCGGACGTGGGTTGGAAGGTGAGAAGAATGGAAGATGAGTCGGACGTGAGAGGGAGAGAGAGAGTAATGGGCAAATGAAGGGTTCCCGCCTATTCATATTCTTTTTTTTTTTTTTTTTTTGGTTTTTTTAAATATAAGGGCATTTTAGACTTTTCAGGAGGAAAAAGGGGTATTTTTCATTGTTTAATAATGAAGGGGTATTTTTCCTTAATACCCCCTTGTTGGGGGGTATTTTACCTAATTTCCCTTCTAATTTTTTATTTTGTGTGTGTATATATATTATAATATATATATATAAGAAACAAAGAGAAATAAATAAATTAATTAATTAAAATAAGGAAAAGAGAGGGGAGGGGCGGACCGGGGCCCAGGCCGACCCATCGGTTCGAGCGGGTGGGTCCGACCCGGCTATTTAAAATAGTTTAAAATTTTAAATGAAAAGGTGTCTTTTGTGAAAGGACACAACCTTTCGAAGAGATGCAACTCTTGGAGGTAGCCTCTGGAAATTTTTAAATAGACTTCTAGATTCTACAGAAAGAGTACAAAATTAATAATCCTCCTTTCCCAAGTGTTCATTCTTCTTTCTAAACATATTTAATTTATAACTTCTGATTCTTGCTCCAGAAAAATTCTGAGAAGTGTAATCTTAGAATTTTCGTGATTAGGCTTTGTATCATGGAGGTTAATTCCTTGAGACCATTTACACCGTGTGGGAGAAATTAATACCTTAAAGATAACATCTTTAAAAGTGTGCCTAGCCTATACAGATTTCATTACCCTCAATATTATACACAATTTTAAGGTATTAAATAAATTTTCCTGCAATGGAGTTTGTTTTGGTGAAAGCACAACTGGACGATGGAGATAAACTAGAACGTTTGAATGGTCTGAACTACAAGTGCTGGTGTCTGAAGATGGAATATCTGCTGATAATTGCAAAGGTGTTTTATGTGGTGTTCGAACCATGTTCAGGGGAGGTGACTGATCCGAATGCAACAACTGCACAGAAGGCGGAAGCTACAGAGAAGGCCAAAAAGTGGAAGGATCATGACTTTGTTTGTCGTTTTACTATTCTGCAGTCGCTGAAGAATATGCTTTTCACGTCTTTCATATCCACAAAACTGCTGCAGAAATTTGGAATGCTATAAAAAGGAGGTATGTTAATGAGGATGATGGTAATAAGTCTTTTTTGGTTAATAAATATATTGATTACAAGATGGTGGATACTAAACATGTTATTGATCAAGTGAATGAGTTAAATGATATAGCAACAGAATATGCTGATGTTGGTGAACCCATTTTTTGAGATTTTCCAAGTTTATACTATCATTGGTAAACTTCCACCTTCATGGAAAGATTACCAAAAGAAACTGAAACATAAGAAGAAATTCATTTCGTTGGATGAACTTCTGCAAGGCATCCAAAATCCAAATTGAGACTGAAAGTCTTAAAAGGGATGGTTCAGTTTCTTTATTGAAGGATGGTGTGAATCAAGTGGAAGAAAAGAAGCTTCAAGAAAATTCCAAGGGAAACCAAGAAAAATCCAAGAAGAGGAAAAATTCTGCAAAGAATGATGATGGGAAAGCCAAGAAGAAAAAGAAGAATGGACCCTGCTATGTTTGTGGCAAATCTAGTCACTTGGCTAGGGAATGTCTCGCAAGGGGCCGAAGAAAACAGAAGAAAGAAATTTGGTAGAGGATGATTTTGTTGTTGTTCTCACAGAAATATGTGTTGTCAATGACATGGATTTCAATTGGTGGGTTGATTCGGGAGCAACTTGTCATGTTACACCAAACAGAAGTTTGTTCAAAACTTACGAGGAGTTAAGCAAAAACAGTCTACATGGGCAATCTTCGACAAGTGAAGTTTTGGGCAAAGGAACTGTGCTTCTTACCCTCTCTTCTGGAAAAACTTTAAATCTGAAAAATGTATATCATATCCCCTCAATGAGGAAGAATCTTTTATCAGTCCACAAGTTGGATGAGAATGGTTTTAAAGTAGCTTTTGAGTCCCAAAAGAGATTATTACTAAGAAAGAGTCATTTGTTGGGAATGGCTACATTCAAAGTTGTAAAAAGCACTAGGCGCTCGTTAGGCTTCAGACTGGGGCCTAGCGCCTAGGCTACTAGGCGAAGCCTAGGCGCGGCTAGGTAGGACCTGGGCGGGATTAGGCGGGCATAATCGGAAAAAAAAATCATAGGAGGACAAGGGGGCCTAGCGCCTAGACGGAGATTAATTGGGGCTAGGCGGGGATTTTTTACAAAAGAGGCTACATTAAAGACAATATGTACTTATTGAGCATTGAGAATAAAATTACTAGTTCCTACTATTATGTTGACTCTTTTAATTTTGTTGAGTACGCTTCTAATGATTTATGGCATTTTAGATTATGACATATTGGTATGAATGATATGGATCGCATGATAAACTATGATTTTATTCCTAAGTGTTCAAGTACTTTATCTATGAAAACTTGTGAATGTTGTGCACAATCTAAGTTGACGAAAACTTCTATTAAAAGTGTAGCTTGAACAACTAGTTTATTTGAACTTATTCATACTGATATATGTGATAATAAAGAGCATGTTACTGGAGGTGGAAAACGTCATTTTATCACATTTATTGATGATTTTTAGAAGTATACTTATGTGTATTTCTTAAGAACCAAGGATGAGGCCATTGATAAGTTTAAGATCTTCAAAAAAGAAGTTGAAAATAAAACCGATTTAAGGATTCTAAGATTGAGATCAGATAGAGGTGATGAACATATATCTAATGAATTTATATCATTTTATTTACAAAATGGTATAGTAAGAGAATTTTCAGCACCAAATACTCTACCTCAAAATAGAGTAGCTGAAAGGAAAAATCGATCCTTATTGAAAATGGTTAGTGCTATGCTAATACACTCAAAATTACCAAAGAATTATTGGGGATAGGCACTATTAAGTTCTTGTTACATAAGTAACAGAATTGTGAATAAGAAACATATGAAAACTCCATATGAATTGTTGGTTGGGCATAAGCCTAGCATTAAACATTTGAATGTATGGGGTTGTATTGCATATGTTTGTGATGCAACTTTGAAGAGGCCAAAACTTGGTAGTAAAGTTGTGAAATATGTTTTTATTGGTTATTTTTTAATGAGCAAAGCATATAGATTTCTTAGACTTTGTGATAATAATATGTTTGAAGTTATGTATGCTATTTTTTATGAAAATTTGACTGTTAAGGATGTAGATAAGTCAATTTTTAACAAAGACTTGTTAAACGAGACTGACTTACAAGTTGTATCTAAATCAGATTTTAAATCTGATAAACATCTAGATCAGAATGAAAATGAACAGTATGTTGAGTTGAGAAGTAGTAAGAGACGTAGAATAGAAAATAATTTTGGTCCAGATATGTTAACTTACATGTTAGAAGAGGACCCTAAAACTTTTCAAGAAGCTATGTCTTTATCAGATTCAATAATGTGGAAAATAGACATGGATAATGAAATAAAATCAATCCTTGATAATCAAACATGGACTCTTGTTGATCCTCCTCCCAACACTAAACCTATTGGCAGTAAGTTGGTTTTCAAAAAGAAACTCAAACCTGATGGTGCTATTGAGAAGTACAAAGCAAGGTTAGTTGCCAAAGGTTATTATCAAAAAGAAGAAATTGACTATTTTGAGACATTTTCACCTGTTACTAAATTTACTCCTGTCAGGACAATGTTTTCGATTGCTTCTATATTTAACTTAGAGGTTCATCAGATGGATGTTAAAACTGCTTTCTTAAATGGTGATCTTGGAGAAGAAATTTACATATACCAACATGAAGGGTATGTTGTTAAAGGTGAAGAACATAAAGTATGTAAATTAAATAAATCATTGTATGGTCTTAAACAAGTATCGAGGCAAATGGTATAAGAAATTTAAAAAGAACTTAAGAAGTTCGGTTTTAAGGATAGCAAAGTGGAAAGTTGTTTTTTTACTAAGGTTACTTCTGAATATAAAATGCTTCTAACATTATATGTGGATGATATGTTGATTTTTGGTTCTAATTTACAGTGTATTAATAAACCAGAAATTATCTGAAGCAAGTATTTGACATGAAGGACTTCGGTCCAGTAGATGTCATTTTGGGGGTCAAAGTGATTAAAATGAATAGAACATTTATATTAACACAATCTCATTATATAGAGAAAATATTGAGAAAGTTCAATTACTTTGATTGCAAAGTAAAAGTCTTATTGATCCTCAAGTGATGCTAGTTCCCAACGAAGGGGAAGTTGTAAATCAAGCAGAATATGCCAAATAATTGGTAGTATTATGTATGCGGTGAATCATACATGACCTGACCTTGCGTGTTCGATTGCCATATTAAGTGGATTTACTAGCAATCCTAGTGAAGAACATTGGACGGAACTGAAGAGAGTTCTAAGATATTTGAAGTTCACAATAAACTACGGTTTGCACTATAATTGTAGTTCGTCTACACTTGAATGTTATAGTGATGCAAATTGGGCAACTGCCAAGATTGACTCTAAGTCAACTAGTGGTTGGTTGTTCACTATCGATAGTGCCATAGTTGCTTGGGCTTCAAAAAGGCAAACTTGTGTTGCATTATCCTGTATGGAATCTGAGTATATATCAATGTCAGCCGCTAGGAAAGACATTGTATGGTTCAGAAGATTCCTTAGAACAATTCCATTTTCAGATCCTAAAAAGGGTCCTACTACTTTGTATTGTGATAATCAAGCTGCGATTTACAATACAAAGAATGAGAGAATATCAAGCCATAGCAAACATATTGCTATGAGGTATAATCATATCAAAGTATGGTTAAAAAACGGAAGTTGTACTTGAGTATCTTCCAACAAATCAAATGTTAGCCGATCCACTAACAAAACCTTTATCTGGTGAAAAGGTTACAAAGATCGATCATGAGAGATATAGGGTTGTTACCGATTAAATAATGTCTTGATTGAAACCAACTCTATTTTAAGATACAAGTCACTCATTTTTCACCTTATGTATGAGAGTTAAAAAAGGCAATTCAATATTAGACATTGGTGAAATGGAAATTGGGATACATTTCAAGTTCATATCTTAAAAATAGTGGGGGTGACACTATTTTGAAAAGTCTGATGTCTGATCTATGCACTTTATTTACCATAATAAGAGATTGGATTTGCAATCCTTAATAGACTTATAGCATTGTGGAATGTGTTATGTATATTCTTGATGAGTCTACCTATACAAGTAGATAAGTGAGAGGTCGCTTCTTACGGATTACTCGGTAAAATCCTAAAGTACTTGTGAAAACCAGGATTCAGCACAAAGCCCATTACAAAGGTATTGCCAAGAACAAAAGGAGCAAAGAATCAGCATAGTGAGAATATGTTTGCTTAGTGTGACATATTCAAGCATAATTAGAGGCTCGTCCACTTAATGGCTATTCACTATGTAAAATAAGTTGTATTTTTATTTTATATGTAAATAAGTGGAGGATTGTTATCATAGTTGTCAAAGGCACGCTTGAGGAGCGTCTCAGGCGCAAGGCGCTAGTCCATGCGCCTCATTGCCTCCCAGGCGAGGCATTTTAATCAGGCGCGCGCCCAGGCTCAAAGGCGCACAGGCGCGGGCGTCTGCTCAGGCGCGCCTAAGTAAAACGTAGGGTTTTTTGAGACTGAGCTACTTGAAGTTGGGCCTAAAGTGGGTTTTTTAAACTGGGTTTTTAAATGGGTTTGTATTTACTAAGTTTTCCTAGTGTTTCTTAAGTTAGGCCCTAATTAAACATAAGCCCAATTGCCCAACTTGGTTTTTTTATGCATGTTTATGTTACAAATTTTATTTATTTATTTTTGCGCCTCACTTCAAAAAGGCGCGCGCCTCGTTTTGCGCCTTGCGCCTCAGGCTCCGAGAGCCCTTGCGCCTTTGTGCGCCTTGAGCCTTTCACAACTATGATTGTTATATATATTTACATATATAATAATTGGTGTCCTATATAGATTTTTGTGTTGTGTTAAATGAGTCCCACATTAATTGCATCACTATAAGGAAAGCACTCTTATTTATTGCATTGTCTTACATTGATTGTGTATTGAAGTGTGGAGCTCAACTTGGTGTATAAAAGAGAGTAAGTTTGGTAAGTCCTACCAAGCTTTGAAGCTTCCTCCTTATTATGGAGGAAACACCAAGTGGCTTGTAGTTTTAAATTTTGTGTATAGATATATATTTATAAGAAATAAATAAATAAATTAATTAATTAAAATAAGGAAAAGAGAGGGGAGGGGCGGCCCGAGGCCCGGGCCGACCTATCGGTCTGAGTGGGCGGGTCCGACCTGACTGTTTAAAACAGTTTACAATTTTAAACTAAAAGGCGTGTCTTTTGTTAAAGAACACAACATTTCGAAGAGGTGCAACTCTTGAAGGCAGCATTTGGGAATCTTTAAATAGACTTCCAGATTCTGCAGAAAGAGTTATGAAATTAATAATCCTCCTTTCCCGAGTGTTCATTCTTCTTCTTTCTGCTTATTTTACTTCTGATTCTTGCTCCACAAAAATTCTGAGAAATGTAATCTTAGAATTTTCATGATTAGGCTTTGTATCCTAATGGTTAATTCCTTGAGACCATTTACACCGTGTAAGAGGAATTAATACCTTAAAGATAATATCTTTAAAGTTGTGCCTAGCCTATACAGATTTCGATACCCACAATATTATACAACATCTATTGATTTACAAGCTTTAATATAATAAAGGTTAGATTTGTTTGATTTCTTAATGAGCATATCTTGTTTCAATTCTAACTGGTCTGACTGAGCTCTTACAGCTCAGTTATTGTCTTTATGATTTTGTATATGCCTGCATTTTGTGCCACTTAGGCACTTACAACTTTGACTGTTGAGTGGCTTGATAGCACTTTGTGGAGGGGGATAGCAAGAATATTTTTATTTTCTGTAAATAATTCTAGAAATACTTCTTTTGCTATATAGGATATTTTTTTTTTAAATATAAGCCCGGATGTACTGATTGTAAAATAGGTGAACAATTTTCCCTCTGTTTATTAGTGTAATTGGTGTCTACTTGGTTGTTGCCGTATAGAGATATCAATTGGTTATATTGGACATCAGGCTTCTCACACAGTTCGGAAAAGTTGGTTAATATGTACGACTATATGGGCAAAGTTTTAAAATAGTAGTTTGCGTATCTTACATTGATATCGGTAGGGTTTTATCGGCATTTTGTATTTCTCGTACGTGTTTCTTTAAGTTTTCCTGATAAGGTATGTCCTTCCGCAGTTTCTGAATATCCAATGAGTGCTGCATATTGCATATCAATAATTACGACGAAAATGGAAGATCTTGTAAATGCATTATCCTTCTCTCTGACATTTTTGAACCCTTTGCTGCAATATGATTGGATATCTCGTAATAGTGGCGCGTGGCGTCTTCCTACGTTTTCTTGGGCAATAATACGATCATACTTATTTAGTAGGATGTTAGACTTACTGAATTATGATTACCAATACTGTTGTAGAATTTATCGACTCTCTGTTATCAGAAGCATTTTTAGATAGTCATATTGTATGATGCGCAATGTATTTTGAGTATTAACATGCTATTCAGTTTTTGATGGTTTTCATAGTTCAAACGTAATTTATATAAAGCAGGTGTCTATCATTGCTCTTCAAATTACCTTTTCGAAATGGCTATAAAGCAGGTGTCTATCATTGCTCTTCAAACGTAATTTATATTACTCTTGTCGTTTCCTTATAGTATGGATCATATAAGACATCGTGATAAGGCTAGGATGCTCCCCGTAAGGAGTGCGCCGCAGGGTCCGACTGCGATGTCTTGGCAAGGACCGCTACACCTCCATAAGGGCTTGGGTGTAGTGAAAAATACACAAGAGCCCTCACACACTAATAAGAGGAACACAAATGATAACAAGAAAATTAGAAAATATAAAAGTGGCAGTTGGAACATAGGTACTTTGACAGGTAAAACTATAGAGCTAGTAGATATTATGAAAAGACGAAACATAGATATTATGTGTATCCAAGAGACTAAATGGGTAGGCGAAAAAGCTAAGACACTAGATACTACAGGTTATAAGCTTTGGTATAGTGGAAAGGATAGAACTAGGAATGGGGTGGGTATCATTGTAGATCCTCTTTTCATAGATCAAGTAGTAGGAGTAACTAGAAAAGGTGATAGAATCATAGCCCTTCAAAATTGTAGTAGGTAACGAACTTATAAATATTGTTAGTGTATAACCTCAAGTATGATTAGATGATGCTACTAATGCTAAATTTTGGGAAGATTTAGAAACTCTAATGCAATCAATCCCTCAAAATGAAAAAGTCATCATAGGTGGAGACTTAAATGGACATGTGGGGAAGGATAATAAAGATTATGAAAGGGTCCATGGAGGATATGGCTTTAGCTCGCGTAACAATGAGGGTAGAACCATCCTAGACTTTGCAGTTGCTTATGATTTCATTATAGGTAATACCTTCTTTAAGAAAAGAGACGAACATTTAATTACATTTAAAAGTGGTCCTAACAAATCACAAATTGACTACTTCCTAACCAGGAAAAGCGATAGAAAAATATGCAAAGATTGCAAAGTAATACCTGGAGAAAGCCTCACCACCCAACATAGACTACTAGTTTTGGATATCAAACTTATTAACATACACTTAAAGAGAAAGAAAATTCCATACCGAGAATTAAGTTGTGGAATTTAAAGAATAAAGAAAAAAGAGATAGTTTTGTCAAATCTCTAGTAGAAACCATTGATTGGAAAGTGGAAGACAAAGCCGATGATACATGGAACTATGTAACTACTCAAATGAAAAAGATCGAAAAAGAAACATTAGGGGTGTCAAATGGTAATAAATGGAATAAAGAGTCATGGTGGTGGAATCAAGAAATCCAAGAGAAGGTAAAGGAAAAACGATCTAGTTATAAAGTATTATATTCCTGTAAAAACGAAGAAAATCTTAAAAGATATAAAGACACCAAAAAAGAAGTAAGAAGAGCAATATATGAAGCAAAAACCAAGGCATATGAAGATTTCTATAAAAAACTAGATACTAAGGAAGGAGAGAAAGATATATATAAAATAGCAAAATTTAGAGAAAAACAAACAAAAGATCTAACCCAAATTAAATGCATAAAAGATGAGAACAATAATATTTTAGTGAAAGACGAGGACATAAAAGATCGATTGAAGAGGTATTTCAATAATCTTTTTAACGAACCGAAGAGGAGTGAAGTCACATTAGGGAAACTAGGTTCTGAACTGAATAGAAACCGTACCTTTTATCGTAGGATTCAACTTCATGAAACAGAAAAAGCACTAAACAAAATGAAAACTGGCAAAGTAGTTGGCCTAGATGATATACCAATTGAAGCATGGAAATGTCTAGGTGGAGTTGGAATTGCATGACTTACTAAATTATTTAATGTTATCCTAAAAACTAAGAAAATGCCTAATGAATGGAGAAAAAGTATATTGATACCTATATATAAAAACAAAGGGGATATACAAAATTGTGCAAATTACAGGGGAATTAAATTAATAAGTCATACAATGAAACTATGAGAAGGAGTTATAGAAGCAAGAATAAGAAATAAAACTAGTATATTAGATAATCAATTTGGTTTCATGCCAGGAAGGTCCACAATTGAAGCTATACACTTAATTAGACGATTATGTGAACAATATAACGAGAAAAAACAAGATTTACATATAGTTTTTATTGACCTTGAAAAGGCATACGATAGAGTCAACCGGGATATAATGTGGCGCGTATTGGAAAAAAGAGGAATAAAAATAGCTTACATAGATGCCATAAAAAATATGTATGATGATATAACAACATGTATCAGGACACCAACAGGAATATCTAGTGAATTCCCAAATATTATAGGTTTGCATCAGGGATCCGCTTTAAGCCCTTGCCTTTTTATCCTAATAATTGATGAAATCACTAAACACTTACAAAAATCCATCCCTGAATTAATGCTATTTGCGGACGATATAGTTTTAATTGATGAAACAAGGGAAGGAGTAAATGCAAAATTGGAGGTTTGGAGAGAAGCACTCGAATCAAAAGGTTTTACTATAAGTAGGGCTAAAACAGAATACATGGAATGCCACTTTAGTAAAAACAATAGGAACAATGAGACGAAGGTTAAAATTGATGGACATGAAGTGAGTATAACAAAGAGTTTTAAATACCTAGGATCTATAATTGAAGAGAACGGAGAAATCAATAAAGATGTCACACATAGGATCCAGGTGGGTTGGAATAAATGGAGGAGTGCATCTTCTATCCTTTGTGACCGTAAAATACCATTAAAATTGAAAGGAAAATTTTATAAAACGGCCATAAGGCCCGCAATGCTTTATGGAGTAGAATGTTGGGCGACTAAATATGAACACGAACAAAAATGAGGGTAGCAGAAATGAGAATGTTAAGATCGATGTGCGGATACACTAGATTAGATAGAATAAGAAATGAACACATTAGAAACAAAGTGGGAGTAGCACCAATAGATGAGAAAATTAGAGAAATACGATTAAGATGGTTTGGACATGTTTATAGGAGACCTTTAGATGCACCTGTGCGACGTTTAGAAGGTAGGGAATCACTCACACAAATCAAAAGAGGCAGAGGTAGACCTAAAAAGACTAGGAAAGAAACTATTAAACAAGACATATTATACCTAGAAATAAATGAAAATATGGCTTATGACCGTAAACGATGGCGCGATATGATCCGTATAGCCGACACCACGTAGTGGGATTAAGGCTTAATTTGTTGTTGTTGTTGTTGTTGTTGTGCTTGTAAGTTAGTCATTTTTTTCCATGGAAAGCTGATGTTGCGCTTGAGTGTTCTTCCACTCTAATCCTTGTATGAATATGATTCAAGTATATTTTTTCTGTCCAAGCAAAGCTTCCACTCTGCCACAAGTTTGTATGAATTCTTGCATCAGTTTTTTCTAGGTTGTTTAAACATTATTACATCAAGTTTTGGCAAAGTATAGCTTTCTGTAATAGAAAAGCATTCCAAATTTCATGCACACAAGTAATCTCTCAATTGTACGTAGATTTCTTATTCCACTTTGTATTTCATTTTTCGGATGAATGGCACATATAGACATTCAGATAATCAACAACACATTATATTGCAGACTTATATTATTCATCCAACTAAAGTGGAATAGAAAAAAGTGGAATACAAAATCTTGAGCCAATTTTACTCAACGTGAATCTCACTGTGACGGGATCCTCTGTTTCAAAAGGATGTTTCATCTCCTATTCCATCGTATAGATGACATGTTTATAAATCCTCACGATTTACGCTTGATTTATGGTTGAAGAGTATTCTGGTACACGTGTCAATCATCTGTGTGGTGGAATGGAAGATGAAGCGCCCTTTTGGAACAGAGGATCCCGTTTGAAATATCACCTTTCAATGGATGCCAAGGCAAAGTCAATCCACCGGCTTTCGTTCGCCTGCCATCGGATTATCCCTCTGGCGGTGTTGGCTACGGCAACCCTCCTTCCAAAAGCTCTGCCATCTGGCTGACCGGCCCTGCAAAATATTGCTATCTTCCAAGAATCCTGAAACGCGTTTCCCAGCATTAGGTCTTCGTTCTTGAATTGAGCATTGAAAACTTCATTACCATCATAAGCTCCTACTATATATTGCTTTGAGGGCTCTCAAGCTGGTTCGTGCGTGTGCTGTTTGAATATAAAAGCCATAGCCTTGCCTAATTTCATTAAATGTGAGTCATTAATCGAATGTAATCCAAGATTAATTATGCATGCCCTAAGGTTAGGGATGCATCATCGCATTAGCTTTTTTCATGGATGAAATTAATCCTAGTACTATTATCATTCAAGTACGTTGAAATTTAGAGTTTTGATGGGACCCAATGAATTTAGTGCTTGTATATCCGCTATTTGGGGATTGATAGTTAATAAGGTCTTTTGTTCCACGAGCTTATAACTCAAGTGGTATCGTTCACTTTTTGAAAAGGTGTTGATCAGGGTTCAATCCCTGAGTCTTTCAGTTTCTTTGAGATTTATTATCTCCCTCCAAGTCCAATAACTTCTCCCAATTTATTTAAGAAAAATGCAATTTGTTGTTCATTTTAGGTATTACAAGAAACTAGTAATCCACCCGTGCGATGCACGGAGTGTATATTAAATTAATTAATTTTGTAGATAATTTTTTTAAGGAAATTTTTTGATATTAAAAGTGTAAAACTTTAATGAATAATTAAAATTGAATTGTAAATAAATATGAATTAATAAAAGAAGTTAGAACGATAAATATTAAAACCACGACACAAATTTTTTTTTTGGATACATCTTCCTAAATCCTAATCCTAACCATTAATGGCCTAAATGTAGGGTTAAGGACACTATTGCCCCACATTCCAAAGGAAAAGACAATTTTTTACGCTCGCGAATAGCTTTTGGACAATTTTACGCTCCCGCGTTTTTTTAGGCAATTTTACGTTCCCGCCAATTTTTCGAATTTTTTAGTTGTTGTTTCAAGGTTGTTTCTTACATGTTTCATCTAATAAAAATTCAAAGAAAAATAATTTTTTGCCCCGTTAAACAATCAGTTTTATATTCGAAATCTTAAAAAGATCAAAAAAATATACACATAAAACAACACATATTAAAACCAAATAAATTAAAAATAATATAGAAAAAATACATAAATAAAAAAACATAATATATTTGTTTATCCAATACATTAAAAACGTCAAAAACATTGAAATAATCAAGAAACAACAGAACAACATTAAAAACTATATAGAAACAACCCAGAAACAAGATAAAAAACACTTTATGAACAAAAAGAACTTAAAGATAGGTAAATACTGTATTGAAACATCGAAAACTACATTAAAACAACAAAGGAACATCATAACAACATTAAAACCACTATGTAAACAACCTAGAAATAACGTAAACAATATAAAAAATAACACATGAATAAAAAGAGCTTAAAATTAGGTAAAAACAGTTTTTACACATTGAAATCTACATGGAAACAACAAAAAAATTATTAGAACACAAAAATAATAGAAACAATGTACAAAAAAACACATGAACAAAAGAAACAATATAGAAACGACAAAGAAACAAAATAAAGATCGAAACAACAGATATAACATATGAAACAATAGAAGAAAAAGAAATTACCAAAAAAAATATGTAGGAGTATAAAAAAGTAAAAAAATATATATATATATATAAAGGGATAGTAGCATAAAAAATGGTTCTTTTCCAAATATAGAAATATTTCCAGATAATTTCTCTATATATTTTAGAAATATTACACTACAAATATTATGTTTTAGGCTGGCCACAAAGCGTCAACCAATAGAAAGGAAATGGGCTTGCAGCTAGAGCTGTCGAAACGGGAATATTTTTTATTCATATTATTAATTTTAATGAATTAAATATACTAATGGATAACAAGTACATATTTTATAAAAATATTATATACACTTTTATAAGAGACTAGTAAGGTGCATGTGCGTTGCACGTGAACCATATGAATTTATTAACATAATAAAAAATATTAATATTATTTAACTTAGTTTATTATAAATATTGTTAATATGGTACATAGTGAAAACATTGTGGAACCAAGAATTAATGCTAAAGAATGAAAAATTACATTCTCCTAGAAACGTATCTATACAATTTTTATTGTTTAAGTAGTAATCGAAATGTACAACTCCAAAAATTAAACCTCAAAGAACAAATAAATTGTGCATAATTCAATATTACATTTGGTGCATGAATTTTCTATCTCCACCACATATTTCAATATTTTTCTTTTTTGCCGAATATCTGATCTGCTGCAAATTCACTCAAATTTTGTTGGTTGGGTTGTTATTTCCATGTTTGCATTAGGAAATTCAATGATGGATCCGTCTTCTTTCGACTACTTCTATTATTTCTAAAATTTGATCGACTCTGACTTAAGGAAATCAAGAAATTTGTCTCTGTTATCCTTGTTGATTACTCTGGCATAAGAAAAGTCGAGAAACCTGACAGGGAGAAATTGTTTTTCCAAATAAATTCCAGTACCTCTATTCGTTTATGTTATTGCTATACCTTTAAATTCTAAGGGCAATCACAATCCAAGTAAACATCCATAATCTCATTTTCTGGTCATCACACCAGTAAAAACTATAACCATACAAATCACTAATTTTTCTCTACCGAATAAATTCCACAGGCTCTCAACAGCAACAACTTCTTGCCATGAAAAACATATTTTTTCTTACATGACCACAAGAACAGCTTGGATACAATCCTTTGACATACTGAGAATTTAACAATTACGTTTCTAATATATTCAGATTCAGCAAAAAAATCTAACTCTAGAAATTGCAACTGTTTTAGGTGAGGACATTTTGAAGTACAGCCAATAGAGAAATAGTAAAGATATACCCCAAAATTTTTGTTCTTGTTCATTTCCCTCAGAAATATTGTTTACGCTTTACTTCCCTATGTTTTATGATATATGTACTAAAACATGATGTTTACTCGTGTTATTCATTTTTTCAATGTCCAAACTATTTTATGGAGACGACATTGAAATTACTTTATTTCTTTATTCTTTACTTTTTTCATTTCTTTTCGTTTCCTTTTGCTTTCTTTTTCCTTTCTTTTTTATTGTTTTTCTGAATAATTCTCCCAAAATAACTATAAATATTTTCTCAAAATCCAATAGTATGTCTCACACACACATACAAGACTCCTCCCCAAACACACATATATAAATTGATTGTCCCATAGAACATATTAAATATAAAATTGTCTTGAAGAGAATTATTAGACGAATATTAGAAAGGAAAACTTTTAATTGATTCCATATTATTATTTATAAAGAGAATAAATCTTTTCCATAATGATGATCCCTTTTCACTGATGGAATTGCTCACGTTAGGGAAAAAGATCATCTAGTATACATATGGATACAGGAACTCGATACGCTAATGCATATATTATATTTTTTAGATATATTTTTAATTTTCAAAATAAATCTAAAAAACAAAAAGAACAAAGAAAACACACTTGCGTGGATTCGCGAATTTACAATGCTTCCGAAAGTGAAGAATTAAGAGTCTTATATAGTCCCAATAATTAGAGAAAAAACCATATTCAAGAACATCAAATATGTATATAATTTCAATAACCAAAGAAAAACCCGCAAGCTCATACATGAATTAAATAACATCAAATGTTTAAAAGATGACTCTAGCTGCATAGTTTCAATAGCCAGAGAAAAGCGAACATTCATAAATTTTCATATCTTTCCAGTGAAGAGCAAAAGAGCGTGAGAATTGCAAAAATCTCACCTTAATTTCTAATATGGAATCGACCCTTTTACAAAATCGGAGAACTCCCTTGTTGGGTCTACCGAGAATTCCTTCGAATCAAGGCTCCTCCACATATATAAGACAAAAGATTAAAATAATTAATTTTCATATTTATTTTCAAGGAGATTTCAGAAAGTTTTCAATTCTATAAACACTACGCTAATCTAATATACTGCATAAGCAAGTATAATATGTAACAAGAATAGATAAGTGTTTAAATATAATGCAATTTGTATTCCACATGCATAAAATTAAACTATATTATACATGAAATTGTTTGACAGTAATTAAAGGAATATAAGGCAGAAACTTTAAGATGAATTTTAGCAGGTAGACTGTCTGATATCCAATGATTGCATAGATAATGGATGCAGCAAAAGTGCATCATCATAATATAGAAACAATTATCAAGTGTGGTAGACGAATGAGATCATATGAATTGTTTAAATGAACAGCGTACTGGTTCATGTTTCAATGAGTTTAAGTTTATTGTTTATTATCAAGTGGTTCAAGTGCCCACTTTTTTGCTTTAATAACTGATAATTTAGTTCAATGAAAAAGTCAAGCTGCATTGCAGTGAAAATATTTTGTAGCCTAAAATAATATCAATAGGCATAAATGTTAAAGAAATCAATAAAATATTTGAAACAATAAAGCAGACATTTTCTATACTTTTGTTTACATGAAGATCAACCTTAACACTAAGCATATAATATAATCTTTTTGTAAGTGTGTAGAATTGCATTTTATTCAAGGGCTTAGATTCAAGAAATGCTCACAACTCTATTTCTCACCAAAGATAGCTATTAGAACATACTGAGACCCATAATTAGTTCGATTACAACCATAAATTATATTATTTGGGCGATACAACTGTCAAGATCTTTTATACACAATGAAGCCTTAGTGAACTTGTATATCATCGTTTCATTAGTTACAACACATAAAGATTATCTTCCTGCATCATTTGTTTCATTTATTTCTAAAAGTTTCCTCCTTCTGTGCATTGAGTTTGAGTGAAAATTGCAGTGTTGGACTAACAAATAATTTTATGAGTACGAAGAAAGGTTCTAAAAATATAAGATAGCCAATAGTACGGCAAATACTACAGAGAATAAGTTGGGTGTCTATTGAGTGCCCCCTCGAAAAATATAAAGTCTTGCCAGGGAAAAATAATATTGAGTTGGATCAAATAAAAGAAATAGCCTTTTCCTTGAAACAACAAATGCCTAAACTGGATAGGTATGCCGCAAAAGGTTGGGCCAAACAGTTGTAATTGCACTTTGTGTCTTGATAGACCTTTTACTTCATTTACACTGGATGTATATGCTGCAGATTAAGTTCTTGTTATGAATCTGCTAGAACACCAACTCCTCACCAATCTCAGCTGGAGCTAGGTTACCTTAATATGGATTAATTGAACAGTTATAGAAGAACACCTCGAGTGCTGGTGTGCCAGTGTGTGCTAGAGACGTGAGAGTGCAGAGAGAAATTCAGAGAAAAGAAGATAGAGAGAAGAAGATTTAGAAACTGATATTAATTTTCAAGTTGTTCATTTTACAATTCCTCGGTGATTTAATAGCTCAACAATTTGATCAAAACCACCGTAACTATTTCTAACTGTCCAACTGAAAGTTTAACTAATTTTACAACTAATCCGTAACTGATTTTTCGATAATTGGAACGGTGTCGTTTTCCCTTATATGTGTGTATATGACATTACCCCCTGAAGATCAGGCTTGTCCTCAAGACTGAAGGTGAGGGAACTGGCTAATGATGGTGTGGTAGTCCTCCCAAGTAGCTTCGGAATCGGGCAGATGGGACCAACGAACGAGGATCTACGGAGCAGTGACATTATTACGTTTGACGAGGCGGCGAGCAAGAATGGCTAGAGGATAGAGAATAACTTTGCCGTCATCGTCAAAGGAAGGTAGTGTGGAAGAAACATTATCAGTCGAACCCACTCTTTTCTTGAGTAAAGAAACATGGAACACCGGATGAATCTTGGAGTGAACAGGGAAGTTGGAGCTTATAGCAAGCGGCCCAACGGTTTCAATGACTTGGAAGGGACTGCGAATTTGGGGCTCAATTTCCAAAGAGGACTCTTGTGAAGGAGAGTTGCGATATGGTTTCGACTTCAAGTAGACCCGATCACCCACAAAGAAAGTGTCGATCCTTACGATGCTTGTCCGCTTTGTCTTCATACGATGTTGAGCCGCGCAAATGGGAAGTGAGGTGATGTTGAATAGCTTGTCTGTCTGGAGAAATTCCTCGATGCCGAGCACATGCGATTGGAGGTATGGGCCCAACGCTAAATCCGAGGTTTGTAACCATAGAGGGCTTCAAATGGCGTCATTGCAAATGGATGTATGAAAATTGGTGTTGTACCAAAATTGACCATAGCTAGCCAATGAACCCAACGCTTTGGAGAAGAGCCGCACATACACCGGAGGTAACTTTCGAGATTATTTGGTTTACCCGCTTTCGGTTTGGCCGTCCGTCTCGGGTGGTAGGCCATGCTAAGATGTTGTTGTACGCCAAGAAGTTGAAAGAGATGCTGCCAAAAATGGCTCGTGAAGATTTTATCCCTGTCAGACACAATGCTACAAGGCAATCCGTGAAGCTTATAAATGGTGTCAAGAAATGTGTGTGCTAATTGTGACGCAGTGAATGGGTGGTGTAAAGCAAAGAAGTGTGCGTATTTAGTGAACCTATCTACAATCACCCAAATGGTGTTCTTGCCCCCAGAAAGAGGGAGCTGTTCAATAAAATCCATGGTAAGGTTCAACCAAGCTCCCTCAGGGATGGGAAGAGGAGTTAACAACCCCGACAGACCTTTATTCTCATGCTTACAAAGTTGGCAGACATCACATTGAGAGATAATCGAATGAATTAAGGATCGAAGGCCTGGCCATAAAAATGTAGCCTGGATCCTTTGGAAAGTGGCTTGTTCCCCAGAATGCCCACCTAAACCTGAAGAGTGCATGTATTCAATCACTCTCCTCCTCAAATCAGTCGCTGAGCCTACATATAGGCGTCCCTTGAATCGCAAGATACCCCCTTTATAAGAAAACAGAGAAATATTGTAAGGAAAAGTGATGCAGTCCGTGATGGCTTCTTGAGCTAAGGTATCCCCTTCATAAGTGAGCTGAAGTTCAGTAACCCAAGAGGGTTGCAGCAGAGTCAGACTACTACATTGGCCCTCGTCCAAATCTCTTCGAGAAAGTGCATCGGCCACTTTATTCTCGACACCTTTTTTGTATTCAATCCCGTAATCAAATCCCAAAGAGCTTGGTTAGGTACTTTTCTGCAAAGGGGTGGAAATTTTTGTTCAAGAATGTATTTTAAGTCGCTGTTTTGTTCGATTTGATAACAAATTGCCCCTGAAGTAAATACGGTCTCCATTTTTCCACGGCTAACAAAATGGCTAAGAACTCCTTTTCATACACTGATAAACCGAGATTTTTGGGGCCAAGAGGTTTACTGATATAAGCAAGAGGGTGATGATCTTGCAATAAAACAGCTCCCAGACCATAATAACATGCATCTGTCTCAATCACAAAAGTTTTGCTGAAATCCGGTAACTGTAGAACAGGAGATGAAGTCATGGCTTTCTTCAAGGTGTTGAAAGCCTGATTAGCTCCCTCGTGCCATTTAAACTGCCCTTTCTTCGTTAAATCAGTAAGGGGCTTGGCAATGAGACCATAGTGGCGTATGAATTTTCTATAATACCCTGTCAAACCCAAGAATCCTCTCAAAGCCTTGACTGTTTTTGGTTGAGGCCAATCCACCATGGCCTGAATTTTTGATGGGTCTGCAGCTACACCCTCTCCACTAATAATATGACCTAAATAGTCAATTTGCAGCTGCCCAAAAGCGCATTTGGATGCTTTCGCAAAAAGTTGATTTTGTAGCAGAAGTTCAAACACAATTTGTAAATGAGTATAATGCTCCTTCATGGTGGGGCTGTAGATAAGGATGTCGTCAAAAAAAACGAGCACAAATTGTCGGAGATGGGGTCTGAAAACATGGTTCATGAGAGCTTGAAAAGTGGCGGGGGCATTAGTTAAACCGAAGGGCATAACTTTAAATTCGTATAAGCCCGAAACCGTAACAAACGCTGTTTTGGGTATGTCTGAAGGATGTAATTGAATTTGATGATATCCGGCCCGTAAATCGATTTTTGAAAACACCTTATCGTGACCCAACTCATCAAGCAAGTCATCGATTAAAGGGATTGGAAAGCTATCCTTGATGGTTAGAGAATTTAATTTCCTATAATCAATGCAAAATCTCCACGTGCCATCTTTCTTTTTAACAAGCAAAACAGGAGATGAAAATGGACTATTGCTGGGTTGAATAATACTTCTTTGCAACATTTCTTGGACTAATCTTTCAATTTCATTCCGTTGCACGTACGGGTACCTGTAGGGATGGAGTTTGAATGGTTCCACTCCCCACTTCAAATGAATTTTGTGATCATGACTGCGATTTGGAGGTAAGCTCTTAGGTTCATCGAAAATAGATTGGTATTGCACCAGTAGGGGTTGGAGTTCAGGGGAACTTGGGCTGATTTTCTTTCCTTCGATCCCAGAAATCATGCACAAGCAACCAAACACTGCACCTTTGCTTTTCTTCATAGTCTTCTTAAATTGCTTCCCAGTGATCATTTTGAGAGAGATTTCAGGTTGTAGGCCCTGTAGAGTGATGGTTTTCCCATTTTTGTCAAATTGTATTCGTTGCTTATCAAAATCAAAAGTAACTGGTCCCAACCTTCTTAACATATCAACCCCAATAACCATGTCACAACCCCCGAGTTTGAGAAGTCGGACCCCAACATTGAATCTGCAATTTCCCATTTCCCATTCGAAATTTGAACATTTGGAGTTACACTCAATTTTTCCTCCATCAGCAACTGTGACTAATAATGGTTGAGTATGCTCCACTACACAACCCAAACGTCTAGCAATGGTTGGGTCTAAAAAACTATGCGTGCTGCCCGTGTCTATCAACACTGTAAGGGTATTATTACCCATTTTTCCCAAGAGTTTGATCGTATCTGGTGTCACTTGACCCGCCAATGCATGGACTGATATTTGAAAGTCTCCTTCCGTGTCAGTATCTGTATCAGTGAGAATGACTTCCTCTTCTTTTGGATTCTCACCAATGATCACAAATAATCTTTTACATTTATGGCCGATGTGGAAGGTTTCATCACAATTGAAACAAAGACCTTTTTGCTTTCTACTAGCCATTTCTTCAGGTGTTAGCTTCTTGATGGGAGGGTATTTTTCTGGCAGCGCTGAAAAATTCTTCGTTGTATTGGTAGGATCAGTAGAGCCTCCCTTCCATGATTTTATTCCTCCATTAAAATTGTTTTGAACTCTGTTTTTTCCCCCTCTCAAGGAATCAATCACTAGCTCTTGCTTTCGTGCCAACTGTATAGCCATGGTTAAGCTAGTAGGACTGAACATTTCTATCATTTGGCCTATTTCTTCCTTCAACCCACTGATAAAGCTCTTAATGAAGTATTCCTCAGTCAATGATTTATTCATGTGGAGCATGAAAGCTTTCAATTCTTCAAACTTTGTAACATATTCATGTACTGACCCTTTTTGCACAAGTTTATTAAATTCACCCACCAAATTTCCTCCTTGCACATTGGAAAATCTCTCTAATACGAGTTCACTGAATCTATCCCAGCCCATGTTTTCTTTCCCTTCTATGTAATCCAAATACCAGCTATCTGCTATACCCTCCATGTGCATTGCTGCAGTAATAACTCGCTCATACTCTGTCATCGGATTAAAAAGAAAACATTTGTGGCATTTTCTAATCCAATTTCTAGGATTTTCCCCTGTAAACTTAGGGAATTCAAATTTAGGCATCCTCTGATTCCATTGATGGTTGTTTTCTGGTTGTCTATGGTTTGGGGATGGAGCTAAAATTCCACTTTCGCCTCTTCCTTTCGCAAAATGAACTGGTGTTGGAGTATGATTAAGGTTTAAGTTTTCCTTACCTGCACCAGTATGAATTGCTTTCAGTGCCTCTTCTAGCTGCCCCTTGATTGAGCTCGTCATTTCCTCCATTTTCTTTCCCAATTCCACCACTTGTTGCTCTATTGCATCCATTCGTAGATTTTCTCCATTATCAGCCTTCGAATTGTTTCTCGTCATTTCAATCAGAGTGCACCAGGATCGAATTGCTCTGAGGCCAATGTTATGAATCTGCTAGAACACCAACTCCTCACCAATCTCAGCTGGAGCTAGGTTACCTTAATATGGAGTAATTGAACAGTTATAGAAGAACACCTCGAGTCTTTGGTGTGCCAAAGTGTGTACTAGAGACGTGAGAGTGCGAGAGAGAAATTCGAGAGAAAAGAAGATAGAGAGAAGAAGATTTAGAAAGCGATATTAATTTTCAAGTTGTTGTTTTACAATTCCTCGGTGATTTAATAGCTCAACAATTTGATCAAAACCACCGTAACTATTTCTAATCGTCCAATCGAAAGTTTAACTAATTTTACAACTAATCCGTGAATCGATTTTTCGATAATTGGAACGGTGTCGTTTTTTCCTTATATGTGTGTATATGACATTTCTTTCACAAAAAAAGATGGGGTCGGCAGGAAAAGAGTTTCTTACCATCCCCGTGAATCAAGCCTAGTTGTTTCTAGACATGATAGTCTAATTTAATCTTATGAGTGTCCTTAATCTCCCAAATGGACAAAGTGTGCCTTTTAGTTTAATAGAGTTGCTCTTGATAATTAAAAGGAGCATTGGTTAAGTCTAGCTCAAAGAACTTTGTCAGAATTTTAAGACAAAATCACGTAACATTCAAGTGGAATTGATTGGATAACTATGAAATCACATGTTGAATAAAATAACAACTAGGAATTTGTGGACTAATACGAGAAGTGTAGAAAATGGTAAGCTGCATGAACGATTTCCATAGTGATTTTTATGTGGATATGTTTAAAACTAATACTTTGTGCTGTAGGTTCTATTAAATATGCCTAGTGAGTGTCAAGTGTGGCTATGGATTTTAGTGCGGTGAAAATCCTATAGGTTCAAACACATAAGATAATAGTGGTAATAGGATACACTATTTGGAGAACTAGAGTTAACGAGAATACGGGAGAGTCCTATATAGTTGAACTTTCAGTCTCCTTTCTGCCCCATACGTATAGACTCTACCAAAATAACATTTTAAAGAGAAAATCTGTAAATGTGGACAACCGAATAAAAAATCTGCACAAATATAAAACATGCAATAGAGAGAAAGAATGATCAAATCAATCGGATTTTCTTGTCTTTCCTCTGTTGAATTTTTTATGATTTAAATTGATGAAATTCAATTGTCTTTCCTCGGATTATATATTTCTTGTTTGGTTATGCCGGGAATTATAAGGTATAAATATGGAGGAGGAAATTCCACAACTGTAAGAAGGAGAAATATTTCTTTTGCAATACTATCATTGTCTCAGTTTCCTCTGTTCTTGACATAGTTGTTTGAAGAAACAATTCCTTTTAAATGAAACACATCCTATTGTGCCTCTATTGGTTTTGCTTCTAGAATTTACTTTCTTTATTTGTCTTTGTAGTAGTTCTGGCTTTTTATAGGATGTGTTGTCCCGAATAGAGCAGATTAGCATTTATTAAAACATTCACATTCCATTCAACATGATTCCCCATTAGCATTTCTTAAAACATATGTACCAAATAGAGTACATCCCTTTCTAAAACACTAAACATGTGCACAAACAATAACTCATTGCCCTATACATGGACAAAAGAACAACAACTTATCCACCAATTTGAAAAACATTACCCAATCTATTTTTCATCAAAAAAAATGGACAACAAAAAATAATTATCGCCGTGCTCTATTTTAAACATAATCAACTTCTCCTTAGCCAATTTGCTTTTACAGAAATACATAACTAAAAGATTGCAAAGAACTAATACCCAAACATAATCAATATAAAGATCCAACTTTCTCCGGCCATTATGCTTTAATTTGACAAAATATAGCACGCATGAAAAAAATCAAACCCGAGTAAGCAAGGGAAGGCAAGAAACCCACATAAAGTCCGCATTTTTCGACTCCTCTCGCCTCTCTCTGTCTCCAAATATTTTCTCCTTAAAACCGAAGCATTGTGAAGGGAAGTCAAAACGATTGGACAAAAGGCACGTAACCCATTGAGAAACCCACAAATGAGGCGTCTTCAATCTCGAGAAAGAAGGGAACCAAAAGATGTAACTATGTAAGTATGTAACTCTTGAGAAACCCACCAAAGGTCATCTGGAGTCGATTCTTTTTAACCAATCTACTACTATCATAATATAAACTTAATTAATACATTAAAGCGAGGATAACTTAAGCGAGGGTAATTTAGTCCAATCATATTTTAGCGTAAAACATTCACCTTTTATGATAGTAGTAGATAGTAGATAGTAGATAGATAAAATATCAATTATACTATTTTTTTGTCTATTTTATCTATTTTTCTTTTTTTCTTTTTTTCTTTTATTTCTGGCGGGCTAGCCCGCGCGGCCCACCGACCCGCCCGCCAAGCCCGCGGACACGCTGGCTAGCTCATTTAGGCCCGCCCCTTGGTGGGCTACTAAATACTTAACCCACCCCTATCTTAGGCGGGGCGGGCGGGCGACCGACGGGCTGACCGTTTGCTTTGACTCTACTTGCAGCCTGTTGTAAGAAATAGCCCAAAAAATAGATTTGATTCCTCTAGTCACAAATTGATGCGGTCATTGACTCATTTCATGTTACAATCTATCCTAATATATTGTGCTTTGAACAGAAAAGTCTAGAAAACTTCCGCCGCTTCTTTTCCTCTCCTCCGTCACTTCATTTTCCAGTCCAAAAATTGAAATACATCAAATACCAGAAAATATTTTATGAACTAATCTATATTTCAATCACAAAAATTGTCGATTTATTGTTTTTTTTAGGTTTATCTGTATTATTTTTATCTCCTCCGTCGCTACAGTTGTCATTTTTGTTTCAACTGTTCATATATGTTGAAAGGAGAACATATTTTTAAGATCCGTATTTTGATCTTAAAATTTGTTTCGACCCCTCATATTTCTTAACTTTTTACTGGTTAAACATATATTACTCTATCGATCGGAAAAAGATGTCACATTTATGCATGTATGTTTTCAGATATTTAAACGAAACCAAAAAAACAAAAGTTCAGCTCTGTACTTAGAGGAATGTATGTATAATATTTGTTTTGTGGTTTCCTGGAATGAGAAACAAAAAGACATAATTATGCCTAATGAATAACAGATTACATAAGATATTTTGTCAATTTAAATATGATTCTTGGTTATTCATGCTTCGAAATTTCATGTGCATACATATGCTTCACCTTTTTTATAAACTACTGGTACTGAAAAGCTAGTATTTCATGCTTTCTCGAAGCTTCCTGCTGAAATGAAATTATATAATGTAGATGGTTGATCATATGTGAAGGGTAGCTCCATATGCTCTGTCTTTATACTGGTATATATTGTCCTTACGGCCACAAAATTATTCTTGGCATATCTGTCTTGAAAAAATGGAATCACTTGGGGCTTGGGGCTTTATTTGTTGCTTGTTGATACCATTCGTACGCCTATCATCTGCACCTTTTTTTATTTACACTTTTCTTTTTGATATTTTTTCACATCCAAACAGAAACTCTGAACAATGTCTCGGATCTATAGTGTGTGCCTCCTTTTAGACTTCATCCCAAGCCACTGAACAATCCACAGCACTGGGCCTGCTTCGCCCATTTTCTCCCGCCAGACTCAATTGAAGTTGTATTTTCTTTTCTTCGGTGAATGACTATGTCACTGTGACCTAGGCCCGATTAACTGTTGAAATTAGCGCAACTCAAATCAGCCCAGAAAACATGCATTATAGAATTTTTTTTAGTGGAAAAGTATCATATGTGATCTAAAACAGAAATCATTAGTATTTTTTTTTTCATTGCATAAGAAATTAGTTTATTTTGTATTTTTGTACATAAATGAGATTAGATAAATAACATCAGTTGATGTGTATTACACATGTATATGAAGATTCAGAATAGTTCCTTTGATCATGTTACATATTATAGACTTTGTTAAATTTAATACTCAGGTTTTGAGAAATTATTACTGAAAAACTTATATTTCCAAATGTACTACAAAAAAAATTTTTTCTATTGAAATATTTGTCATAGATTTCTTTGACTATATTTTGTTACTAATTTCATTTAATGTTTTGCAGATAAAAATAAAGTGAAGCCTAAGTTTTCTGGAGTCACTCAATATGCTACTCAGGTAAGAAACTTTACCTTGTCATAAATTTAATTTTATTTTGGTGAAATAATAATGTTCTACTCACATAAGTAAAAAATAAGTCTTTAGAGAAAAAATATATACAATCCCCATAAATTCTATATTATCAAATCTAATACTATTTTTCTGTATTTCTATATGACACAGGAATAGTTGGACATCATATACTCATTTTGTATAAACATCGACCTAAAAAACATAACTTCATAACAGGATAAGTTCTGTAAAACGTGACTCAACGGATACAAAAAAAAATAGCAAATCTATAGAAATATTAAACAATCCAAAAAACATACAAAAAGAAAAAAAGAAAAAAAAATGTAAATCACATAACTGGAAATTCAAATAAACTTACCTCTGATACGAAATATTCATTCCTGATTAAAATAATATTTTTCTTATGCAGGTACGGTAAATAGCACGAACCGATTGAACTCTCGTCTCTCAGTGGCCGAAAACATCTTTGTCCGATTAAGGTCTTGAACCAAAGAAAGAGAATAGAGCCATTTTGCTGATGTTTATCATTTCTAGCAAAGTGATCTTGTGTTTTTGGATGGTGATGATGTATGTTTATAATGGAAGTTAAAAGTGTAAATATTTGGACTGTAATTTAAATTTTGAATATTTTTTCTCGGTTCCAACACAAACAACTGCCGTATTACTCACCTAACTATTTTGAATTTTGAATTTTGAATATTTTTTCTTGGTTCCAACGCAAACAACTGGAACAACTTCCAATAACAGAAACATTAATTTTTTTTAAGTCGTGCATCCGAATTCTTATGTAGCAGCAATTACGAAGAGTTGGGCCAAAGTGTTAAATGAAATAAAAATAAACTAAAAACTATCAGAAATTATTTAATTAATGCAGACTCATTTGACGTGATTAGGAATGAAAAGTTTCCATATTTGGCAATAGGTTTTTTGGCGGGAACTTTCTATTTTTGTAGGCTATCTTGTTTTTATATATTAATATAGATAATTCGATCAAAACCGCTGGTAACGTTACTTGCCACATCTTTAACAATAATATTTCACTGGTCAATATGACTAAATTTTAGCCATGATTTGTACAATAACTTAAAATTTTGAAAGGGCTACTTAGTAATATAGGAAATCACTAAATCTTAGTTGGCAATATAATCGAAATACCAAAATTCGCACTTCTTAAATACTTATCTAAAGTTTTGTGTTGAGTCAAAAACGAAGCTATAATATTGAAACATATCGAGTACTATTTAAAATTAAATGATAAAATGTGTTTTATACCACATCAAAGAATTTAAAAATGGTTGTTAACGGTTCTTGTGTGCTACACTTATCCTAATTGTACATATGTATTTTTCTATTTTTATTTTTCCTTTTGGAGCATGGCCCAGGTGTTAATGGATTGGGCTGCTCAAAGAAATTTCCAGTTCTTTAGCCCATTATGAATAAACCATTTAAGACTAATTTTTGAGGAAATTACACAAAATACCCCGATTTTTAGAAAAAAGACAAAAATACACACCCATCACAAAAATACCCCACCCACTCCATTTCATGACAAAAATACCCTACCTTTGGTTTCATCACATGTTTGGATTAAGAACATTTATTAAGTTTTTTCCAGTTCCCGTTAAGACTTCTTATTAAGACTTCTTCCTCCTTTTTTCACAAACCCTAGCTCCTCAAAAATCAAAATCTGAAATCCTACTCTCTTTTCACCTCCCACCTGTTGCACGGCTGCACCTCTTCGTTTTCGTCGGCGCCTCGCCATCTTCTCCGCCGCCACGCCTCGACTAAGTCTGTTTTTCTATCTCTTTATTTTTTTTAATTTCGAATTTGGGTTTTTTTTGTAGTTAGAGAAAGAGACTTTTATAGAGATCGAGAGCACGTATTCGTTCTTATGATGGAGTTGACGCGTTTTTGTTTCGATATTTTCTTCATCGACTTTTTACTGTATATTAGGGGATTAAAATTTTAAAGGGCGTCAGCCTTTTGCAATTAATTGTAAATTAAACTGTCTCCTTTTTGGTTTGTCCTGCTTTTGTATTTTGAACTGAATTTATATCATGATAGCTATAATGGAGATAATATGCTATGTGATCTTGTTATGCTATGTGAGTTGTCATATGTTTTCCAGAACTGTGACGGATGCAAAGAGGAAAGCATTTGGTTTTTGTTTTAACGGGGCGGACCCGTCCCATGCGCGGTGGGGTGCGGGTCTGTGTTGAATGCAAATTTGAATGATTTGTTGATTTTGTGTTGTTGATGCATGATTTTTCTGTGTTCTTTTATTATTTTGTGATTTGAAGTTTTTCGTTTGTTTCGATGTTGTTTCGAAGTTGTTTCTTTTATGTTTCTTTTGTTCTTTTATATATTTTCAATTTATTTTGTTCTTTTTTATTGTTTTTGATTTGTTGTGTTATCTATATGACTGTGTATCTTTTTTTTATTTCTTTTGTAGTGAATGTGGGATTTTTTGTTGCTTGTTATGCCAAGCACTTTATTGTTGGGAAGACTATGGACGTCGAAGCGTTCAAGATAGAGAATGAACAAGCAAGGCTCAGTCATCTGCTTCACAATCATGCTAAGTTGAAGCTGCAACATGGCGATGACGATGACAACGACATTGAGATTCTACCTCCACTTCCTTATGATTTTAGAGAATTGTTGTTACGTAAATCTTTAATGATGGTGTAATCAGTTGAAACATGTAAGAAACATAAATGAAACATGTAAGAAACAATTGTGAAACAGGGAATCATGTGATAAAAGTTTGTAGTAAATTAGCACAATCTAATGAGTCGTGAGTTTTGGAGTGAGCTTGTATGCATTCGAACTCGAAAATGTTGAAACTTTTAAGAACTCATATTTAAACTCAATCCAATCTTAGACTCAGTCCTAGAACCATTAATTCCTTTAATTAACTTATTTTATAACTTTTGAAAAAATTATTAAAAAGAAACACTAATAGAAACATATTTTTAATTAACAAAAATATATCTTATATCCTAGAATCTGAGGGAGTAATTGTCAACCCAAGGATGAGTAACTGATGAAAGCAAAACCTGATTTACATGGGTTTTTTCAGCTTTCACGTGAATAAACTCAACATGTTGATGAAATTAAAGAAAGTAGCAAGATGTAGTGATCATAAGCACAATTGAGCAAAGTATAAGCAGGGTTACAAATGATAACAAACTAGTGTATATGAAAAAGTTAAATCAATCTGTATTGTACATCCATCTCATGGGAAGATACTTTACTTATTTGATTAGAGACTCAAAAAGTTTGCAGATAGCATAAATATTTATCCCAAAGCTAAAGTAAACGAAAATATTCACCAACTCCCTAGAACAAAGTTGGTATACTCTCTATTTTCTTCCCATTGTCCATTGTGGCATACCACCTGAGATTTTCTCAACTGTGGAATTCAATGAAAAGTTGGCTAAGTGAAACATATAAGAAATATAAATGAAACATGTATGAAACAACAAACATGTTTGAAACAACAAAGAAACAACAAAGAAACCAACGCAAAAAAATCAGTGGAAAATGGATGTTTTTGTCAAAAATCAGCGGAAAATGGGTATTTTTGTCCAAAATCAGCGGAAAAGGGTATTTTTGTCCAAAATCAGCGAAAAATGAGTATTGCACAGGAATTGGGTATGGAGAATGGGGTATTCATGTCCTTTTCCCTTTAAGGACAGTTTGGAAAACATAACTCAACCCAAATAATCTGTATTTGTATGGCTTGGGCTTGTCCAGTCAAGACCTCAGACTATTCAGTTAAGAGTGCACATAAAATTATTTTTATCCATTACTATTATTAAAATTATTTCATTTTAGGGGCTCAAGCTTTGGAATTAAAAGTACTGTAAAAGCCCAAACTTTGCATCCATCCAGTTATTTTATGAAGAAAAGTTTCAACAGTTGGAAAACACACACACACACACAAACCATTTGTTTTTCATCTTTATTTATGTTTACATATGTTTTTCTTTTTCCTCGTGCACTTATAAATTAAATCGCATTGTAGAAGTTCTCATACATGTATAAAGATTTATATATACAATACTTAAATATTTATAAACTTGAATATTTTTATAAAGATGTTAACTTTTTCTTATAACCATTATTTGAAGGTTCAATGATTTAATCTTTTTTAAATAAACAACCCACACATGGGAATATAAAGCAAAAGATTTGCATGGGATTTGGTTAGAACATATAAGGTGCCCTAATGGGGCTTGCTAGGGACAACCATTTGCCCCTACATCTCTTCTAAAGGGCACCATATATATTACAAGGGTAGCAACACTAAAAAGTACTACTAATATATTGTTTAATAAAATTAAAACAACCATTTATTATCATAATAACTAAAAACAAGATACCAAAAAAAAAAAAAAATTGTATTGTACATAAACTGAGATTTCTATATATGAATTTCAAGAGTGGCCTAGGTCTAGGTGCCCCTCCATGTATGCAATTAAAAACAAGCAAAAACAAGAAAATCATTGTGGAACAAACAAGTTGGCAAGAAGATTTTGTGGGTGTGCCCTAAGATTGGCAGTTTTGTGTATGTTTTTTTCAAAAAAATTATTATTATTGATGAGGGTAAAGATCAGAATTTCTGGTTTCCAACTAAACTTTTTTTTTTTTATATAAAACTCAGCTTCCAAGCTTACATCCGATGATGCTTGGGGGTAGCAGCTTCGACATCTCATTGTTGCCACCAGATTAAACCATGGGATGTGCTAGGTCTAACCAGGGTTGTGGTTGGATTTTAATTATTCAATCAATCATAAAAGTGTTGGGAAAAAGGTATAAATAACTCCGATTATCATTTGATGTGAGAATGTGTATACACACACTTTTTTTTAGAGACAATCAATTTCATTCTGCAGAAGAATTTTATAACTGATGACAAAGATCAAAATTGTAAAGTCTACAAAATCATAAACCTATACAGATATGAAACATAGACATATTTTAAATATATACAGATCTAATTGATATAGTAGAATAAAAATTTCATAAGCGCATGACAATCACGCACCCGCGGCTGTCACTAATCTTCCGGTAATGGGTCATCGGAATCTTCTGCAACGACAAAATTATCTGAATGAAAAATTACCACGTGGGACAAACATCACTTCTTAAGTAGAAAAAAACTCCACTTATTAAGAGACAAAAGACTACCTTGGAGGAGACCCGAAAACATCCATAAAGTAAGAGAAACAAACAACTAATTGAAAAAACAAGAAAGACAATGTTATTTCCCCCATCTTCCTACGGTGAAAAGACGAGGAAAGACAAAAGAATAAGACGGCTAGAATTTGCTAGGGAGAGTTTTTTAAATTGAGGAGAAAATAAATCTTTCTCTTGCTAATTGGTTGACCATTGTTTGTCCATTTTTAGGACTTATGAATTTCTTAAACTAAATAGATTTATTTTGAAGAGTTTGAATTGATCGACGTAAGATTTGGAGAAGTGTACAAGTATAGAACACACTAAAATACCACGTGAAATCAATTATAGGATCACACTCGAACAAACTTTAGACCAAAGTGATGTTTACATTGGCTTGTGCAAGTAGATGTGGAATCTTGAATACTTTGCTTAAGTTTACCCATGTACAAATTCAATCTATTTTTATAAAATTTTGTGAAAAAAAAACACACTTTGAGTTACTGAAGTCAATAAAACATGGTCCAAAAGTTGTTCTCACAATTTTCATTGTTACTCTTTATACAGCCTAAAAAGAATATTTTTTTTTCTAATAGGGATAATGTATACTTTTTCCTATATCTATCATCTCATTTAAAATTCCTGATCTATTTGAACAGAAGCCATGATACTAAAATACGTACAGAAAGTATTACTCAATAAAATGTAATTAGTAAATTCGACAAAAAGATCGGCCGATTCTTTTTACTTAGCAAAAATTCACTTACATTAAAATAAGGGTTAATTAAAAAAACATGAGGTTTGGTCTAATTACAAAAAAAAATCCATAGATTATTGAACAATAAAAAAAATCTTGAGGGTTGATATATTTTATCTTAAATTTAAGGGGGTGACTGTAATTATTCAATAAAAATCATGGAATTTTTGAAATGTTTTTTGCTTAAAAAGGAAGAAAATGTAAGAGTTTTTTTTTTTGTAGTTTTCAAGAACCCCTGGGTTTTTCTGTAAGGTAAAAATTTGTATGAGACGGTCTCATTAACATTGTCCATGAGACATATCCTATTTGTAAATAGAATTCCAACTTACAAAAATCCATAAAAAATTCATATTTTTTTTGTGTTTTGTAGTATTCATCTCATGAGCTTAAATTTTTGAGACGGTCTAATATAAGACCACCTCTTTATGTAATTAGTCTACTCTCAGTGTTTTTGTTGCAATTATCTCTTAAATTAAATGCTTAGTGTTTTTTTTTTTTTTGGTGTGTGTGTGTGTGTTACGTTGTAAAGACATGGACACCTTGATGAGCTCCCACATACAATGGCCTTTAAACATGTTCTTTATGTAAAGCCGACCTGACCCACAATACCCGGCAAGAATCATTCATTTGAAAACTGATCCTTGTAACCAAACAAAAGAATCCTTCGTTTTAAAGATTAAATCCATCCTTGGATTTAGAGTTTTGAGTATATTTTTTTTGGAGGGGACCATCCCATTTAAATCCAATCTATAGTCATTTATTATATATCAATATTCATCATATGTGGGCAAATAAATTTGCTATTGCTATATGCACCATTTGCTTTTATATTGGCAAACAATAAATAAGTAGTAATTTTTAAATATTTTATGATTGATTTATAAGACGGGTAGATTTATATAGTTCAATTTCTTTTTTCTTGAAAAGGGGCAAAAAGAAAAGGGATCGAAGTTTCTATTGTGGCATTATTGTAAAAGTTCATCAAATCAACTAAATTTTGTCTTAGAATTCTTCACAAAAGTTGGAATTTCAAATATAGAATTGGTTTTTACTTTAAAAGAAGGAAGGCAACTTTACAAGGGAGCTCTTCTCTTTTTTTTTTTCCGAAACAATAGTAATATTTATATATATAAAAAACTCAAGAAAATTACATCCGGAGGCTAAACAGCATGAATCCTCTTGAGGACAAAGAACCCCCCAAGTAGGATCGAGAGGACTATCATAAGATAGCCTAGAAGACAACAAAAGGGGCAACAAAGCCAAAAGAAAACAACCCCCTGATGGACAAGAATGTAGGCAGTATTGCAGCATACAGACACCCTATAGCCTCATCCATCAGGGCCACAGACAAGAAAACAGCAAAAGAAGAGAAGGAAACAAAACTCAAATGAGCAAAGCTCCTAGAGTTCCAAGGGCAGAACAACAAAAAGAAAAAACAAGAGTGGAACTGGTGACACCCTACCACAAAGAACACAATTAGCAAGCAGCAGGCTATGATAGAGAAGCTGCAGGTCTTGAGGAGATGGACTGAAATTCAAGCCATTCGGAGACAACAGAGTCGACTGTAACCCGCTCACTTTTCCATAAGTTTTCAAAAAGCCACATATTTCTGGTCTTCCAAAGCCACCAGAGAATATATGTAGAGAGTTGGATTCTATTCTCAGAAGCAGGCTCCTTATTAAGGCTGCGGATTTTGCTCCACCATAGATCTGAAAGAAATTGTATCATCATGAAGGTCATCCCAATGAACAAGAGAGAGCTTCCAGACGGTTTTAATTCTGAGAATATGCTCACAGTCAGCTTGATTGAAAAAAATTTCCACAAGGGGTCTGTTCCAGCTATTTCCATCAGAATCAAGGAGCTCACTAGCCCAGAATAAATCAAAGCTATCAGGGGAAGGAGTGGATGTTCTGAAGTTATCAGATAGGGGAATCCAGGGGGAGTTCCGAATCTGAATGGACTTGTCATCACCAATCTCAAATCTGATTTCTTTTTTGAAAGTATTCCTACAGCTGAGCCAGCTTCTCCAAAGCCAGGATGCATTATGTCAAATATCCACTTCCAGCAAACCATCATAGGGAAATACCTGGCTTTCAAATCTTTACTAACAAGCAAGTTTGGATTGGAAACAATCCTTCAAAGCTATTTACAAATAAGAGCTTCATTAAACAAGTGAATATCATGAAAACCAAGACCTTCATTCATTTTAGGCACATTGATTTTATTCCAAGATTTCCAATGGATTTTATGTTGAGAAAAATCCTTAGCACACCACCATAACTTTGCAGCAAGCTGGCAAATTTGCTGGCAAGTACCAATATGAAGTTTGAAGCAAGAGAGGACATATACAGGGAGGGCATCAAGGACAGATTTAACAAGGACTTTTTTACCAGCAGATAAACTTGTTTTTCCAACTGTCAAGCTTTTTGAGAACAGATTCAACAACAAACTGGAAGACTTCTTTCTTGGATCTTCCAATAAACAGGGGCAAACCAAGATATCTAGAGGTTTTTTGAATATTAATACCACTGAAAGAAAGGCATATAGCCTGCTGGAGGGAAGGAGAGGAGATTTAACAAGGACTTCCTTTCCTGTTTTTGTGTACTAAACATTTATGTTTCTGTTTGTTTGAATTTACAAAGTTAATGCATTAATCTAATTTATAAAAGTACCATTTAGACTCCCAGAAAAGTTTTCTTCAAGAAAGTGGTGGTTTTGGCCCTTTTGGGTGTTCTTGATTGAATGTTAATAGTTGCTTATTTTTACTAGGTGTAGACCTTTTTTGCAACTACAATTTAGGGCTGAAAAATGAACGAAATCACTCGAAATCGATCGTTAAAGCTCATAATTAATTGAGACAGGTTCGTTAACATAATGAATCAAGCCTGAACACATTTTCTGTTTGATAATGTATAAAATTCGGCTCGAACTCGACTCGATTAGTAAAAAGAAGTGAAATGTATATAAAATTATCAAACCACTCGAGCTTGATTCGTGTTCAGCTCGGCTAATGCTCGATTCAATCGATAATTAAATCTAAATCAAACACAATTTTTGAATCTCGATAAAATTTCGAACAAACTCAACAAAGATTATGTTAGGCCCAGATTGCTTCATTTACACTGGCCCCTAACTACAATCAAGAGGAGCTCTTTAAACAAAAAGCCTTATCATTCTCGTGACTAATTGGGCTTCGTGCAATGTGTGCATTTAGATGGTTGTACCTTCTAAGTTCTCACTAAACTAGGTCTACCACGCAAATTAAGCCATATATTTATGGAACCTCGAGTAGACAGAATTTACCAAATCAAGTAATAGTATTTAGTAGCAGTGGATCCAGGATTTTAAAATTGGGGTACGATAGATATTAATAAAAAAATACAAATAAAAAAAATACATACCATTCAAATAAAGAGTACAATCCCAACAGGTTAAAATATAACTACATGAGACAAGTGCAATGCATGACCTTTGTATATCAAGGCCTTCATTCGTACTATGACATGTGATAATTCTATGAGTTTTATTTTCTACATTGTAATAGTTTTAAAATAGCATCAGATAATAAGATATATTTTTTTATTGATAAAGTCAAATAAGAAAAAATACCATATATCAGACTAATGAAAAATGCATTCAATACTATGTATTTGTTCAATATTTGAAAGTTGATTTCTCACCACAACTTCATCGTCTATTTTAGTCATGTTTATATCTTTAATAAGTTTGAAGATTGGTATCACACTTTCTTTAAAGGGTGTACTAGTAAATCCGGATTATATTTTCGAAAGTTGTTTGTATATATAAATTAGTGGCAGAGATTTTTCCAAAAGCTGCTCGTACAACAATACAAGAAAAATTAATACACGCATATAAAAGAATTAAGTAGAGTAATTAAGAAAAATAGTATACAATAAAACATAGTTTTGACAATATTATTGATTTTATTAGACCTTTTTTCCGGATGTTTTTATTTTTTGCAGATCTTGCCATGTATTTTATTTATTCATATTATTACGTCAATATTTAATTATTTGAAATTTTTTTGTGGGGATTTATATTGTATTATTTGGAATTTCTAATATTTCTGTAAAAATAGGGGTACGAATTTATTATTATTATTGTGAAAAAATCATTATTATTTTTTAACTAAATATTATTGTTGAAATTTTTTTTTAAAAAAAAATTGGGGCACAGTTGTACCCCCTGTTTCTATATGGATTCGCCCCTGGTATTTAGCATAATTTTTTTAAAAGTCCAAATTCATTTTTATTAATCTCATCCTGAAAAAAGGTGCCCTTCCGGAGTAAAACGGTTGGTTCATTATATTGCTTATAAACTACAGACCACCCGCACGCTCATTTGATTTAAAACGAAATTTTCCCCAAAATTACTATATTGTAGATTTATGCATATCATATGATTTTTTTCCCGTTGTTATAACTTATGCAATATTTTGTTTGGCTAATTTAGATCCTAATCTGCGCTAACAAAAAAAATAATTAGAATCACCTAACTATGCTGTAAATATGGTGCTTACAATGTAACTTTATGAGAAAATAATTATAGGAAAATAAGTTATAATGGTATCCTAAACTACATTAATTAATCAAAATTCCGAGTAACATCCGAAACATGAACAAAAAAGAAAAGATGATTAATTTGGATGATTATCGATTTTTGAGTGCTCTCTCACTCTAATATATATATATATATATATATATATATATATAGGATTTGGTTCAAATGAGACCACCCTCCCTAGGTGAGACAGTGTGGACTCATCTTACCCATTGATCTTAAAAAATGAAGGGATGTGATTAATTCAGTTTTTCTAATTATTTCTTAATTTTTGTTGATTTTAAGGGCAAGATTGTAATTTTGTAATTCAAATTAGTGGTCCCAATGATTTTATAATGAAATTGACACTCAGGATTTTGTGGCGGATTTTAAGGAACCTGTTTTTTTCCAAATATTTTTATTTTACAAAGATAGTTAGGGTTTTTTTCTTTGCATAATTAGACATCAAATAATGCATATTTAGTTATTTTGTTGGCAATGTTTTACGAAAACAAGACATAATTGAATATAACGTACTGCATATGTAGTTATACTACACTGCATAATTAGGTTCAATATAATGTATATTTAGTTATGAAAATGAGATGTTGATTTTGGAAATTATAAAAATGGGATGTTACATAATGTACTGCATATTAGTTATTCCACAATGCATAGATAGTTTCTAGATAATACATAGTTAGTTGATTTTGTTGCATAGTTTATGACGTTTTGCATAGTTGGATATATTGTACTACATATTAGTTTTTTTACGCTACATAGATAGTTTTCAGATAATGCATATTTAGTTGAGTTTTGTTGCATATTTAGTTTTCGAACTCACTGTTCGTTATTTCTCTGTAATATTGCACCGATTTTTTTTTTGTTTTTTCTCTGTGAGTTCTTCACAATTTTCTTTATTTGCGTTAATGGAGAGAGAGAGAGAGAGAGAGAGAGAGAGAGAGAGAGAGATACGTGAGATTGGGGAAATTGGGAGATGTATGAGAGAAAAAAGAGATTTGATTCCATTTTTGTAACTAACTTGTTATGTTATTTACCCTACTATCCTTATATTGATTAAATTAATATTTTAATATATTTTTTATCCATTAAATCATACCCATTGATTAATAGTGGGGGATGGTTGAGATTAGTCCATTGTGTCTCACCTAAAGACATGGTCTCACTTGATCCTCCCCCTATATATATATATATATATATATATATATATATATATAGGGATTGGATCAAATGAGACCAGATAATTAGAGTGAGACAGTGTGGACTAATCCTAGCCACAAATCTGTAATTTTAGATGGTTGAGATTTACCCAATTTAATGGCCTTTTTAATTTATTTTAATCAAATAAGGGCAATTTAGTCATTTTAGTTTTCACCCAGATCAGTTCTTCTGTATCTTTCTTTTGGAGGCGGGTTTCTTGTTGTTTCACCCCCTTCTTCTCCAATTAGTTTATACAATGGCGTTTATGTGTATCCAATTGATGCGTGAAGCCAGATTGAAATGTGGCTTTTATGTGAATCCAGAAGCTAAGCTTAAGTTCATTGTCAGAATTCGTGGAATTAATGCTATGCACCCAACAACTAAGAAGATTCTGCAGCTTCTGAGATTGACTACTCGTCCGACCGGAATGTTCTCGAACTGAAGAAAAATTCCGTTCAGATTTCCGTTTTTCCAGTTGTTGCCCGTTATTTTGTTCCGCATAACACTTTGCCTCCCTTTAGCACATCTCCACTCACGCTCGTCAATGGTTTGGAGGTAAATTCAACGAACTCTTCGTTTCTGGGTTACCTGAATTGGGATGGTAAGATGGAGCCAAATCTGGTCAACTATTTGAAGGGGGACGTTGATTTCTTGGTTGAGGCGATAGCGTTGGGCTGCGTGCCAGTGGTGATTGTGGACCGTCCGTTTGAGGATTTGCCGTTGATGGATGTTTTGAGATGGTCTGAGACTGCTTTGCTTGTTGCGGTGCCGCGCGGCGGCGCTAAGCGGCTGAAAGAGGTGTTGAACGGGTTGAGTGAGGAAAAGTATGTAGAGATGAGAGAATTTTTTTGACTGACAATTCAATAATCGAGCAAGTGTTGGGCAAGTATTTTGTTGAAGAAGGCGATCAGAATGCCGAAGTTCGAGAGATATTTTTTGGGGTTTTAAAATAAAAGACATGATTGGAGGATTGGGGAAGAAGACGATGCTGACGTGGAGAAAACGAGGGTCTACGAGGAGACAATTAGGATTACTGTACACTTAAATGTTTTTCGATGTATACTTAGATGTGTTTTACTGTATAAATAGTTAATTTTTTATGTATATATTTATGTTGTTGTATACTTATGTTTTTCTGTTGTATACTTATATGTAGTTTGTTGTATACATATATGTGTTTTATTGTATATTTATATTTTTGTTTGACAATTGTAATATGCAAAGAAAATTATGTTAAACATACAAAGAAAATAGTGTTAAGTATACATCAAATATATGTTAAATATACAAAGACAATAATGAGCGTGATTTTCCCTCTATCTATAATTGATTTACTTAATTCACGGTCTCCACATGTTAATGAGCGTGATTCTCTCGATCTATAACTGATTCCTTAATTCACGGTCCTCACATATTTTTGTTTATATTTTTGTTTGACAATTTTAATATGCAGTAAAATTATGTTAAACATACATCAAAATAGTGTTAAGTATACATCAAATATATGCTAAATATACAGCACAATAATGAGCGTGATTTTCTCTCTCTCTATAATTAATTTACTTAATCCATGGTCCCCACATGTTAATAAGCGTGATTCTCTCTCTCTCTCTCTCTCTCTCTCGATAACTGATTCCTTAGATTCATGGTCCCCACATGTTTTTGTTTGACCATTTTAATATACAATAAAATTATGTTAAACATACAATAAAATAGTGTTAAGTATACAACAAATATATGATAAGTGTACAACATACTGCATGGCAGAGCACATGCGCGATTTTCTCTTTCCAGCGCGATTTTCTCGCGATTTTCTCTCTGCCCACGTGATTTTCTCTCTCCTAATAACTGATTCCATATTTTGATGGTCCCCCACATATTTATTTTGACAATTATACCCTTATTTTGCAATAATTAAATATTTAATGTAATTTTAACCCCTATTTATCTTAGCCATTGATATAGATAAGGGAGGGTTGAGATGAGTCCACACTGTCTCACTATAATATGTGGTCTCATTGTAACCTCCCCATATATATATATATATATATATATATACATGTATATGGATTGGTTCAAATGGGACACCCACCCTTATATGAGACAATAGGGATTTATTATGACCATTGGATTGGTTTTTTGGACGATTCAGATTAATTCCCTTATTTTAGGCAAGTAGTTAATAGATATACATCAACAAGGTCAAATGTGTAATTTGGTTTTTGGATTTTTCATTAAGGGTAATTCTGTCATTTTCATGAATGTGAAAGGTAAGTTATTATTTACCATATTTTAATTGACATGATTTTTGGGGGGAGTTATTTCCATTCACACATCACGTCCCTTTTTCTTCTGATAAACTACAATCAAATCCCAACAAATCTTTTAAGAAAGTCAATCAACTGTGAAACACTCTTGTCATCTAAACTATTTCGTACACTTCGACTCGAAAGATTTCTCTCCCACGGTTTCGGCGAACTTTTATTTGGACAGGAGATTGGTCGCTGCTTCTCGGTAAGTTTTTCGCATATATGAGGTATGAGGTATACACTGTTGGCTCAGGTTTGATTTTCGTCGTATTTGTTTTTTCGATTTCATTGGCAGTTTTGAGTTTCGACTGGTTTGTTGTTTTCTTTTCTTGTTTTGAAATTTTAAAAGTTGGTTTTCGTTCTTCTAAATCTATGTTGCCATGGGTTTGATGTCCTTTTTTTATGGTTTTCTACAGTATGTTTCGGTGGGTGAGTTTTCATATTTTTGTATGGTTGTTATCTGAAATTTACATGAAGGTATATGGAGTTTATTGATGTAATTTGTATGCTCTGTTTTTTTTTTTTTGGGGGGAATATTACGTGCATTACATAACCATGATTTTGGTTGTGGAGGAAGAAGGGTTATTTGATTTTAGTATTAGCCTGTATGGCTGTACATGTTTAAAGTAGCTTTATTGCATAGATGTGTTATATCTACTGTATAATTAGTACTCATTTTCTGCAAATAATGTGGATATATTCTATTTGTATTATCGTGTGATTACTTTGTGTTTTTTGTGTATTTAGTTCACACATTATGCAAATGGGTTATATCGAAGCCCAATGCTGACAAACCATGTTTGTTATTATGTCACTGCATGTGGATGCCTTTATATATGTATAGATAATTGATTTTCATTGCATGTGTATTTAGTTCACACATTATGCAAATGTGGTGTGTATTTGTAGTACACTTTTGATGTTTTAAGCTTGTCAATTATGTGTGTATTTTTTAAATTGGTTTTCTATGATTTTTATATCTTGGGAATATAATTTTGTTGTATAAGAGCTCCTTATATTTATGGGTAATATAATTCTGTTGTATACTTAGTTTAGTTTTAGTGCTTATTTAATACAGTTTTGTTGTTTTGTGCAGTACAGTTTTGTGTATGTTTTCAACATAGCTTAATTTACATGGTAGTTATATAATACAATTCTGATGTATTTGTCATCACATGTTTGTGTAGTGTTAGAATAAATTTATTGTATTTGTCATTGTATTTTGTTGAATTGGAATGATAATATTTTTTTGTCTTGTTAATTGCAGTTGCTAATTTGTCGAAGATGGCCAGAGGACAACCAAAAATGCAACTTAATATTGGTGGTACGAGTAGTGGGGCGAGGGATGCAAATGTTCAGCCTAAGATGTTGTTTTCGAGATGGGGTTCGAGAGTTTATTATTGTTGAGAATTTCAGATATTTATGAATGTTCAGATGAATTTCAAGTTTGTTGTTTTTGGGATTGAAATGATTGGTCCTTTAATTCTCAGGGATATGTTATATTTTGGATAATTTAATTCTATTAAATCGAGCGAATTTTTTATAACGTTTATCTTTATATTTATGTCATATTTGTTGTATAATTGGTTTTACTTTATCTATATATTTATGTTGTATTTGTTATATAATTTAATTCTATTAAATTTGGCATGCATACAATAAGTCATTTTTAATTACACAATACTATTAGAGTAAAGACACGGTATTATTGATTTAAACATACACTGTAGTTAAATATGATATGCATACAGTAAAAGATTTAAATTACACAGTATACACCTTAATAAAATTTGATATATATACAATTAAACATTTTAAATTACACAAGTAATATTAAAATAAAGATCTCGGATTACTTTTGAAATAAATATACACTAATTTTTAGGAACGTGATTTAAATATACAGTAAAATAGTGATTTAAACTAAATATACACGATTTTTGGAAGGATTTTGTTGCCTGAATTTGTGCATATCATCCCCTAATTTTTAGGAACGTGATTTAGCAGTTACAATCTTAAGATTTAAATAGTCTATTATACCCCTAGTAATTTTAATTATGGATTATTAATCTAATTTTGGTCATTAAACGGACTCTCAATTGAAAAATATCAACGGTTTGGATGAATCCCCACCGTCTCATATAAGGAGGTGTCCCATTGAACCATCCTATATATATATATATATATATATATATATATATATATATATATATATGGATGGGATCTCGTGTGACAGCCTCTTACCGTGTGACAGTGTGGATTGATCTCATCCATCCTCACCTTTTATTCAATGGTCCACATTGCTATTAAAAATAACTGATTTATCAATTAATTAATAGGTGGAAATGGCATAATAGTAACTAGCAAAATGTCATAAATCACGCCCCTACAATCAAGGGATTGATTAATATCACGTTTTCATAACTGAATTGTGCACCATTTTAATAGTTAAAATGTACACCATTTAATAACTGACTTTACACCATTTTATATCTAACAGTGCATCATTGTATAACTAATTGTACATCATATAAGGGAACTATAAAGACAAATGGTGTAACCATCTTCCCATTTAATAAATGAACTGTACATCATTTTATATCTAATAGTACATCGTTGTATAACTAATTGTACATCATCTAAAAAAACTATAAAAATAAAATGGTGTAACCATCTTAAATAACTGAATTGTACATCATTTTATATCTAACAGTGCATCGTCGTATAACTAATTGTACACCATCTAAAAGATAAGACAAAATAGTGTAACCATCTTCCCATAATGACGCCCTAAAATCATGGATGTGATAAAGATCACGTTTCCATAACTGAATTATGCACCATTTTAATAGTTGAACTGTGCACCATTTAATAACCGATTGTGCACCATTTTATATCTTACAGTGCATCATTGTATAACTAATTGTACATTTTCTTAAAGAACTATAAAGACAAAATGGTATAACCACCTTCCCATAATGACGCCTTACAATCATGGATGTGATAAAGATCACGTTTCCATAACTGAATTATGCACCATTTTAATAGTTGAACTGTGCACCATTTAATAACCGATTGTGCACCATTTTATATCTTACAGTGCGTAATTGTATAACTAATTGTACATTTTCTTAAAGAACTATAAAGACAAAATGGTATAACCACCTTCCCATAATGACGCCTTACAATCATGGATGTGATAAAGATCACGTCTCCATAACTAAATTATTCACCATTTTAATAGTTGAACTGTGCACCATTTAATAACTGACTGAGCATCATATTATATCTAACAGTGCATCATTGTATAACTAATTGTACATCATTGTGAGTAAACCGCAATTGAATGAAAAGCGGGAACAATCATTAAATTAAATCTCATAAAAATCACTGGGATGAACAGTTACCAAAAGTAACTGCGTTATTTTATAAATAAAATGACAGTTATGCCCTTAATTGGGCGAAAACTAAATAAATAAATAAAAATCGAAAAAAAAACTTAACCTTTGGATTTGTTGAATTAATGGATTGGATTAATCCACACTGTCACACGGTGAGCCCCCTGCCACATTTGATCCTAATCATATATATATATATAAACTGTCACCAATACAATGATTCTTGGCCCGGTGGTCAAGTTGAGGTAACTATTGGCCTCTCTTTAATTCGAGAACTCAAGAGTTCGAGTCCTTCGGGACACGATGGTCGAACAATTAATATTGAGGGCTTCAAGCGGCAGTGTCAACACTTCTTGTGCATTGTAGTTGAGGATATTAGGGATCTGTGAGTCATTGCTCATTTCTCGTGGTTTATATGGGGGCAGTTCTCAAGGACGCCCCCGTGCGTCCTACAGAGGATCGGATTATTTCACCGGAGTGGCGCACGGGTAGGCCGTGCTCCGACGCACCACACGTGCGCCCTATAGAGAGTTGGGTTATTCCAGCAGGGTGGCGCACGGGTAACCCGTGCGTCTGCCGCTGAATCCCATTTCTGCACAGCCATTAAGCCCTAAACTTGATGGTGGGTATAAAAAGGCTTTTTGGGGGCGCACACAAGGATATTCTGGCATTTTTGGGATCTACAACACAAGACAAGGGTCAACTCTTGGAAGGAGACATCAAGGAGACAATCGGGTTGCATCGGAGCTTGAAGAATGGAGATATATCGAGAGATTGTCGACGTTCCTAAGTTTTCTTGCTTCTCTTTTAGTTTCAATCTTTCATTTTCATTTGTAATGACTTTGAACACTTTGTGTATAAGTTGTTTAATCATGTGTAGCTAAACATCTTGTGATTTCCGGGTTTTGGAAGTAGATTAACAAACTCTTGTTGGATGTTTTAATCTTAGTTGAAGTTATTATCTTGAAGCCTATTTGAGTATTTTGAGCTTATTCTTGTTTTATCACTTGATCAATGATTTAACTTGTTTGATATATTGATTCATAATTCGAGAGATGAGTTTCAATATTAGATCTTGAATACTCGACACAAATATTTGCATGAATCGAGAGGTTTGTAAATATTTGTAAGGATATTTGATCTTTTGTGCTTTTGGGAGTTGAATGCTTCATGTTGAGTAGAGATGCTAGCATAAGTATTTCGATCTACGTTTTATATGCATCTCGAGAGGGAGGATAAAATAGCTTTGTGATCGTCTTATAGGAATATTGATAATAACGTGGCTTGATTAAACCGGACAACAAGAGGATTATTAATCGAAACCTTAACTCGGAAATCCATTACATTATCTTGATACTTCTTTCATTTGAGTTATTGTAATCTTGTGTTTTAGTGATTTAAATTGTCTTAATCTCAATACAACAATCATCAAATTTCGATCGTCTAAATAAAAAAAAGACTATCTTGGATCAATACTTAGCATATTAATTTATTAGTCTCCGTGGATACGATCTTGCTACCCTATTCTATAGCGTACACCGTACACTTGCGGTGAAGCTAAAAATAATAAGGCGAACAAGTTTTTGGCGCCGTTGCCGGGGACTAATACAATTTATGGTGCTAATATTGCGATAGATAGAATTATTCTTAATTTAGACATTTTTTTTATTTATTTATTTTGTTTTAGTGTAGCTTTAATTCCACATTATTTGACTTGTTTCTTTTAGTTTGGTCCAGGTAGTGCATGAACACGCGCTCTAGGCGAGGGGACTTAATACCGCTCATACCGGAAGTTGAGGCTTTCACGAGGAGAATCAGTGCTACCACTAGACGGGCTGAAAGACAACACAATCCGATAATGGGGGATTTGAATGAGTTACCAATACCGCCAAACAATGGTGGAAATGAGTTACCGATACCGGTTCAACAGCAAGCCATTCGTGATTACTTTCGACCACAAACGAATCGTAATTACGGTGGTATTGCCCATATTCCTATCAATGCCAACAACTTCGAGCTCAAACCGGCACTAATCAATATGGTGCAACAGAATCAGTTTGGGGGGTTTGCAACTGAAGATCCTAACTCTCTCCTTGCGCATTTTATCCAAATATGCAATACGATCAAAATGAACGGAGTCTCAGATGACGCCATAAGACTGCGCCTATTCCCATTCTCTTTAAGGGATAAGGCGAGAAATTGGTTGGGTACTTTGACGCAAGGCAGTGTAAGCACATGGGACGAACTGAGCCAAAAGTCCTTGTTTAAATTCTTTCCACCGAGCAAAACTTTGTAGCTCAAAAGCGAGATTACTCAATTCCAACAGTTCGACTCAGAGCCTTTGTATGAGGCTTGGGAAAGGTTTCGGGATTTGTTACGAAGATGTCCACAACATGGGTTTCCAGAGGATCAACAGTTATGCTTCTTCTACAATGGTTTAATGGGACAAACGAGGGCCTTTGTAGATGCCGCAGCGGGAGGAGCATTGTTGGCAAGGTTTCCACAAGATGCCTTAAATCTTCTCGAGGAAATGGCCATGAACAGTTACCAGTGGCCATCTGAAAGATCCAATGTACAACGAGTAGCCGAAATCTCGGATTCAGACCCAATTAAAACATTGACGGCACAAGTAGCGGCTTTGACAACTCAATTGAGTGTATTTACGAAGGGGCGAGTAAATGAGGCACAAGCACGGGTAGTGAAGCTCTTCTATATCCGATGGAAGAGGTAAATTATGTGAATAACCGGAATTTCAACAATTTCCGGAATAATTCAAACCCAACGCACTACCATCCAGGGTTGAGAAATCATAAAAAAAATTTGTACGCAAATACCAAGAATGTGTTACAACCTCCACCGGGATTTAATGCTTCAAGTGGAGGCGGTAATGGGGAAGGCAAATCGTCATTGGAAGATACACTCACATCCTTCATAAATCAATATTATGCATTCATGAATGAAACAAGGAGCCGCATCGCTAAGCAAGACCTTAGAATGGATAAGTTAGAACAACAAGTGACAAGCTCAATAAAGAATCTGGAAACTCAAATGGGTCAATTGGCTCCAATTGTGGGGAGTCAACATCAAAAGGGTCAATTTCCAAGCAACACGGAGGTCAACCCGAGGGAACATTGCAATGCTATCCATGTGTGGGGTGGAAAAGAGAATGAAGAGTCTGAAAATGCTGATATTGGTATGACGTCAGAATCACGCACGACTCGTGTATCAATGCACGACCAGGTCGTGTGTGTTGCCGAACCTACCATTCAAATTCAGGGAAATGACAGAAACGACGCCCAAGGCAATATGAAAGTTAAAGGAGGAACCGAGCAACAAATAGATAAACAAAAAAGAGCCAAGAAACGTGAATCGTATCCTAACTCTAATTTGTTGAAATATAATATTCCTCTTCCCTTTCCTCGGTTATTTCACAAGACTAATCTGAATAATCAATTTGCTAAATTTGTGGGCATGTTTAAAAAATTGCACATTAACGTTCCTTTTGCAGAAGCAATGAAACATATGCCAAATTATGCGAAGTTTTTAGGGGAAGCGATGTCCAACAAGAACAAATGGGTGAAGAATGGGATGGTCAACTTGACAGAAGAATGTAGCGCACTCATACAAAGGAAAATACCGCAAAAGCTGAAAGATCCGGGGAGTTTCACTATTCCTTGCACAATAGGCGATATTTTCTTTGATAATGTACTTTGTGATCTAGGATCTAGTATCAATTTGATGCCGATGTCCGTTCTCAGGAAGCTTGGACTCGTAGAAGTGAGACCATCCACTGTCACCCTACAACTCGCGGATAGATCACTCGTACATCCAACGGGGATACTAGAAGATGTGCTCATAAAAGTCGATAAATTCATATTCCCCGTGGATTTTCTAGTGCTAGATATGAATGAGGATTGTGACACCCCTCTTATACTTGGGCGTCCATTTTTGGCAACCGCGGAAGCACTAATAGATGTGAAGAAAGGGGATCTTACATTACAAGTTGATGATGAGCGCATTTCATTTTCCATTTTTCGGAATGTGAAAAGACATGATGGTTTTAATAGTTGTAAAACAACAACAATTGGTAATTCCTGTACTCAAGCTAATAGCTTGAATAATTGTGTGCATTCTAAAGATAATATGCAGGGATTATCAATGAAGAAGAAGGAAAGGCACAAAAATCCTGATGTTGAACCAAGAGCGTGCACATACCATTCGCACGATGAAGAGGAGAACGCATGGATAGTTGACAACCATGAAAAACCTCCTTTAGCAATGATCAAGGGAGGTGTAAATCCAAGTGAGCGGGATTGGCATGGAAAACTGCACGATGAGGTGACAAGCCTCATTTCGCAAAGATCATAATCGGAATTAAAAGGCGTCAAGCTAAAGACGTTAAATATAGCGCTTGTTGGGAGGCAACCCAACGGCTTTTCGTGTGACTTTCATTTTTTGTGTGTGTTTAGTTTCAATTTTGTGTGATTGGAGTGATTTGACATCCGTGTTTTTATTAATGCACTACAAGAAAATTGCTGATAGACACCACCAAAAAGACACCGGTTTTAAGACTTTACTGGTGTCTTTTCCCATATAACACCGGTTTTGTAAGAAACCGGTGTCTAATCAGTGCTGTTGATTGATAAACAACAGCGGTTCTGTAACACCGGTGTCTATTGTAAACATATTTCCCAAAAAGACACCGGTTTTGACATCGGTATTTCAAAACCGGTGTCTATTTATATAAATTATTTTAGATTAGACACCAAATTTTTTGACACCGGTTATAAACCGGTGTCTTTATTTTTTAACACCAGATCTTTAGACACCGGTCGTAGAACCGGTGTCGTTAAGGCCCCTAATTAATTAGGTCACAATGAAATTAAGGTTCATCCTTATTCCCCTACTCAAACCAATCGCCCCCGTCTCTTGCCTCTCCTGTTTCTCCATCTCCCAAAACACCACCACCACCACAGAAGACTTCGCCACCCACCACTCCTCCGCCAGAGAGATTTTTTTCCTTCTTGACAATAGATACCGAGAGAGCGGACAGGGTGATTTAATCCGACGGTGGAAAATGGGAGAGCGAGGGGGGAGGGGATCTTTGTCCGCCGATGGATCGATGCGTTGAGCCGATGCAACTCGTCCAACTCATCATCCCCATCGAGTCCGCTAATCTCGCCGTTTCTTATCTTGGTGACCTCGGCCTTATTCAATTCACAGACGTCCGTAATTTTTCGCGTTTTTGTTGTTTTGATTGATCTCAATTGCGATTTTTCCTGTTGTGTTATGTGGCTAGGGTTCATTTTTTTCATCTCGATTCACGGTTGTGTTATGTGGCCAGGTGATTCTCGATTTCTCTCTCCCTCTCTTTTTCTTTCTCGTTTATTTCCCAGATTAGTTGAATTTTTTTGGTTGAATTTTCCCCTGAATTATGATTCTTTCACTTTTTCCTCAAATCTCAACCTCAGAGCTCAGCAGAGAAGCTAGGGTTTCTGCAACTTCACAGCCATAGGGAAGGGAACTGGAAGCTTTGGTAAGAGGAGAAACAAGACACACACACACACACACTGTGTGTGAGGTGCGGCCATGGCTCTTTTGATGTGTAGCAGTCTGCTGGTAACTCTAGTGCTCTTTTCCTAACTGCTGCAGCTTAAAATTTTCTCTGTCTCAAGCTAGCTGAGGAACTTGGGGTGGTAATTTCAAACCCATGGGTTTCTTGGTTTAAGGCTGCGAGTTTACCTGCCTTTGTTTCTCTATTAGCTATACCATTGATCTTGTACAAGATTTATCCTCGTGAAACCAAAGATACACCTGATGCCCCTACAATGGCTGCAAAGAAATTGGACCTTATGGGTCCTGTGACTAAAAATGAATGGGTTATGATAGCTACAATGCTTCTTGCAGTTTCTTTGTGGGTTTTCGGGTATGTACAAATTTTATGAAATTGTCCTGTCAAACGATTTTCCCTGGAGAATTACTGATTCATTACTTAAAACAAAAGCATCTTGGGTGGAATATTATAAGTGAAAGTGGTTTATTAGTGTATTTATTTCATTTGATTCCATTACAAGAATAGAGGTATGTGACACATTATATATCCTTTCAGATCCCTTGACGTGAATGATATTCTTCTGATTATTTTTCTGTACCCATTTTTTTTAATTCAAATTGATTAACATGTTTAATAGTATGGACTTCTTGCTTATATTAGTTAGCATTGCATTATGTTTCTTCATAAAATTTCCTCTGTCGTTTCAGTTGATATAAGATAATATTTATGCAGAGATGCTCTTGGTATTGCAAGTGTTATTGTTGCCATGCTTGGGTTATCAATACTCTTGTTATTGGGAGTGCTAAATTGGGATGACTGCTTAAGTGATAAATCAACATGGGACACTTTGGCATGGTTTGCAGTTCTAGTTGGCATGGCTGGCCAATTGACAAACCTCGGGATTGTAAGCTGGATGTCTAATTGCTTAGCTAAATCACTACAATCATTGTCATTGAGCTGGCCTGCTGCTTTTGGTGTTCTTCAGGCTGCTTACTTCTTGATCCACTACCTATTTGCAAGTCAAACCGGCCATGTCAGAGCATTGTTCTCTGCTTTTCTTGCCATGAATCTGGAGTGACAGGTGTGCTAGCAGCATTGGGTCTCGCTTACAATACCAATCTGTATGGTGCTTTGACACATTATAGCAGTGGTCAAGCGGCTGTATATTTCGGAGGTATAGTTATTTTCTTGTCTATTTTGATTTCCGCTGCTCTGTCCAGCTGAACACCAATTTTTTATTTTTTTTCCTTTTTTTTTCAAAAGCTTTTGTTATAGCTCTGGTTGTTAAATTACTGACTGACTTGTGTGTGTCCATTGTGACAACAACTGGTTATGTTGATCTTCCAGATGTGTTCAAGATTGGATTCATCATTGCCCTTGTCAATGCAGTGATCTGGGGAGGAGTTGGGACATTTTGGTGGAAGTTCTTGGGGCTGTATTAAATTCAAAATTTGGTGTAAGTTTCTGGTCTATGATAGTTTACAGTTTACATTCTGCTCTTCACTTGGAACATCCTCCTCCCGCAAACGCAACCAAGAGAAGCATGTGCGGAAATTAATAGTAAGAAATTTCATCTGACAATATAGTTTGAGCTATTTGTCAGAATTTGTCGAGCCTAATGACAAGCCCAACATTTGTTACTAAAATTTTGGTGAAGAATTTATTTTGAAATGAACAAGTGAAAAATGCATTATTGAGTTTCTTGACACACCCCCTTGAATCGTTGCCTCCATTTGTAATTTTTCTTATCATCAATGATAACTTAATCTGAAATTACATTTTTGAAGTTTTCTTTACAATATTTGCCTTCCCTTAATGTCCTGTCTAGTGTCTAGTGATTCTGTTTCTAGTGCTGGATGTTATTTGAGGGACTAATGGAATAATGATTGAACACAATGTTTATGTGTATCAGCTGTTGGCCAATGGGACTCTAGAAGAAGAAAAGCATAGCAGAACTACTTGGAAAGAGTGGGTTTCGGATATAATATTTAGCTTTAACATGTTGAGGACCCTTCGCATTGGCAAGCGCCGAAAATCGAAGACGAGTTGTTGAGGGAGATTGTGGAAGAAGATCGAGCCGCACTTTTCCATCGGATCATGAAGAAAGAGAAGGCTTCGAATGTGATCATAGATAAAGGTATGATAATTAAAGAAAATGTGATGTGAGTTTGAATTTCTTTTCCATTTTAGTGTGTTGGATTGTTGAATGTACAATTTATGTCTTTAATGTGTCCTGTTTTCGTGAGGAATTTCTCGAACTTAATTTGAATTTTTGGAACGAAAATAAATAAAACAAAAATAAAAGAAGAATAAAACCCAATTGAAGACATTGTCATTACGTTATAGATGATGTTCAATTATTTCTTTAGCACAAATGTTTCATAATGCTTTGTTCTGTTTTAGCAAATTGTGACAGGGAAAATTAATATGGGCTTGCTGAGTTAGTAGCCTGAGCTACAACCTATATCTATGATATGTGATGGGTTAATCTGCACAAAGGAAGTGTCCAAAGGTGGTACAAAATGGGTTGTTAATTAACTTATTCATGGCTTGGAGAAATTGAACAGTATATAGAAACCTCTAAAACTTAGCCTATTGAATTTATTTTGGGCTCATTATCCATCGTGTATATTAAAGTTAGCAATGGGTTGGATTGGCCTAGCCCAGGCCCATTAGGCCAAACCAAAAAATTGGACTGAGTCGGGCGAAGTTTCGTTAGACCAATATTTAATATTGTGGTCCAACCGAACAACACTATTTATGTGTATTTCTTATCGGGCCAGTCAGGTCACTTGGGTCGGGCCAAAGTAGCCACAATTTTTTAAAATTTGACATACTAATTGCTGATGCTCATACTTGCATTTGTTTCAGCTTATTAATCTATTGAGGAGGAGCTCGGGTTGAGCACGAGAAAGTTCTGTGTGTACGGGTTATCCAGCGGAACCTCGTTTATGTTGTAGGCTTGCCACTTAGCTTTGCGGATGAGTATGTAAGTGCCTCTCTAGATTTTGCATTTATACTTCTCTCTCATATCTTTTTCTTGTCTTATTACTCTTGATTGTGGTTTGCATATTCTTCAGTGCAGAGAATATTTTGGTCAGTATGGAAAGGTGCTGAAGGTGTCCATCTCTCGGACAGCTGCCGGTGCTATACAACAATTTGCAAATAGTACATGCAGCGTGTAAGTTAAAGTTTCTGAGTTCAAATGTCTATTGTGATGTTAAAAAATTGGAAAAGATGTTTTAAGTTCTGTAGGATTATGTATACATGTATATGACTTGAATATTGCTTATAGATTACATTTTCTGAAACAGTGATTGTATACCTTAGATTGTGTCTGAGTATATGTGTTGGTCATATATGTTATTCCAGTAATTACAATTTTTAATGTTTGTCTCATTTCTGCATATTATTATTTATGTATTTTAAATTGGTTTGTTGCTAGATATATCACATATTCAACGGAGGAGGAAGCTGTTCGCTGCATGGTCGAGGTTAGAAAAAGTAAAGGGAGACACTTTGGAGTTCCACAAGGTACAAATTTCTGCCAAAAATTCTAATTTATACTTGCATGAATATCTAATTTCTGAAGATATATGTATCTTTGCACATTTTGCTTACTCAAAAGTGTGTATATTTGAAAAGGTGAGAAGAATGAGCTTCGTGACAAGAAACAAAGGTTAAAGGTCGAGTAGGAGAAGCTTGAGCATTTTTGAAAGCTTGAATGACATGAGCTATGTTGATCATATGAAATTTGTTGTCTTTAGTTGAATTATATAGTCTTCTTGTTGGTTGATGGAATTGGATTATGAATTTATAGTTGTTTTATCGAAAGGAAACTTCGCTACTAGTACTTTTTGTTGGATTTTGGCTATTGTTGACTTTAGTATTAATGGATTTCATGTTTAATTGGTAGTGAATTTATGATGGATTGATGGTTGCTAGAATTGGAGTTCATAATGAATTATTTATTTGTATGGTTTTTTTGTAGCTTTGGGCCGGTGTTTTTGTGTAAATAAACAATCCTTTTAGAAAGTGGATAATTATTCTCAAAGAAACCGGTTTAAAACCGGTTTCTTTAAAATAAAAGACACCGGTTTTAAACCGGTGTCAAAAAGTTCAGGCTTTTAACACCAGTGGCTTTAACACCAGTTGTTTTACTAATAGACACCGGTTTTAAACCGGGGTCAAAAAGTTCAGACTTTTAACACCAGTGGCTTTAACACCGATTGTTTTTACTAATAGACACCGGTTTAAAATCGGTGTCGTTGAAGGAAAAGACACCGGTTTTAAACCGGTGTCAAAAAGTTCAGACTTTTAACACCAGTGGCTTTAACACCGGTTGGTTTACTAATAGACACCGGTTTAAAACCGGTGTCTATCAGCTTTTTTGTAGTAGTGATGAGTGTGATTTGTGTGTTTTCGTTTCATTTTTTTTGTGTGTTTTTATTAAAAAAAAATTTCGAATCGTCAGAGTGCAAAGACGGGTAGCCCGTGCGTTGGCACACCACCCGTGCGCCCTACAGAGAGTTGAGGAGTTTGCCGGGATGGCGCACGGGTAGCCCGTGCGTCGGCACACCACCCGTGCGCCCTGCAGAAGAGGAATAAATCGGACAGTTTTAAACCTGTTCTTCATATTCAAAACCCTCCAACTCGCGCGCACGCCCTAATCCTCCATTGTTTTCGAAATTTCTTCAAGTTTTCACTCAAATTCGTCCACATAATCCCTCCCCCACCACAATTGAACTTCACTTTACATCGAATTCAAATTTGCTTGAAGAATTGTGAGCACAAGCACCTAGGGTTCAAATCATCCACTTCGAGTTTAACTTAGAGAATTCCGGTAAGAACACCGTTTCTCCTTGTCAATTCGTTGTCAATTATGTATTAGGGAGCATGGTAGGTGTTTATTTTGATTTTGCTATGAATTATGTGAATTATTCTTTGAGGCAAATTATCAAACACCTTGTGGGCTTGTGTAATTGAGGAGATTTAGGATGAATTGTTGATGAGTAAGGCATGGCCAATGATTGTTTAAGCTAATATTTGTCTAGAATGGCCATAATTTTTGCTTGCTTGGGGTAGTTGATCGATCAAAAGTAACGTGGGCAAGTGAATTTGCATCACCTAATATGTTAGCTTTAATCCCCTACTTTGTTGTTGCCATTGATGATATTGGGATGCTAATGGAATGTATTTCAGGTACAAACCCTTCATGGCCGAGCGAAGAAACCCCCAGGGTGGAAGGAGACGTGCACGCGGGACGGCACAACGCGAAGTGGCACCGCCGGAGGTCGACCAAAACAGTCAAGAGGCATATGGGGTCAACTTGACAAATGCCGATGATCTTGAGCGATGGAGTCGCTTGATCGGTCGCCAAATAGCTCCATCCCGCTATGCCGACGATGATTTTACCCAATCTTTAGGGATACATGAGGACGTGTGGAGTCTTTTCGCAAAGGTTGGATGGACGAACTTCATGAGCCGAAGGTGGCCGACATTTAAAAGATACACATTGGAGTTTTTGAGTACCGTGGAAGTACTCAAACAAGCGGACCTTTGAACCGTATATGATAAAGTTTCAGTTGGGAATGTTCGTAGACAACCGTCTATGACCCAATTGAACACCATTTTCGAGGTCCCTACAAACGCTCGTGACCGCCCGATGCCCCATTATGATCAATACAACTTCTCGGAGAATGCTTGTGGAAACACCACAAACGGGGCCGATGTTGTATGCCGCTTGTGCGGACCGCCAAAGCCTCATGGATCCAGGAATCCCATTTTCCGGTATATACAACGCGTGGATCGCATCCTCCGTGTTCGCCCGAGAAAATATTGGAGGGATGACGACTAAGGAGCTCTACCTCCTCTGGTGTATGGTCACAAACACCCCCTACAACACCGCCGTCAATTTTGCCGAGCAAATCGAACAGTTAGCTAGGCGGGAAGGGGGTACGATTTCTATAGGGGCATCATTACCCCTATTGCCCGGCATTTCAATGTCGATTTCCGAGGCTTGGAGCCTACTGGGCAAAGACTCGGGTTAATTTGGCATCGTTGCACCACATGAAGTTCATAGCAAATGAAGACAACACATTGGTACTTCTACAAAAGAAAGGTGATGCATTTCCGTTGCCTAACCCGCCATACACCATCGTCGATACATTGACGGACACCACCAACTCCTAATGAACTCTGACGCACACAACCGAGTTACCGAGGCTATAGAGGCAAGAAAGAAGCGCAGAGTTGAGGGTTTCTTGGATGAAGAGGATATGGTGGCGGAGGAGGCTGAGATACATGGACGCGAAATGGGGATGGAACCTCCTCACCCCCAAATTGGGTATGATATACCCGAGTCCTCACACGGAGGCGATTACCCCCGACATTCTCAAAGCGGGGATCGTCCCGGTCCTTCTCATAGTGGAGGACCCCAGGTAGCGTGCAATCGATTTTCAAGACATGTTTTATGCGTTTGGGGAGAACTTGAGGCGGCAAGAAGAAGAGTTGAGGCGGCAAGAAGAGGATTTGAGGCAACATAGGGCTGATTTTCTCGCGTTCAGTGAGCGATTTGATCGGCGTTTTGAGGAGACGTGGCAAGTGCTCCAACAGCTACAAATGTGGCATATTTCTCAAGGCCACTTCCCACCACCGCCGCCGCAGTAATTCAGGTATATCCCCACTTTTTGTTATTGAAATTCTATTTTTCCCCTTAGGACACTATAATTTCATTCAAGTTTGGGGGAGAGATAGCATTTTAATACATGAAAAGTGTGGATACGAATAAAAAAAAAAAAACAAATTTATTCATGCATTTTGTGTTTTCATATAGTTGCATTAGAGCATTCTAGGTTGCATTTGCATTAGAGCACGTTTATAGCTTTAGCACGTCTATTGCTTTCGTAGTGGTTAGAGAGTGTGTTGACCAAGCATGTTGCAACTTGTTGTTGTGTGTTGATTGAAAATTCTTATTGTGAGGATTGGATGTTGGTTATGAATTGATTGAGCCTTGAATAGATAACTTTGAGCATGTTAATAAGAAAAACTTGGTGTGATGCTTTAAATTACATTTTGACAAGCCTCGTGAGCTTTGAGCCTTTACCGCTTATATCTTGTGCGATCTTGTTGTGATTGAGGGTATCATTCGTGTTTGTCGAGTAATTCTAGAACTTGCTTGGGTATCTCTCGTCAAGGCCACATGTGTATGTGAATTGTGAATGTGATTAAAGGCCATCTTTGCTAGCCTTTCAAGCCTTTTGCCTACCTAAAAATGTTGAAAACTCTTAGTTAGCCAAGTTGAGCCTATAGCCTATTTCTTTGATAACCACAAAATTTAACCCTTGATCTTAATATATATCCATCACTTTAAACTCGAGTGTATAACGTTGAGTAAAAGGGGAATGAACGAGGTTGAATGAGTGGAAATTGAAAAATAAGATACTTGGGCGTACTTGGTTAAATGGAACAAAAAAAAAGGAAAGGAGTTGAACAAATGAAAAAAAAAAATGAAGTTGATAAACTTGGGAGCGAAGGATTGTGAATGGAGGCGATTCTCAAAAGAAAGAAAGGAAATGGAGATAAATGAAGTTGATAAAAATGAGGGATGATTGGAGAGCATATGGGATTGTAATGAAAATGATTGATATGCTCATCGGTCTATATGCTCGAGTTTGAGTCACTTTTTCCAAAATTTCCTACCCAAACCAAAGAACCTTCATTGCAACCATATGGTACGAGTAACTTTTTTCAGGGTTGGAATAGTAATAAATATGATTTCTTAATGGGTTTGAGATGAGTACAAGTAGTATTAATATCATAGGGTTTGTGTAGAGATACTCGAGCACTAACAGTTAGAACGAATTATCAAACATTTATATATATATGATAATTATATTTAAATACGTTATCATTGCATCAAAAACTGCATCAATATAATATCCGTAGTTAAATTAAATATTTCAAAATATATCACTAAATTCTAATCAAGCAAGATGTATGCTCCACAATTTTAAATATTATGATATATATCAAGATCCATATAGTTTATTCAAACTTAAAGGTAATAATCAAGGGCTTGTTTGGTTTATGATAGGCGTGAGTTTTGCATGTATTTTGAGGCGTATTTCGAGCTATAATGATGAGTAAACATGCATATACTCGCGTTAAATGTTACATATTCACTCCTTGTGGAAAAGATATTACACTTTGCTTATTTTGTAGGAATTTCATGATATTTGAAGCTAATTGAATACGAATACGAGGAAAGCAAAGTGGAAACACGGAGAATTGAGTGGATATACGAAAAGTGAAGCCTGAAAGAGCGAAAGTTGAGCGTTTACAGAAAAGACAGGGGGCACACGGGTTGGGCGTGCCTCAAGACACCATCCGTGCACCCCCGTATAAGGATTATTGGAGCTGCAGCATGACGCACGGGTAGCCCATGCATGGGCGCACCACCCGTGCGTCCTACAGAGGATCGGATTATTTCACCGGAGTGGCGCACGGGTAGGCCATGCTCCGACGCACCACCCGTGCACCCTACAGAGAGTTGGGTTATTCCAGCAGGGTGGCGCACGGGTAACCCGTGCGTGGGCGCACGGGTAACCCGTGCGTGGGCGCACCACCCGTGCGTTTGCGCTGGAATCCCATAATCTGCAGCATTAAGCCCTAAACTTGATGGTGGGTATAAAAAGGCTTTTTGGGGGGCGCACACAAGGATATTCTGGCATTTTTGGGATCTACAACACAAGACAAGGGTCAACTCTTGGAAGGAGACATCAAGAAGACAATCGGATTGCATCGGAGCTTGAAGAACGGAGATATATCGAGAGATTGTCGACGTTCCTAAGTTTTCTTGCTTCTCTTTTAGTTTCAATCTTTCATTTTCATTTGTAATGACTTTGAACACTTTGTGTATAAGTTGTTTAATCATGTGTAGCTAAACATCTTGTGATTTTCGGGTTTTGGAAGTAGATTAACAAACTCTTGTTGGATGTTTTAATCTTAGTTGAAGTTATTATCTTGAAGCCTATTTGAGTATTTTGAGCTTATTCTTGTTTTATCACTTGATCAATGATTTAACTTGTTTGATATATTGATTCATAATTCGAGAGATGAGTTTCAATATTAGATCTTGAATACTCGACACAAATATTTGCATTAATCGAGAGGTTTGTAAATATTTGTGAGGATATTTGATCTTTTGTGCTTTTGGGAGTTGAATGCTTCATGTTGAGTAGAGATGCTAGCATAAGTATTTCGATCTACGTTTTATATGCATCTCGAGAGGGAGGATAAAATAGCTTTGTGATCGTCTTATAGGAATATTGATAATAACGTGGCTTGATTAAACCGGACAACAAGAGGATTATTAATCGAAATCTTAACTCGGAAATCCATTACATTATCTTGATACTTCTTTCATTTGAGTTATCGTAATCTTGTGTTTTAGTGATTTAAATTGTCTTAATCTCAATACAACAATCATCAAATTTCGATCGTCTAAATAAAAATAAGACTATCTTGGATCAATACTTAGCATATTAATTTATTAGTCTCCGTGGATACGACATTGCTACCCTATTCTATAGCGTACACCGTACACTTGCGGTGAAGCTAAAAATAATAAGGCGAACAGTTTACAACAAATTTTATTGATTAATAATTTGGGTTGGAGACAAAAACACAAAAACACTAAAATACTATACATATACATATATTGATACATATACATATATATATTGATACACACACACACACACATATATATATATATATAATTGTAAAAAGAAAAAATTTGAAGGGGGAGGCCCCCTCGAGTCATAGGTAGTTGTTCTCCGACGACCCCGATTCTCGAGGGGCTGGAGCTGTTTTCTCAAGAACTAGTCACCAAAAACTAGATAATCTAATTCGACGTCTGGTTGGATGCAAGTGTTCGTTTCATTATATTACTGTTTTACAAGTTGGCTTAAAAAAGGATTTTTTTTCCATTATACTATCCAAATTATATACCTTTTTAATATTTTTTAGAATAGTATATATAATAATATTGGAAATGTGATGACGATTAATTAAATGAATAGTATATAACTGAATTAGATTTCATGCAAGAACCATATCTATTAAAGAAACTGACATGGGCAGAAGGTTCAATGCATCTTCATTTTTAAACTTTAATAAATGAGTTCAACAGCTCATTTGGACATCGTTAGGTATTTCCATCGTTGTGCTAGCTAAGGATATTTGCCTTATTAATTAGTTCAGGTTCTCGCATATATACAATTCCAAAACTCTAATAACATAACTGCGTTGTGTGTGCGTGCGTGTAGCGATAACAATGGGTTTAGGTCAATCCGTGCCGTCTCGTTTGGAGTAGGTCTTAAATACTATATATAAACAGATTTGGAACGAGTATTGGATTTATTTGAATCCAGATTTGAACTAGACTTACTCCATTAAGATTATACACGTATGTGTGTGTATGTATTTATGTATATTATTTATTTATGTGTAAAAGACTTAGGGATGACAACTCGTTCACGAGTCGAGCTGTTATACGATATTTACATCAATCTTATCAACCCAAACACGCCCCGTTTAATTGTTCGGGTCAGATTCATCAATTCGAGCACGACCTGTTTAAAATACGAATAACGTGAACATGACTCAAGATCAGTCATAAAGGAATTACTATATTGACCTCGCTTAGGTCAAAATTACTACTTTAACCTCGCCTTACTTGAAATTACCAGAATGCCTCCGTAATTTTTATATATGGGTCCAAGTCGATCCGAAGGTCCGGACGGGTCGCCTGCAAGCCCCTCCGCCGACGATGAGGCGAGTCGATTGCCCAAATCACGACACGGGTATGGAGATCGGCGTTTCACAGTGAATAATATTATAGAAAAAACACAAAAATCAATGTAAAAGGTAACTTGTCATTGTTCCTAAATTACACCGCTCTCTAGTTTTTAATTAAGTATCTCATTACCTGATCTGACTTAAGTATCAGATTGCCTTAGCTAGAGGTTACCTCGGCTAGCCTAGCATGTGTTCTGTTTCAGGTTCCCTTCAAACAAAGTATCTCAGATTGCTTCCCCGTGACCAGAGGTCACGTACATTTGGTTTACCTCCTAAATCAACCAGTATATTTTTTTAGACCCGAATAACCCAACTATCTATTGGGTTAATCTATAAAATGAAAATTACAAACAAAATTACAAATAAGTAGGTTAAATGGGTTATTTCGAGTTAACACGAAATTGATGCGACTGTTATTCGTGTTGTCTGGGTTGAACTCAATTCCTACCCGTATTTGAAAAGTCTCAATCCTAGCTAACTCGTTTATAACGTTTTAGATATTGTACTACCCCTCCCCCCCAACGGGGATTAGTCCCCGCTTAGACGTTACGTTGGGTTCCACTTGTGGCTTATATTTTCTTTCGATTAGGCCTCCTCTAATCCCATCCAAGCTCCGCCTAGGTGCTAGCCCCTAGTCTACCGCCCACATAGCGTTTAGCGCTTTTTAGAATACTTGATTGTTAGGTTCGTGTCATGTACGTTATCATGTCATGTTGAAGATTGTCACCCCTAGAATAATTGTGTAAACTATACGCTTGTACGTACTCACTAATAGAATATAAAATATACTTTTACATTTTGAAAAATTATAAAATAGTTTTAACAGTCAAATCTTGATCCAGGTTTTGGTGGGTTCGGACTTCGGACTCATGAAGACTTTGGGAGAATGAGTTTTGAATTTTGACAAACTCGTTTCATTGTCATCATATAGGATGTACAATAGGTAAATATTTTTGAAATAAAAGTACCTAATTTCTTACTTATAGCGTTTTTGCGACTAGGTACTTCAGGAAAAGATAGGCATTCTAATGGTTATAATTTTCAATAATTTTTTCAAATTAAATCATAAAAACATAAGTAGTACTACGTTTACTTTCAACAATAATATTATCAAATTAAATTTTGAGTGACACATACATTCATGTGCAATGTCATGCCAAAATTTTGATATTGACAAGTCTATTTACAAATTATGTGTCACGCATATGATATTTTTGAGATAATAAATATTTGTATATTGGTGGATATGATTTCTTGGAAGGATCAATTCGTAGGATTTTATTTGAATATTCCTCAGAAGAAAAAAAAAAAAGTCTACTTCACCTTTTCATTTTTAAATATTTTACTTAACAAAAAGTCTTATGCATTAACACAACAAAGGTGGAAATACATTAAAATATATGCTGACTTTAACCCAATTCGAAGGCTCAAAAAGTCAAAAAAAAAAAAAAAAAGTCAAACGCTCATCCCTTTGACTTTTCTTTTATTAAGGTCTCAAAATGTACCGATTTTGCTACTTTATTCCCCTTTTCAATTAACACTTTGATTTTTGAGTGACACTAGGATTTATCAATATAGGATGTATGAACACAATAGTATCAAATCATCTATTATTCTTTTTTTTTCTACTATAAAGATAATATTTTTTTTAGTATATCCTTCACATGCTTATGTATGAGATTTTGTGAATATATATCCTGACTGGAAAACATTCAAAAACTTCTCAACCTATTTCGTAAGCACTTCGCACCTATAAATTTATTTTGATTTTATGGAGCAAATGTTTACTTTTAATTATATATGATAAGATTAGATTAAAAATTGGCCATTTGAAGGGTAAGTGGGCACTTTGTTGGAGTAATTTATTTTAAATACTTATGTTTTTGGTGTTCACAAAAAGGTAGGAGGGGGGATTAGGATGAGCTTTATCTCGACCACATCTTCAAAGATTTAATGGATTGAAAAATGCAAAGAAATTCATTTTTATACTTGTAATTCGAGATAAATCACTACAAAAAAAAAAAAACTTTTAGTTACCCAGAAAATTTACCCACAGAAATGATTTTGTCATTAAAATTTTGCAGTTACCTACAAATACTAAAAAATGTCGGTAAATATTTAACTACAATGATTTTACCTAAAGTTTTGGTTTGTCGGAATTATGTAGCATCTTTTTTTTTTAGTACAAGATCCCGAAAAAGGTGAGACTAATGAAATTCGATCCCACATCAATAGTTTGGGTTACATTTGCTCAACCATCAGAGCTACAATCAATTCCTGAATTATTTAGCATCTTTAGTTCCAATAGAAAATTCTAATACTTACCTAAAGCTTTTTCTGTAGGTATATTGTTTTTTTTTTTTGTTGTAGTGAATTGTTTTAAGTACTATTTAGTCATTAATTATACTACCACAAAAGAACCAGACATAGGTTTACTGCCATGAGAATGTCAGTATCCTTGGCAAATTATGGTAGGGTCAAAACAATCATGAAGTGTGATATGGAAACATTTGTAAGGTTCCTTAAGAGGTGGACACAAATCTAGTAGGGATCTACTTGTTTCTTGCTTCATGCCCTTGTCCTAAAGATTGAGGGACAATGTTCTAAAAGGGATTTTATCAATTTATTGATTCAAAGGCTTGGTCTTATAAATAATTGTAACATAATATGGTAGCGTATGTTCAACATGTATAGTCCGTTTTAATTTAATCTCATACTCAATTGATGTCGAATTATCGAATATATCCCTCAAAACATAGTTACATAGTTAAGAAATAATCGATTTTTTCTTGTATATTTGAAATTGAAAACAAAAACAAAATGAATAAAAAAACACCCATATATAGTTTGTCTAAATGAATTTTATTTTGTTAGTTAATTTGTCAAGTATCCTAAATTGTTAAGTAGAAATCTGCAATCTTGGATCTTGTCCCTTATCATGAGTCACAATCAATTATGGTCCTAATAAATTGACCTGTGGTCAAGAAATTAATTTTACTGCATGTGTTTTTGATAAAACACTGCATAGTTTAATGGTAGAAATTTGGCAAATCGTTCGTCTTAGGGTTGTTATTGGGCGATGACGATGACCGCATGCGATAAGTTTAACGAGCCCGAAATTTAAGTTTGAAAGACGACACGCTAAAAGCACGAAAAACACAACGACGACACGATAAACACGATAAGAAAAATTGTCAAATTTATTTAGGTAAGCCCGTTTGGCCCGTTAAGCCCATTAACAAATAAAACTTATTATTTTTTTATATTCTTTATATTTAATACCTAAAACATATATTCTAATAATTTTTTAATAAAAATAGTCAAGTAAAAATAATCAATTATTATTAAATTACCCATATAAATAATTAATTATTAATAATTAAAAAAATTATCGTGCCTTATCGTGTTTATCGTGTCAGCCCGATAGCAGCCCGATTTTTATCGTGCCTTATCGTGCCAACCCGATAACGCCCGAACCCGATAAGCCTTAACCCAAACCCTATAATTTGGTCGTGTTCGTGGTTTACAATTCAATCGTGTCGTGCCTCAAATTGCCACCCCAATTTGTGGGGATTACCTGATTTGGGTTTGAGGAGTTCTTGAAATAATGTCATATTATGAGATTTAATTTTGAATCCACTTATTTTGTTCAATTAAATTAAAATGTAGGTTCAACTAAACAAGACATGTATGGATTTTGTAATTAAATATACACTCGTCGGATTTTCGGCTTTTTCTCCATAACAAAAATATTTTTTAGCCATTTTTGAGTTCAAATGTCCACTTCACCTTTTTTTTTTCTTGATATGGGCTATTCACCTTTTAGTAGACTTATGGACACGTGTGGATTGACGAGGAGCAACTTCGAGGAGAGCGCGATTGGAGAAGTTGAAGGGACAAAGACATCGATAGCATGAGAATCGTCACATCAATCAAGTCAATGTACGTAACCGCAGCGGAACCGTTAGTAGTGGATTCGTCACCATGAAAAGGGTCAATATGAATGAGGTCGGACTTGGATACATTATGGGAGCCAGCTGGGACAGAAAAGAATGGAATATGTTCAAGAAACACTACATGACGCGAGACATATAATTTTTGGTTAACAGGATCAAAACAACGATAACTTTTCTGGCCTTCCCCATAACCAAGAAAAATGCATAAAGCAGACCGCAAGGTCAACTTAGTGCGTTCAAATTGAGGTCGAAGGACAAAACAAGTAGAACCAAAAACGCACAAAGATAAATAATCAGGAGCATACCCATACAACCTCTCAAAAGGTGTCAAACCCGAATTATGCGAAGTAGGAATTCTATTAATCAACTAGGTAGCATTGAGAACGCTTTCTCCCAAAAAAACTAGGAACACTAGCAGGACAACAAAAGAGACCTAGCGGTTTTCTACAAGATGTCTATGTTTTCTCTCTGCAACATCATTTTACTCAAGGGTATCCGTACAATATGTTTGTCGTATCGTACTATCAGAATCAAGTAAAGTAAGAAAAGCATTGGAAGAATATTCCCCACCCAAGTCACAACGAAAACACTTTATGGTGGCTGAATGTTGGGTTTTCACAAGTGCTCGAAAGTTGCAAAAGATGTTGAAGAAATCAGAATGTTGTTTCATAAGATAAACCCAACAATAACGTGTATAATCATTAATAAATGAAACATAATATCGAGATCCACCCTTTGTATTGACAGGGGAAGTGTTAGATAAATGTTTTTATCATGATTTTGATGATTATGTTTTACTGTGTTTTCACACCAAAACAATGTCTCCTATATTGGTCCAAATATTCCTAATTGATTTTAAAGTATTTCTTGTAGATTATTCTCGGCTATTCTTTAACTCTCGTATCGAACGATATTAAAAGTGATTTCTATGTTTTAAAGTGTGTTTAACAAATACCGAATACCATTAAGGTAAAACGGCGCTCGAAAAATACAATCGGTATTTTTTGTCGGACCGAATGAACCTGGAATAGGCCAACCGATCGACATAGGGGTCAACCGGCCGGTCAACCGCTGGCTATGCTTGTTTATCTATTTCTATCAAGCAATTCATCCAGGTATGGGTCAACCTCTTGGTCGACCGGTTGACCACAAGGGTCGACTCATGGTGTTTGTCCTCCCCTGCGCCTCTGGACTTCGTTTTTCTTATTTCGTGTTAAGGCAGGGACGGGTCAACGGACTGATTTTTGAATTTTTGTATTGGTCGACCGGTCGACCACATGGGTTGACCAGTGTAAAATCAGACGATTTTTGAGTTTTTGGGAGACAACTTTTCCTGGTTTTAGGGAGTTGATTTGTAACAACTATATTGATGATTTAATTTTCATTTCTTTTCAAATTCACTCCCCAAGAGGAGCCTATCAATGTACAAGACTTCTCCTATAAATAGAGGAAGATTTGGAGCTACAAATACAAGAGAGAATACTACAACACAACAAGATACATTCGAGCAAACACTTTTGTTCTTCAATTTCAATATTCTTGTTGTAATAGCCTAAGGTCTTTCACTTTCACATCTTGAGGTCTAGGCTTTATTCTTGATTACACTTGCACTGAAACTTGTATATTTCATTATCGAGTTGTAATCTTGAATTTGGGTTTATCATTCAATACAATATATCCTTGTGAGTGTTCTTGTGGTAAGAACATACTTGGGTGATCTTAGGTGTTAGGTGTTAGAAGATTGTGGTAATCTTCTTATTGAAGAGTTTGGTGCTCTTTGAGGTGTTGAAGAATTTGGTGTTCTTCAAGGTGGAAGATTGTGGTAATCTTCACAAGGTGCCGTAGAAGATTGTGGTAATCTTCAAGAGAGATTGTGGTACTCTCCAAAGAGGTGTTGTAAGGTGATGTTGTATTAATTGTGGTAATTAATAAAATCTTTTTTTATTTTTGAAATCCATCCCGGAGATACTGGGGTGGTAGAGGATTAGGCCCTAGGTAGGTTGAACCTCTATAAATCGACGCGTGTTGTTTACTTCCCGCACTTTCATTCTTGTCTTGGCTTATTACTTTCAAAAAAGAGGGCATAATCGAGAAAATGGGCATAATCTATTCACCCCCCGCTAGATTATCGTAGCCACTTGGACTTACAAGTGGTATCAAAGCAAAACTCTTTGGCAAGCTCGTTCCACATCGCGAGTAAAGAGGAACGATCATTGGCTACGATTGAAGTCCACCTTACCGGCGCCTCCACCAACAAGCCACCACTATTTGATTCCAAAAATTATATATTTTGGAAAGAAAAAATGGAATGCTATTTACAAAGTTGCGGGTTCGATATTTGGAACACCGTCATTAATGGAGAATCCATCCCGATGAAAGACGGACCACTCACCTCCAAAGTCCTCAAGAAGCTCAATGATGAAGAAAATGAACTTTTCTCCTTAAATGGTAAAGCTCTAAATATTCTTCATTGTTCACTTACTTCTTCGGAATACGGTCATATTCGAGGAATACGATCGGCACATGAAGGATGGAAAAAATTAGAAAGTATCTATGAAGTATATACAAATGAAAGGAGCAACTCAAAAGCATCTACCTCTCAAATGGATACAACATCAAATCTAACAACATGGGATGAGCTTCTTACAACTTCCGATAATGAAGAAGCCGAGCAATATTTAATTGGCATCGATGAAGACAATGAGGTACACTCTAACTCTTCTATTTCTTTTAGAAATGATATGTATGATGATTATGATGATTTTCAAAATGATTTCGATGAACTTCAAAATGAATTCCAAAGCTTGCTTCTTAAATACAAAAATTTGAAAAAGGAATTCAATGCTTTGAAAAATGATAAGGATAGCTTATTCACTTCCTATGAATCACTTTCATGTGCTCACACCACCACACTTGATAAGGTTAGAAACCTTAAAAAGGAATATAGTACTCTTGTTGAGAATATTGATTGCATGAAAAAGGATTTATTAAAATTCAACTTGAGTACCGATAAGACTCTTGATGTTCATCGTTGTGATCATGAGAAACTAGAACTTGGGTATAAGTATAATGTTATCACTAATATGAAAAAAAACCAAGTCACTAAGCATGTTGGTCATTATACTTCTAAAATTATTACATGTTTCTATTGTGGTAAAAAGGGCCATGCGGTAAATTCTTGTCGGGCCAGAAATAGCTCTAATTATTGTTGGAGACCTAAAAGTCTCAAAGCTAATTCCTAAGGAAACACTTGAGGGTACCACAAGAAAATTTTATGATAGGTACTTGGCGCAACAAAAATCAAAAAAAAATTCAAATTGTCAAATCGACAACAAATATTTGCGCCACTTGATCAAGGGAGAGGGTATTATCAAATTCCAAGAAGAAACTATGATCAACAATGGGAAGGACACAATCCTTGGAATTGGCAAAATTGGAGAAGACACCATCAACAAAATGATTTCTCAAGAGGAAGATACTACCAACAAAGAGAAATACACAACCCATGGAAATGGCGAAATTGGTAAACCGTATCTCCCTATTTTATATACGCATATTGTTTTATTATTATTATTATGTATGCTTGTATTTTTGCTTTAATTGTCAATATGAATTTTCAAATATTTATAAGGTCTTCAATAAATATTGTTTTTTTTTAAATATTTTGAAAAAGAGACCTTGTACGATATTTTTTTAACTCTTGTGCATTTACTAGAACTTATATGTTCATTGTCTCTTATGGATTTATTTAGCACAAGCATACTTGTAACATCTATTTGCTTTAGCCTACACTTGTATCATTATATGTTTTGTGCAAAAAAAACTTTTTCTAAGAATTGTGTAGGACATAGATATCCTCATCAATGGTTATCTACTCATTATTTGTCAAGAGAGGCATAAACTATCGAGGTACGTTCACTTCTGTTATTCTTACTCTTTTAGACTCGATATTCTTCATGGCGTATGCCTATGTGCTCGTTCTTCAAGCTATTTCAAAGAATCTCACATAAGTGCCACTAAAAGAATTTTTCAAGTTTTGGAAGGCACTACTCGATAAAGATTGTTTTAACCGAATTTCGTAAAGGATCATATTTTATAAAATATTCCGTATATTATTTTTGCTCAAAACTCGGCTCTTTAAAATCAATCGTTTTATAATGGGATTCGAAAGATTTTATCTCGATAATAATAGTTTGAGATATGTTTTCAATTTAGCGAACTCTTTTAGAAAATCGCTATCATACGAGACTTATTGATTCGAGCACACTTAGTCATAATGCATTGAGAATATTAAGTCTATATTTACACATGTAATGCATATTTATCATTTTTGTTGTCGTATATTCTTTGAAAAATATTTGGGGTTCGATTTGCAATTTTTTTTTTGAAACGTTTTTAGGATAACTGGTACCCGACGGACATGTACCGGTCGACCACTCCGTCAACCGGTCGACCGGGTAAGACAGCGGGCAGAGAGTTTTTAAAACAGGGCCTGTTTCATTTCTCTTATTTCTTCTCAAAGTGTCGAACCCTAAGCATTTTTCTCTCCAAAATTCTCTCAAAACTTCTCATTATCTCTCAAATTGTTTCAATCTTTGAGTTTATATCACCCATTTCATCTTATTTTCATGGCATCCTGTTAATTTACCGGACAAAATCCTCAAAAGAGAAGAAGAAGGCAAAGGGGAGAATCTTCTTCTAACCCCCAACAAGATGATGTTCCACAAGGAGATAATCAAAATCGGCTTACAGATGAGGAGATTGCGGAATTGAGAGTCGGGATTACAAAATCAAATATTCATTGGAACTTTAGTAAGTTGTCACTTCTTTCTAAGCCTCCTTCTAGAGCAAATAGGTTTCATTTTTTGAATAAACTTGCGGAGGAGCATTATGAAAAAATTGAAGTGAATGATAAGAGAGTTGCTCGTATTCGTATAGTTTGATTTTTGATATTTCATGATGAATATCCGGATATTAGGGCATATTTTGAAATTCAAGGATGGGTGTCACTTTGGGATAATCATTGGTTGCACTATGATGATGAACTTATTAAACTATTTTATGCAAACATGTGGGTTGTCGATCTTTACGGCATATGAGCCTTTGGTACTTCACACTTATGTTAATGGTAGACACTTTGCTTGGACGTATGCCGATATTTATCGTCATTTTAATGTGCCTAATGATGGAGTTGTTAATGTGGATTGTGCTCATTGGAATGATGATATTCTTGGTGTTTCACTAGATGAAGTGAAAATATTTTTGGAAGTTCTACCCAAGGAAACTTATTCGGCGATGCCACCGAATTACCGAATTGTATCTATTATATGTTCTTATTGCGTATGTGGTAAAGAAGTGAAACTTCCAAGCAATCTTGAACTTTTTCTTACTTATAAAATCGTCCGGGGCGAAATGGTAAATTATGTGGCCGTGTTTTTGTATTGTTTGGTCGAATCAAGAAAGCTTGCTAGGAAGCAATATACTTCGGGAAACTTGATTTGTCGACTTCTATTATTATCGGGCTACCCGAAAAATGGAATGAACATAGAAATTCATCATCATTATTTTGATAAGGATAATATACTACAAATGGAAAGAATGAGACGAGCATTACCTCGGGTTCCCACTAGAGCCGCTAGGGGACGTGCTCGCAATCCGCGACAATCTCGGGATGATTTCTTTGACGACATAGAGGTTGAAAATATTGTAGGAAGAGGTGATAATGCCGGGGAACAAGAAGATAGGGAAGAAGAAAATGTGCGAGATGAAGAAGGGCACAATAATGAAGGAGATGATGGAGAAGATGAAAATGAACCGGATGTTGAGGATTTGAATCTTAAAGATAGAATGGAAAAAGTGGAAAGGGAAACATTTCGAGATGTTGCACCTGTTAGAAAAGAGCTCCGATAAGTGAAGGAAGAAAATGCAAAAATGAAGATCAAAATAGGGAAACTTAATAAATTCATCAAGGTGCTTCTCCCTGCGGCTTGCTTTTCCTCAGATGAGGATTGACGTCCCTACCCCGTGCTTTTTCAAAATGTTTTTTTTGCATATTTTACTTTGATCTTGATGTATTGCATACTTTTTAGTGTTTGATGTTTTTATGGTTCTTAATGCACTTTGTATAACTCTATTGCACTAATGAATTTTTGTTGTTTTCAAAAGGGGAGAAATAGCAAGTAAAGTGCTTTAATATGGTTGAATGGTATATTGCTTGGATCGATGGTATAAAGTACTTGATGGTAAAAGTGCTTCTTGGTATTACTTTTGCATATATGGCATAAATGATTTTGATATCATATTGCTTGTATATCATTCTTTTTGGTAAGATTACCCCTTCCTTTATCTCAATTGGGTTGAACCCTTGAGAATGTGCTTATTCTTTGATATCTTGATGAAATCTTGAGCTTCTTGATGGATGATAATTACTTGCTCTTGGTGATGAATTTGTTTTGGCATAATTACTTTACAAAAGGCCATATACATCCTTTATTTTTTACGTACACTAAGTGCTTGATAAAATGTTTCAATGAAAATTTTCGTGTTGGCAAGATTCTCTCAAATTCAAATGTCTTATTAACTTATAGAGATCATGTTTTGTCACTCAAATGAGCTTTTACAAATTATGTTTTCAAATTTTCCCTTATCATTTGGAATTTTACGCTCAATGTTCGAAAAGCTCGATAATTCGATGAAAATGCACACTTTGATATATGTTTATGATGTTTTTATCGTGCTAATATTCTTTTTGATGATTCCAAAGGGGGAGAAACATGAAACAAGCTCATTAGCTCAAAGAGCTAGAAAAAGCTCACGAAAAAAGTTATATGCTGTGATTTAAAAAAAAAGCTATAAGCTGTGAATGAAACTTAGTCCAGTGGACGTATTTTGGTCTTCTATACTTGTCTAATGATGTTTCTTGACAGGGGGAGCTTCTAAGCTCATCTTATTTGAGCTCATACTGTAAAAGCTAAGCTTTTAGCTTATTAAGTTGTTTGTTTCTACTTATTCTTGTTGTGCATATTGATAGGGGGAGCCTTGCTATAAATATGTTTTGAAAATTCCTTGCTCCTATACTTGTGTTTTAAAATGGATTATCTTTTTTGATTGATAAAATGATTTTGTTTTTAAAATCTATCTCCTAAAATTGTTTTGGTTTGTAATCATCAAAAAGGGGGAGTTTGTTAGATAAATGTTTTTATCATGATTTTGATGATTATGTTTTACTGTGTTTTTATACCAAAACAATGTCCTATATTGGTCCTTATATTCCTAATTGGTTTTAAAGTATTTCTTGGAGTATTTCTTGTAGATTATTCTCGACTATTCTTTAACTCTCGTATCGAGCGATATTAAAAGTGATTTCTATGTTTTTAATTATTTTTAACAAATACCGAATACCATCAAGGTAAAACGACACTCAAAAAATAAAGTTGGGATTTTTGTCAGACCGAATGAACCTGGAATAGGCCAACCGGTCGACCGATGGCTGTGCTTGTTTATCTGTTTCTATCAAGCAATTCATCCAGGTATGGGTCGACCTCTTGGTCGACCGGTTGACCATAAGGGTCGACCCATGGTGTTTGTCCTCCCCTGCGCCTCTGGACTTCGTTTTTCTTATTTCATGTTAAGGCAGGGACAGGTCGACTGGTTGACCACCCCGGTCGACCTGTGTGGGACTCCAGCTCAATGGACTGATTTTTGAATTTTTGTATTGGTGGACCGGTCGACCACATGGGTTGACCAGTGTAAAATCAAACGATTTTTGAGTTTTTGGGAGACAATTTTTCCTGGTTTTAGGGAGTTGATTTGTAACAGCTATATTGATGATTTAATTTGCATTTCTTTTCAGATTTCACTCCCCAAGAGGAGCCTATCAATGTACAAGACTTCTCCTATAAATAGAGGAAGATTTGGAGCTACAAATACAAGAGAGAATACTACAACACAACAAGATACATTCGAGCAAACACTTTTGTTCTTCAATTTCAATATTCTTGTTGTAATAACCTAAGGTCTTTCACTTTCACATCTTGAGGTCTAGGCTTTATTCTTGATTACACTTGCACTGAAACTTGTATATTTCATTATCGAGTTGTAATCTTGAATTTGGGTTCATCATTCAACACAAGATATCCTTGTGAGTGTTCTTGTGGTAAGAACATACTTGGGTGATCTTAGGTGTTAGGTGTTAGAAGATTGTGGTAATCTTCTTATTGAAGAGTTTGATGCTCTTTGAGGTGTTGAAGAATTTGGTTTTATTCAAGGTGGAAGATTGTGGTAATCTTTGAAGGGTGCCGTAGAAGATTGTGGTAATCTTCAAGAGAGATTGTGGTACTCTCCAAAGAGGTGTTGTAAGGTGATGTTGTATTAATTGTGGTAATTAATAAAATCTTTTTTTATTTTTGAAATCCATCCCGGAGATACTGGGGTGGTAGAGGATTAGGCCCTAGGTAGGTTGAACCTCTATAAATCGACGCGTGTTGTTTATTTCCCGCACTTTCATTCTTGTCTTGGCTTATTACTTTCGAAAAAGAGGGCATAATTGAGAAAATGGGCATAATCTATTCACCCCTCCTCTAGATTATCGTAGCAACTTGGACTTACAAGAAGGTCCCCATACATCAGAATGAACAAGATCAAAAGGCGCACGAGTAACAGAAACACTTTTATTGAAAGGTAAAGCAGAAAATTTTGCCAGTTTGCAAACATTACAATCCGAAATATCATGAGATTTCAAATCTCCTAAGACACCCGTAGAAACTAAAAACTATAAACGAGAAGCAGACACATGACCTAAACGAGAATGCCATAAGTAGAAATCTGAAGATGAATAACTCAAGTAGAAAGATGACAAATCTACACTAAAAGTTGTAGCTTCCGGCATTTTGAGCTGATCTAAAACATAAAGTCCCCCGCTACGGCTGTCCCAATCGCCCGAGATCAAGGGTCTTGTATAGAACAAGTAGAAGAAGAAAAAAAGACCAAATAACTAGACACACATAATTGGCCAACTGAAACCAGATTTAAGGTGAGATTAGGAATATAATAAACATTAGGAATGGAAAAACAAGGTGTGAGAATGGAACCAATTCATGCTAACGTAATTGGAGTACCATCAGCAGTTAGAACTAACACAGACGGATTAGGAGACAAAGAGACAAAAGACGACATAATAGGTGGCATATGATGGGAAGCTCCAGAATCTAAGATCCACAATAGTGAAGACATACCTGGAGAATTGGAATGAGACAAACCTATATTTGATGAGGCAGACATAGCATATGGTTGTGAGGCAAGGAAGTTTTGAAACTACTCAAACATATACAGATCCAATGATGGTGCGGCGAATGCATTGCTCGGCGGAGGTGGTCTAGAAGACCACTGGGATGGCAATGGTGTTGGTGGCTGCTGTGGAGGACGTGAAGCTCGTTGTTGTCGGAACCGCGGCTGCTGCTGTTGGGATTTCGGCTGTTGTGGTTTACCTTTATTCAATAACAGGGGACACTGAGCCTTCCAATGATTCTTTTGGTGGCAAAAAACACACTCATCAGAGGGTGTCCTCGAATTCACCTGATTGAGATTATTATTAATCGACTTTTGTGGTGCGGCAAAAACCGATATAGTAGATGGTGAGTCTCAAGTCGTATCTCTTCAGCCAAAAGTTCATTGACCACCAATCTATAGGAGGTAATGGGTTTCGATCGAGAATACTACCACGCAACTCCTCAAAGTCAGAACGAAGAGCCATCAAAAATTGCACCAATCGATGTTCTTCTCGACGTGTAACATAGGGCGAAAAGGCTCGCAAATCAGTAGATTCAGGAAGCAATAATTGATCCCACAAATCGACATAGCGGAATAAACTCCCGAATACTCATATCCTACGTTTCAAAGCGTGAATATCACCTCCAATTGATGATCTTGTTTGGCAAAGTTGGAATGTGTATACAACGCGTGCGGATGATCCCAAACTTCCTTCGCAGATATCATACTTCGCCAATCGAGCCCTTATAGACTGCGAAACCGAATTATTAATCCAAGTAATAATCTTCGAATTATCCGCTTCCCAAGCCTCCAACGGATCTGCCCCATCAGAACCAGGTTTCATAGATTTAACCTTTGTCCCAGTAATATAACCTCACATAGATTTACCTCGCAATTTTTTTTTCATAACATAACTCCAATACGAATAGTTTTCCCATCCAATTGCACGATAATTGTCTGAAAAGAGTCATCCTTACGAATAGCCATGACGAACAGAAAAGATCCCCAAATCGTAACCCCCAAAACAAAGAAAAACTAACCAAATCGGAACCCAAAACTAGCGATAACAAAATAAAAATGGAACCAAGAAACGATCCGCGAAAGCTATGGCAAAGATTAAAAATTTGGCTCTTGATACCATGTTGAAATCAAAGAAGCCATAAAATACTTGTACTCTTATTATGCAAAACCAAAAGTGAATTACAAAAGAAACAAAGGAGAGCCTTATATAGGCAAATAGAAAATCTAACCCTAAAAAGACTAAAATCCTAACCATAAAAGGACTATACTTAAATAAGGAAACTAAATATATATTATATTTCAACAGAAAGTATTTAGTTTTATTCCAAAAAAAAGAAATTATTAGTTTAAAATCTATTTTAAGTTTCATTTTTTAAACTGGATACGAATCACGGCAAATGCATATTATGAAAAATATTGTATACAACTGACAAAGCTTTATAATATAAAAAATAAAATAAAATAAAATATTAAATTTAAAAATTGATCAATTGAAAAAAAACTCCATAAGTTTTTTTCTTAAAGTTACAATGAGGGGATAGAAAGGAAGAAAACACACACACATACACACAGAATCGAAGTTGGATCTATCATCCAAATAACACAAGTCACAAGCTTCTGCTACTGAAACACAAGATTGATTCCCAAAAACTCCATAAATTGAAATCATATAACTTAGGTGATAATTAGGAATGGAAACAAGTTGGTTTTGCTTCGATTCGATATCAACTTGCTAAATCCTAAACCCAAACCCACCATATCCCAGACTTGGTGGGTAGACTTGGTAAAAGTATTTCAGAATTTGAAATATATGAATGTTTATACTTTTTTATGACAAATACTACTAAGACTTCTAAAAATATTATTTTCTAAAAAATTATAAAAGTATATAATATTTTCTTGAAAAAACTAAATTATTGAATAAGGTTTTGGATCTGAAAATAAAAAAATAGATTTCAATTGGAATTTTTTGTTTTACTACCCATAATATCCCCACACCAGCTGGGGACATGTACCCCACATTTTCCTCAAACTATGGACATCCATCATTCTTAAGGATTGTTAATCTCTAGGGGAGGAGGAACAACCCCAACCTTGCACTCTACGATAGTCAGGAATATTTGAACGTAGGACTTGGAGGTTATAAATGCAACCCAACCCCTGGGGGTTAATTGGAAGTCATTTACGTAATTAAAATCCGGATTTAAATTTTTGATTCTATTTTCCTATTCTATTTTGTATTCCACCATTCTGATGAATGGTACATGTCAATATATTGAATAATCAACGGGAATTTCTTAGCCACCCAAGTGGGGTGGCACCCAAGTGAGTGATCCACCCTTGGATCACTCAAACACCCATGTAGGTGTGTGTGTGGATCCAATGGTGGATCCTCACACTTGGGTGTCACCCACATGGGGCATGGACAAGACCATAATCAACAACACATATTTTTATATATGTTATGTAAACATATTATTTGACTAGTAATACGGAACAGGAGAACATGAAAATCTATCCATGATGATGATATTGCACCTATGCTCAAAATCTTCCACCAAAAATATTTTATGCGTGAGAAAACATCAACAACAATATATTGACTAAGGTGGTGAATAAATTTCAAAAGTGAATTCCCAAAGATTTGTTGTAACAAAAGTCACAAAAGCATATTCTACATCAAGATGGCAGAGAAATCTCGTCAAATAAAAAGTTTGAGATTTTTCCAAATAAAAAATATAAAAAAAAATCAGCAAATATTTCCTCCACCCTATGTAGTACAAACAAATTGCACATCTAAATGGGGCCATGCATTGACAAGGGAAAGCATTGAAATTCACATTGAGCCAAAAAAAATTAAGTGGATTTATTAAAGTTTTTGGACAAGACCATGGTATTAATGTTCATGCAGATATTAATTAAGGTGGATATGTTATCAAATTGTTGATGACAATTTTTTGAATTTGGTTATTAAGGTTTTGGACCTTTGGTACAATATTATGTCGGGTATGCAGGGAAAAAATGACAGGCTATTTAGGAAAACTAATTGTTGGGGGTAAAATCGGTTTTTCCCTATTTTATATATTCAATTATACTTAATTAATTATTAGCCCATGAAAATCATCAATTAAGTCAAGTCAACAAAAAAGACTACTTAAACGAAAGCTCATCGCATCAAGCTCACGATGCTCAAAACATAATATCAGGCCCTAGGGGCCCAATTCGTTATATTCGGCTCATGCAACCCATAGTCTCAGCCCTCAGGTATACATAGTCACTCATTCATTATTTTTCATTAAGCACAATTTAAATGTTATTACTTATAGCGCTCTATATTTTTCTCCTAAACACTGTTGACTTAAGTATTAGAGGAGCTTCCAAGGACATATCCGGAACCCTTCTAACCATATTTGCATGTTCTTTGTTTGGTTATCTACATGTGGATTGAACTTTGAACCAGAGTCAATGTCATATACCTTAACTTGGATTTTCCTAACTCGGAACGAGCTATAAGGATTTTACAGCATCACTAATAAAAATGTTTTAAATGTGCAAAGATTCATTATTTATTTACTGAGATAGTGAGATTTGAGATACATAATTAATTAGTATATCTAGCGGGAAAAAAAACTATTCCTTCTTCGAACTCAGTAAATAGGTAATTTACAAAATGGAATTAATAACACGATTTATTTGAAAAGTGACTCCATCCACTATCATGATAATGGTATGTTATTTTTATTTTTCTCTTTTTAGCGGAAAGGACCTGATATTTCTCATTTATCAATTTCGATACAACCAATAATACAAGATCCTAAAGTGGAAACTGAAAAAAAAAAAAAAACAAATAAATTTTCACCCCTACAATCACAAACAAGAGAAGTTGCGAGACAAACAAAAAATTAAAAAAATACAACAAATCATAAAACATTAGATCAAGTTCAATGAGTGTGCTTACACTTCCACACAAAATTTGGATGGTTCACACACACGAGCGTAGCCAGGATTTACGGTCAATGCGGTCAGGATTTTTTTCGTTTTGGTGGGTTGATTGTCGGGCCGAAATTTTTTGAAAATAGAAAATAAAAAAGGCAAATCTAAAGGCCGATACATTGCAACAATATTTTGTGGGTTTTCATAATCTGCAATTCTACTTCTCTAAAATGAACTTTTTGGAGAAGTGATTTATCCAAATGTTCATTCTAAATTAATCACCAAACAACTATTAATAGATTTTTATATCCAAAAATTCATTTTAAAAGTGTTTCCAAAAACACTATTCATTATCAAGTTTGGAACATATACCTTAATTGGGCCAGATAATTCTTACTTTTTTGGGTCAAGAAGGTTTAATGACCTTTTAACTTTTAGCTCAATTTTTTATATGAACTAGACTTTCGATTGAATTTTCAGTGCGGTCCAAATCAAATTTAACAGGATCACTCCGATTTTGAATGCGGTCCGCCGACCGCACTCGTCCTAAGGTAACTACGCCACTGTTTACACACTCCTTTTTTATCTGCAAATCTTCCAGATGCTGAAATACGAATATACCCCAGATGCACATATTTATTTATATCTAAATAGATCAACAAAAAGGGAAAAAAAAGAGAATAAACCAATTTCCGCATATGAGAGAAATTTTAAAAACAAAAAGGAAAAAAAAAAGAGAATAAACCAACTTCCGCCTATGAGAGAAATTTTAAAAACAAAAAATAACAATATGTATTTATTACTTGTTGATTTTATTTTCTTTTTATAAAAAAGGAAAAGTTGTTTTAATAATCTTGAAAATGAAAGATAAATGCATGGGCATGGGTGAAAGTGAAACATAAACATGTTTTATGAAATGGGCATATCCATGGGAAACAAAATCTTGAAAAGGAGATCAAAAGAAATTGGCCTCTCTTTTGCACCACTCTCTCTCCCCACCTGCTCAAGATATGGTATGTGCACATGATTTCACACCAGGAAACAGACACAATTGCTGACATCATCTGTATCTCTATTGGAGATTTTTGGGGGACCCACCCCTACCCTCTCCCCACTTCCAAACCTTTCAAGAACCCAAACCCACCCAACACCCCAAGCCCAAAGCCCTTTTGGCTTTCAATTCCCAAATAGACTTTATACTCATTTTCTTTTCTTTTTTATTTTACAATTTTCTCCCTTAACATAAAAAAGCCCAATAAAAGTGTAACCTTAGTTCCATAAAAATATCATTGTGCGAAAAAAAAATGGTAATTAAACAAAAAAAAACTCAAGAATTGAGTCATCTTTTTGCCGAGAACTGCAAACTCAATAGGAAACGTTGGCGTTCATGTGCCGGTCACATAACATATTCCGGAAAAGTATTTTATTTGGGAAAAAGGGATTCAGTTAGCGATTTCGTATTGCAAAATGTAATTTTCACAGGACCAACTTCACCACGATCTCCTATAATTACGGACTAAAATTGTAATTTAGTCTAAAAAAACCAGCCCGAACCTTTAAAACTAAGAAAAAAGCACACATAAAGAAACAAATGTGTGTGTGAAGAAGAAAATATAAAGAAAAAAAGTTGATAAAAAATGTTTAAGTAAAAGTGAAAAAAAATGAGAAAATTGTGAATAAACTTCAATTGAATCATATATGAGAAAAAAAATAAAGATTAAAGAGAATTCAAACTATGTTAAGCGTAACTAAAACTAAAAAGAAAATAAAGAGAAAAAGGAATAGCAATGCTTCTGTGAGAAGGGAACGAGAAAAAATGTATATGAAACTAGGCATACAAATTAATCAAGTAGGATCGGACATAAGACTGTTTAAGTTTATTAGAATTTTAAATGAGTTTTAAAACTTGTGTATGAATTTGATTTAATTATTAATCGACTTGAGCTTGAACGAGTTTTAGTTGAACCGAACACAACTGAGTTCGAGTAGCTTGATATTTTTATACAATTTTTTTTTTAATTTCTTGCTAATCTATCCGAGCTCTGGCCGAGCTTTGCATTATATCAAACGGATAAAAAATTCCAAACTCGGTTTGTTATGTTAATGAATTAAGCTTTTAACAACTAATCTTGACTTGAGTATTGAATACTTGTTTCAATTTTTAGCTCCTATACAATAAAAGACAAGTGAGAGAAAAAAAGCTATATGCCAACACTACTATTTGACTGACTCTTCAATTCTATAAAGTTAAGATACAGAAATGTATTAACCCATGTTCATGATTTATTTAATTTTTCTGCTATTCTTTTATTCTTAGTACCCCATTTAATCAACTCTGTTTTCTTGGCATTCTTGCCCTGTAGTTTCATTTCCATCTTGGGGAAAAAAAACTAAAGGAAAAAATATTTTGGTAGAAATCTGGTCAGATCTTGCTTCGTGGGTTGTGGATTATGATTGGTTCATTACAAAACTCATCTTCATTCATCTTCCTCAACTCATAGAAGGAAAAAAATCTCTAAATTTTTGGAGATTGGATTTTGGAGCAATGGGCATGGCAGCAGCAGATTCTCAATTCCACGTTCTAGCTGTTGATGATAGCTTGATTGACAGAAAACTGGTTGAGAGGCTACTAAAAAACTCTTCTTTTCAAGGTATTTTTTGGGTTTTCTTGATTTTTTTTTTTTTTTTGGAGGAATTTCAATAATGGGTTTTCATTTTTTTTTTTTTTAATGAGGGTTTTATTTAGATGGGGAAAAAAGTGAATTTGATTTGTGGGATTTTCTTGAAATTCTGTTTTTGGCTTGTTGCAGTTTCTACAGTTGATTCTGGTAGCAAAGCTTTGGAATTTCTTGGTTGGCATGAAGATGATAGAACCAAATCTAATGAAACCTCTGTTTCTCCCAAAAACCATCAGGTAAATAAATAAAAAAAAATTATTTTTTATTTTTTATTTTTTATTCTTTTTGTTCTTAGTTTTTTTTAAGCTTTTACTTTTTTTTTTTGAGGAATTTGTTTTTTTAGCTGTCTGAAAATCCAATTTGTTTTTCTTACAGGAAGTGGAAGTAAATCTTGTTATAACAGATTATTGTATGCCTGGGATGACAGGCTATGATTTGCTCAAGAAAATGAAGGTATTTTTTTCTGGGTTTCTTGTTTTTTTTTACAGAAAAAAAATGAAAAAAAAATGTTCCGAAATATTAATATTCAAGCTTGTTTGAATTTTAATCGAGCTTCAAACATTATTTTTGAGTTTGGTTTGATTATTCATCAAATCCAGCTCGAACGAGCTTTAATCGATCGAACACGAATCGAGTTTGAGTAACTTGATATTTTTATACATATTTTATTCTTTTTTTACTAATCTGAGTCGAGCTCAAGATGAGCTTTACATCTTATCGAATTAAAAATGTGTTCAAATTTGGTTCGCCTTACTAATAATCCGAGCTCAAACGAGCTTTTAATGGTTCATCTCAAATCGAATATCGAGTAGATTAGTTCGTTGTCGAGCCCATTTCCTAACATATAATAATTTCCAGTTATGGAAAATATACCCTGTACACAAATTTCTAATCCAAGTTTGTAGCTTTATTCCCATGGAAAATTTGATCGTATCCTCAAAAGTTTTCCCCACATGGGGTCCTTTTCTTGCCAATCAATTCATATAAATAGGAATCTTTTGCAAAATTAAATCTTGAAAAATCTCTACCTAGTTTATTTAATGAAGAGCATTTACTAATTCCACATGCTAGATTATTAGTATCCAATATTTTTCTAGTACTAAGTTTATATTCATGCATCTACCTTAAATTAAAATTTAGTTTTGTTAAATTTGTGTCCTACCTTTTAATTGTCAGGAATCTTCATCTCTGAGAAATATACCAGTGGTCATTATGTCTTCCGAGAATGTCCCCTCCAGGATCACCAGGTAAATAATTAGAAATACAAATTTTATCATTATTTGTTAATATTTTTTGGGTTTAATTACGAAAATAACCTTGAGGTTCAATCTACCTACCAAAAAACCTCTATCTTTCAAAATTATATATCATTGATATTTATTTCTATTTTACAAATTACACCCTCTTGTCTACTTGTTAGGTAAATACAAACCTTCTCACATGGTGTTAGTATATATTAAGGGGGTTTTACAAAAGGGGAGCGTTATTAACACCCCAAAATCTATTAATACACTCTTATTCTTAATACACCCCAATCCTTTTTAAATATAATATATTTACTTAATACACCCCCAAACCTTTTCCCAATTTACCCTTTCCCAATTAAAAACCTAATAGAATTATACATCTTTACTATACCTCAATAAAAAAACCTAATAGAATTATACATCTTTATCTACACCTCAATATTATATTTCCACAATACTCATTATGATAATTGATCGTGCTAATGTTGTTCTTGTCCGTAAATGTTGGTACCATTAATGGTTGCTTCATTTCTAACACTACATAAGAATCCGCAAATGTTTATGGTACTACTGGAGTAGTTTTGTAATCATCTCTATATTAAGGGGTAATTGTTATTTTGAATGATAATTGGATTTTCTTTGTAATTTAGCTAAACCTCATGGATAATTTTGTAATTTCCCTTTTTTCTTTCTTGTAATGATTGTTGATTAATTTTTGCAGATGCTTAGAAGAAGGGGCAGAGGAATTTTTCTGAAGCCAATGAAGTTATCAGATGTGAATAAACTTAGGCCCCATATGATGAAAACCAAATGCAACGATGATAATATTATTGAAGAGCCTGAAAAACAGGAAAAGCAAGAAAGTAATAAAGAAGATACAACAACACAAGAGACAGATGATGTCCAATTACAGACACCACAATCTTTGCAAGAACAGTTAAATGGTAATAATAATAATAATAATAACAAGAGAAAGCCCATTGATGGTGGGCTTCCACCAGACAGAACAAGGCCCAGATACAATGGTCTTACTGTCATGTCCAATTAATTATTGACACATTCTTTTTTCTTGGAACTTTTTGTTTTGATTTTTTCCTTGCCTTTATTTGTTTTTCTTTTTTAGTTTTGGTTATGGTTAATAGAGCATGAAGAGATTTATACAGGGGAGAAAAAGGGGTTTGTCATGGATGAAAAGCAAATCTGTATAAATTTTGCAGGAATATTTTCCACCCAATTTTGTATTACTAATTTAGTGGGAAAAAAATGAAATGAACAAATACTTGTTATTGTGGCTGAAGATTTATTAAATTTTATGCGTTAATCCTTTTATATATATAAAGGGCCAAATTGACAGATTCATATACCATGCATGAAACTTAAAAAGAATAGAAAAATGGAACATGAGTGTTAAAAGATTGGAAAATACCAAAAAAAAAATTATGAGAAAAGACTTTTTAAATTAATATAAACATATCCACTTCTTGCTTTTTGAATAAAATCCACTTGCTTTAATATAAACAAATCCACTTCTTGCTTTAAAAGCTTGAAATGAGTGAAAAATCAAAAATTGTGGTAAGACGGAAGTTGGTGAACACATTAATATATGGCTATTAAATCAACTTTATGTTGCATTTGGATCGGAAAAATTTGTAATTGAGGGTGGATTTTGGGGAACATATTTCAAATAACTCCATACAAATTGGATTTGGAACAATAACTCAAAATAGATCAAACATTTGAAATCCATTGTATTATGAAGCATTATGGTTTTGAAATGCTTAATTTCGAATTCATCAATTCAAGTAAAACCTTAGATAATCAATATAATTAGAGCTAAATATTAAAACCAAATCTAGTTCTGGAATATTAATAAATATACATATATATATATATATATACGTACAGTGGCGGACGTACAGCCCCTGGTGGGTGGCAAGTGCCCCCCCCCTCCAATTTTTTTTTTAAATACTATATATAATTAACTCTTACTTTTTGTAAATTAAGTAGGTTGTGAATTTGAAACAACCAACTAACGGTACCCAGTCACAAATCATCTTGGCAGTGGCCCAATTCTATTTATTATTATTTTTTACTTTTATAAATTATACATTCATTAGGTTTAGGAATAACCAAAAAGCCGTGCATTTCCGTCTTCGGTCTTCCTCCAATCATCTCGCCATCTCGGTACCATTGCTTAATATAGACCAAAGATTTCAAGAGAAAAAAATACTCAACAAAACAAAAAACCCAATTTCTTTGAGATAAAAATCAAAAACTACCATTAGAATCAAAAAGATATGGAGCGGTACTTCAAAAAGCATTAGAACTACCATTTTCTATCAGAAAAAAGGACGATAACACCAAATCAAGTAGGTGTATCCATTAGTTTATTTGCTTATAACACTTGCATTAGTTCTTCCAGTTGCAACTGCTACAGTTGAAAGATCATTTTCTGCAATGAATATCATAAAGAATTGACTACGCAATCGAATAGGAGATCAGTGGATGAATGGTAGTTTGATTGTGTACATTGAGAAAAAAGTTTTTGATAGTGTTGATAATGAGTCTATTATGCAAATATTTCAGTCTATGAAAATTCGTAGATTTCAATTGTGCATGCTAGATTGTTTAGTAATAAGAAAATTATTTCACTACAAAAAAACAAGTGAATTCCAACAAAAAAAAATCCGTTGGTATTTGGCCAATTTTCATTGGAATTATCGATGCCAACAAAAATTCCAATGGAAAAGCACCATTGGTATAATGATCGTTGGAATGACAAAATTCCAACGAAAATTCCTATGGAAAAAAATTTCAACAGTACCAAATGGTTTTGCTTATCGTTGGACTTTTCATTGGAATTTTCCAAGCAGTATCAGAAAGATTGAAATTTCCATTGAAATGTTGAAAATTCCAACAGTTTTTTATTCCGTTGGAATTGTTTCGTTGCAATTTGATTGTTTTCTTGTAGTGTTTGATGTATATTGTGCCCTCCGTTTACAAAATTTATGGATTCGTCCCTGTATACGTGCTAAGACAATATGGTTCGTTTATTTAAACCTCAAACCACAATTGAACAAGACAAAGCAATATGGTTTGACTAAGTTTTAGAATCATAATTTATGCAACAAGTATTTTGGTGTGGCGTGGTTCGGACGGTTTAAATAATTATTTATGTTAGCTTAATTTTGATGATATAATCTATGCGGCCAACTTAGTGCAGAATCAAGATTAGTTGTATGAGAATAGTAGGGAATAGTTGCACATGGGTTTCTTCTAACCTCTCTCTTTATAAGGAAGATCCATATTAATAAACTCTTTTTATTTGTAAAGGCTAGCAATCCGGTGCATGCATTGCACTTGTATTATTATTTTAATATTATTAATTTATAATGAAACTATCTATTAATATGAGCTCGTATTTATTAATTTATTTTAATAATAATATTCATATAAGGTAAATAAAAACAAAAAGTTTATATATCAAATTTTCATTTTTAAATAGAGATTTAAATGTCATATTCAGCTCGTTTAGATTTCTCAATTTATGCTTTCTCTGTATTACCATTATATATGACTCAATTTTTGAGTTTCCAAGTACGGTCCCTCCAAAAATATAATGAAACATTGTATTCTGCCTAATAATGATCATGGTGTGGTTATAGTTATTTTATTATTTTTCTTCTAAATTTCAAACTGAATTGTTTTATATAATTTTACTAAATATTAGTTTCAAATTATGATTTTGTAGTTAAATTTAACATATGATTTAGTGTGATTGATGAACAACAATTTCAGGAATCATAGATTGATAATATGGATTGGTAAGCAACAAGGAACCTGAGAATTGTATGGCTTAACTGTTGTGAAGTAATAAATTGACCTGCTAAACATATATTTTTTTTCTGAAACCAGCAAAATGTCAAATGGAGAAGTCAGAAAAGTCTCACTACAGGATATACAGTTGGTAAGTTTTCTGGCCTAATTTGTATATGCGGTTTATTCTGCAATTACAGTATAAAGAATCTTTTATTTGGAAGTCATTGATATACAACATAATTTCTTGATTGTTAAGTTGAAGATAAACATGTGTTTGAAATTACAATAGTAAATTGATGGGACATCATAGGAATTAATCCTTTCTGAGAAAGTTTAAGATACTTTTGGGTGAAGAAGCAAAAAAAGTTGTTCCGATTTTTATTTTTTTGAGAAATGTAGATAAAAGTAAATAAAAAGATTGTCACTGAGAAGAAGAATGTTATCATCGAATTGCTTGGTTTAATTTCGATTTAATAAATTGGGTTGTGACTGAGGAGAAGGATTTTTCTTGCTTATGCATGTGGGATTGGTGCAAGAGAGTTTACCATCGAATGTGGTGTCATCTTCCCAGGTTCTTGCCAAATTGTGGCAAATCTGTTGAATATTAGGGATACTGAACTAAGTAGGTGGGTTTCTTTTTTTCCCCTTAATATATATTTAAATTGGGAGTTGACTCCAACTTACAAGGAGAAATTGTTGTAGTTTTCTTGTAGCAATGGCAGATCTATCTCTGAGAAAAACAGCAGTAGAAGAGAAAAGGGCTAAAGTGCAGCAGGAGGCCAAAGAACTTCTTGACTATACTCGAAAGACAATAGCAAGATTGACTTATTTAAAAAGGTGTATCTATGAGTTCTTGCTTTCTATTCTGCAAATATAATTTAGGTTTCTCCGCTTTAGCAAGGGTGTTTTAAGGAGCCGCCTTAAACCTTAAATTACTTGTGCAATACCCTTGTTTTAATTATTCTATTTTTTTGGTCAGAACACTTGCACAATTGGAAGATGATATATCTCCCTGTGAAGCTCAAATGGAACACTGGAAAACGAACTTGGCGATAATGGAATCGAAGGAAAGACAGTATCTGCAACAGTATTCTAACTATAAGGTATAAATATATTAGATCTTGATGTTATCAAACATCATGTATTAGTTATCTGTTCAATTGGCCCTCTTATATCAATATCACCATCTGATGACTTGATGCATGTTTTATTGTTATAATTTTGACAATCTCAGGATCAACCAACTCATTATTGATGCTTTCTTTTAATTGTTTTTCTTATATAATTCCGCATAAAGCCAGTTAATGAGAAAAAGAAAAGGAATTATGTTCATTCATTTTTAGGTATTCATCACAGGCAATGCTCAATCGCGTGAGTTATAGCCCTGAGATTAGTCACGGAGTGTTGGTTGAAATGGCAGAGCACAGGAAGGACCTGGAGAAGAAAACAAAACCAATCCTTGACACATTGAGAAGCTACCAAGACTTGCCTCCTGTAAAAATATTTTTTTCCTTATTAATCATCTGAGAATTTTCCACTTCATAATTCTAGCTATTGGAGTTTAATATTAGGCTCATATTTCATCCAGGACAAGGCTTTGGCAGCATTGGCAATTGAGGATAAGAAGCTGAGAAGTACCTTGAAGATGTGTTGCACTCAGCTCTTGCTTCTTCTGAGTGATATCCAACTAACTACTATAAGTGGCTTAACTTCTTTCTCTCTCGACTTGAGTTTCTTCTGGATTCTACATTTTGATTGTGGTGTTATTATAGAAATGATATTATTACTTTTATGATCCTTTGACGTTTTCGTGATGTTTTTAGCCATGTTATGGAAACATTCAGAACATATTAGTGTTTTGTGTACAGTTTTGTCTGGAAAACATGTGGATTTGATTGAATATCTATTTGAAACAAAAAAAAAAAAATCATAAAATGTAACTGAAGTTTGAATTCTCGCTCAACTTAATCACTTGCCGCCTCTATTGATGATCAGGATCATTCTCATCCAAATGCAACCAAAGACTTCTTTAACTAGCTCCTACAGGCTATGGGGAATTATATTACTTTTTTCAGGAAGATCTAAACTCGAACTTTACTCAATTATTAGAAAATTTGTAAAAATAAAAATAAAATCAAAAACCAAAGCTCGATCAAGCACGATTTGAATAACTATTAAATCAAGTTTAAACACAATTGTAAAATTCGATAAAAATGTAAACAAGTTGAAATAGTGTACGCTGAATGATGCTCAAACAAATACATCAAATTCATTGGACTTGATCTAGGTACAAATTACTTGCATCTGTACTCATTTTTTCTTACCAAGTAAATGCAAATACAAGCCTTCAAAGCTTGTTGTCTTCACATCTATCGACAAATTTAAGGTCTTCACCCGAATAAGTTAGGCTAGCAAACGGCAACTCTAACAATGATTTAGTCTTCTGAAAGCAGATGGTAATTAATCTGAAATAAGCTAAACAGGCCCAGTTCTTAGGGCGCTGTCTAAATCAGCGATCAAATCGTTGACATCCTCGATTCCTACAGAAATACGGACAAGATCCTCGGTCAATCCTCTGGCTTCTCGCACGGCAGCAGGTATGCTCGCATGAGACATAAAGCAAGGCAAGCTGATGAGGGACTTAACACTTCCTGCCAATTGAAATTCACACAGTGATCAGCTCAAATTTTGAACCACTACTTTTATACATGCGAATCTTTAATTATAAAAAAATAACCTTGATGTTTAGTCTAATTACAAAAAATTCCCAAATATCTTTCAACACTACAAATACTCCCTTGATTTTGGTTTATGTTTTCATATTTAGTTAAGAACGTACAAGCCTTAAGTGGGTTTTTCTAATACCTTAACTTTGAAATATAATTTTGTTTTTCTGTAATTAGACCAAACCTCAGGGGTAGTTTTTGTAAATATCCCCATGAAAAGCTAAAGTTAAATAATGAAGGGTTAACTACAAAAAGTGCCCCTGGGGTTTAGCATAATTACAAAAAAAAAAAAAAAAAAAAACCCAGCTATCTTTCAAACTCCATTAACATTTGTTTCTTTTTTACAAATTCCACCTCAAGAGGGAGGTGTTTGCTAGGTAAATACAAATCTCAATGGGGTGCTTGCATCATTTTGAGGGAGTATTTCTAATTTTCAAAGATAACTGGAACTTTTTGTAATTAGGTTAAACTTCAGGGGTAGATTTTGTAATTACACCTTAAATGAAATACTGAAAATATGTCTGCAACATGTATCAACTTGAATGAAAAAATTACCGAAGCTGACAGTTATGCTGAAATATTTGGTTTTCTCGACTACATGCCTAGAGAGTGCTAGTGATCCTGTTAAGAAACTCAGCACAGATCCTGCACCCTTTGCCTGCAAGAAGGGATATATCAGACAAATTAACATACAACCTTAAAATCTCCTTTCTCGGGAGTTTAGGCTCGTTTATTTGTCAGATTGTTTTTTGTCGGGGGTTGGATTGAAGAGTTGGCCAATGATGTTTTTGGGTATTTGCATTTGACATTATTCATGGATCAATTGAACATGTGATATAATTTTGTACCTGAGAGTAGTGTAAAGATCGTCCTGGATGATCAAGAAGACCAGCGTAATTGACCCTTTTCACCCGTGGATGAGAGGCGAGAAATTCAGCAATTTTTTGTGCATTTTCCTGCTCATTCAACATTATAGAGTGTCAAAAGAAAGAAAATTTCAAAATACATCTGTAAAGAATCTCTGGCATGGAATAACAAATTGTCTGATCATAAACTTGCATACTAAGAGTGACAATTTAAGGCAATTCCACATATACTTAAATTTAGGAAGGAGATGCAATCATCATTAACACCACAAAACCATGACTACATTTTGAGTAATGATAAAAAAACCGTACTTCATATTTTGAATATAAATTGCCTCATCTTTCTGGACATCAATAGAAAACTCTACTCCTCATATCCACTAATCTTAATATTTTTTGACGGATAATTACAAAAACACCACTGAGGTTTGGGTTGGTTACAAAAAAACCACCAGGTTTGATTATGTCTTAAATGAAAGAGGGGTAACTGAAATATTTTTATAAATGTTAGGTGGGTTTTGAAATGTTTTTTGCTTATGAAGGGGAAGATGTAAGACGGAATGAAATCTCAAGGGTGTTTATGCAATTTTTAAAAATCTCTGGTTTTTTTTGTAACTAGCCCAAACCTCAAGGGATTTTTTTGTAATTATCCCTATTTTTAAACCCACACACACAAAAATGATATATATATATATATATATATATATATATATATATATATATAAAACCAAGGTGCTCAATTCATTTCTGGAATGTATATTTGAAGTTCACTTGAATGATAAGATTTCGATTCACAATCATCCTCAAAAAAATCTACACAATATTTTCCTCAAAAAAAACTGTCTACAGCAGCATCTATATTTACATAATTGATAATACACCTTAATTACAGCTTGGATGTCCTCACAACTTAATGACAAGTCCATGTGCTGGTTAGGTAATAGAAAAATGGGGGAAAAGAAAAAAGAAAAGGTCAATTGGAAACTTTTATCGAATAATCGTTTTTTAAATCTTATGACGAGCTGCAAACAAGAAAAGTTTCACCTAAACTGAGTGAAGTAGTGAGTAGTTTACATAAACGACAGGGAAAGACATAAATTATACCTGTTGCTTTTCGACGCAGTAGAGCCATAGTTTTGATGCCTCTTAAACAAAGCCAACAGTCAAACGGAGCTAAACCTGAGCCCTCTGCATTCTGTAGGAAATACAGGTCTTTTGCCAAGCTAACGAGCATCAAAATAAGAGACAAATCTATGATTCAGTAACTGAAGTTTGTCTCAGGATAATGCAAATTAATTTATCTTCATTATTTTTCCAAAAGTTCTCATGATAACATTAACCATCGGAAAGTTGCATGCCATTAACGAATTCTGCTAAGGCATTTTGAACGAAAAGTGTCGATACAGTAAACGAAATAACTTGATACATGCAAACCAGTTATCTAGGATAAATTAAACTAAGAGAACAAATTCAAGTATTTATATGCTGAATGAATATATATGCAGAATTTGAGTGCTTATTAAATTCAAACCTTTCTCCCTTAATAGCAAGCACGCCAGCCATGAGGTCACTGTGACCAGCTATGAATTTAGTAGCGGAGTGCATCACAATATCTGAAAATTCATTCACAAACTAAGATTGATGACATAATTCATTCATATCATACATAATAGGAAAACTACAAAACTACCCCTGAGGTTTGGGTTAATTACAAAAAGGCCCACAGGTTTTGAAAAAAAAAAAAACCTTGAGGTTTGTTTCTGTATTACACTTTACCCCTTCATAAGGAAAAACATTTCAACACCCTCCTTACATTTGTAAAAATATTGCAATTACCCCCTTACATTTAACACAAATCAAATTTCAAGGACTTTTTCGTAATTTTCAAACATCTCTAGGCTTTTTTGTAATTAACCCAAACCTGAGGAGCAGTTTTTGTAATTATCCCTACATAAAATGATGTTCACAGAACCAAAAAAGTTATTGACCAGAAGTATTATTACCAGCTCCAAGTTCCAAAGGTTGAGACAATACAGGAGACATTATGCTGTTATCCACCAATACAAGAGCGCCGCGAGCATGTGCCAACTCCGCTATTTTCTAAATGACAACCGAGAGAAAAGGTGAACAAGTTGCTGTGATATTGAAAAGTATAAGTTTCCAGTAAATGCATGTTTCTACATATGTATGTTATCATATATTTAGATAGAGACGGAGAGCTAAACTTTTTCTGCATTGATCTTGGAGGGTGTTTGGCAAAAAAGTTAAAGAACTGTTCAAAACACCCTATAAGTTGTTTGAGAGCTTATAAGCTCTTAAACTATGTTTGGTAAATTTTTCTTGAAAGAGCTATCCTAAAAAAGTTGTTAAGGAGCTTATAATTTGTTTTTAAATTTTTCACCTTTTTTTCAAAACTGGCGTTACTAACATCTTAAAAGCTTCAATATTGTATTTTATCCAAACACTTCAAACAACTTATTTCTAACATCTTGTAAGCTCAAAATATAATCAAATATTCATCTGCACTAATATGAGAATCATAAATAATGTAAAAATCACAGTAAAGAATAACAAATTTAAATTAACACAACCTACACGAATATCAGAAATCTGTTGGCGTGGGTTTGTTGGACTCTCCAACCAGACAAGCTTTGTCCAAGGGCCAATGGAGGATGCAACCTCTTCCAAGTTAGTTGTATCCACGCGCCTGCACCATGATAGTCTGAAGGCTTGCGAACCCAACGGTGGTAAAATACATTGTTTAGAAGAAAAAATAATACTAACTTAACCACAACTCCAGATTTTGGAGTTACTTTTGACAACAAACGATCAGAACCGCCATACATGTCATCCCCAGCAACTATCTCCTCACCTGCCATGAGGAAAGAAGGAAAAGAAACATGTTTTTTATATTTACCCATGTGGAAAACTTTTATAAATGTGCCATGTGTAATTCTCATCCACCTAAAATGTATCTTAAAAGCTTAAAAACACATGAGAATAAATATCCCTAAAGATAGTAAGCAGATTCAGAACAATATCTGAAGTTTCTTTGAACAATTACATTGTTTAGAAGAAAAATACAGAAAAATGAAATCTGCCTCGATAAGGTATATTTGGTAATGCAACTCTGCAAAGATGAAAAAGTTGAAGTACCTGTTCCAACAAGATGAGTAACAGCTGACAAAGCGGCCATTCCACTAGTGAAGCACAATGCTCGATTGGCTTTATCAAGCTTCGCGAGGAGACTGAAAATAGATCAAGAATTATTTAGACCCATGGAAAGAAATATGCAGCTATCAGGGACACTGTAAATAAGTAAATTAAGCATCACAAGCAAGTAGGGACCTTTCCAGGGCATCCCTAGTTGGATTTCCACTTCTTGTGTAATCATAAGGCCCATTATCTATAGCTGAAGGCTGCAAAACAGTTAAGCTAATTATATGAGTAGAAAAAGTTTTATAAGCATGAGTTTGTACAATTTACTGTGATCTTGAGAGATAATTCAAGATTGTTTTATTTTTTTCCCCCAAAGTATCAATGAATGAGAAAACATCATTCACTTTAAGATGTTATTGTACTTTACAGAGAACCAAAAGATCTAGAAACATGTGAATTTGAAAACTACCTGTTTGAAAGTAGCTGTTTGATATAGAGGCGTGCTCAGTGCATCATAAGGATCAAATTCATTTGAAAAATTCATCAACATTGTTGAAACACTTGGCTCCCCTTGGTCACTGCTCTGTACGGACTCCACTTCTACCATAAATTAATACTTCAGAATCATTCCTAGATATGCATGGGTGGATCAAGTGCACACACACATATATTTGCGTGAAGTACCTTGAAAATTGAAATGCACTAACCATTTGAGTATTCACCAATACTGTCAACCAAAGCTGAACTGCTGGTATCCATCTCTTCGTCTCTCAAGCAATTCAACTTAAAGTTGTCACAATCCACAGAACAATTCCCCTTCCTAAGCACTATTGTCTTGTACCCATAACGCAATGGGAGATTATTCAGGAAACCCTGAAGACAAAGAGTTTTGTATCAGAGTAAGACAATAGTTTTGGAGACAGTGGAGACTCATAAAAAGGAAACCCTGAAGAAAAATAGAGTCTTGTATAAGAGTAAGACAATAGTTTTGGAGATAGTGGAGACTCGGAAAAAGGAATAAGTACAGAAATCCAGATGATCAGGTTGAGGCCACTTGAGCATTTGTCGCAATCTCTCGGGTAAGGCAACACCAAGCATCTGGTTTCCCTCATCAAAAAAGTTCAAATAAACTTGATCGGAATTGGGGTTATGACAAGTTCACTACACTTGGATGATATTTCAATTGTATTACAAATCTTCATTCCAAGCTATTAACTATTCATTTTTCTTCCTAGTACCATGAGAAAGTATTCAACAGCCAGTTCTCCAAACCAAAATTTCTACCGAGCCCTGTGAAAATATTTCTCATCATTTTAATAAGTTGTCTGGTCGCTATTATCTCAATTACTTTTAAAAACATATCAATCATTGATTAATCCTGGAGTCATAGATAAAACCTGTAATTGTTATATACTGGGCTAAGATGGAATACTAAACTAACCAAGGCAGGGAGCTTGTAAGACCTGTGGAAGACTGTGGGACCCATTACACACATTAAAGCATTCATATCAAACTACAGAGAACTGCATAAGCAAGGCCCACTTTGCTATCCAGTAAAACCTTGTATTCATTCATAATAAGAGAGATCTACTCATCACTCAAACGCAAATGAGTAACATGGATCATCTAATTGTTGAGAACATCTAGTCAACTTAGTATGCCAGCTTATAGCTATAGTTAATCAAAGGCCTCCTTATACTTCAGATCTTTAACCATAACAAAAAGGTCTTCCCTTTCTGTTCAACTGCAATGCTCAAAGATCTTTTCTCCATGAATACCCCTTGATATCGTAGAAAGGTCCTTTTTTTCTAACCTTATCCATCATAGGTCAAGCCTCCCAACTTCTTACTGATGCATGAGATTTTGCCATGTTAATTGCCTGGCAGCTAATCCGTTAAAGGTGATTTTATTAGTAGCAGTTGAGTTCCTATTGACAAACATCACACACAACACGACTCCATGATACATTCTTTAGCACAAAAATCAATGGTTTGCAGCCTGCCACTAGCCTCTAAACCAAAATGTATTGGATAAAAAGTTTGTGTATTGTTTGGAACTACAAACTAGGGACTGGAGTCACACATTAAACTCATGTCTCATTAAATTTTACTCATCTCCAACCACCCCCAACCCAACAATATCACTCATTCGCCCATGGATTGCTTTTCTCTTGCTCATCCCTCATCCTTGAGCTTCTCCGTCAAGTGTTTGAATCTTACAGTCAGCTCAAAATTTGGCTCCATCACTTCCTTCACGCCATCACACCACCACATAGGGGACCACCCTCACAAAACCTCGTGTCCACAAGCATCACAGTGTTGTTACCATCACTATGAACAACCAATAAGTGACCCAGACAAAACCTCTTCTCTATTTTGGTATCAAACAACTGAAACTCAATTCAGGTTTTAAATATTCAAATATACACTTGCTCATTATTTGAGTGGAGAACTCATCATACTCGATTCTGACCTTGTTCTCGTTAGTGGCAAGAAGAAACATGCCCCACGTCGGTAGAGAGGTGGTGTTGGAGATTAAGCCCGTGTTTTGTACAATTATAGGTCTGGGATTGAGTCACACACCCAAATTTATAATTGGACATTCAGATTTGTATATGTATACTCAAGTTTCTTACAGTTTATAGGATGTTTTCTTTATCTTTTCTTGGATAAGCCACATAGGATGGTTGTATATTCAACAAGTCTAATTCGAGACTTGTACAATCAAACATACAACCATGGAGGTTTATATAATTTTATGGGATAATTACAAAAACACCCCTGAGGTTTAGCCTAATTACAAAAAAAAAACTGAGTGATCTTTCAAAATTATAAATACCCCATTGACATTTGTTTCTCTCTTACAAATCACCACTCACTAGGGGTATAGGTAAATACAAACTTCAAGAGGGTGTTTGTAATTTTGAAAATAACTGTAGTTTTTTTGTGATTAGGCTAAACCTTAGGCATCTCCAACCCAACTTCAAATCCCACCTTATAACACCAAATATGCAAAAATCCCTCCCCAACCCAACTCTAAAACCTCACAACAAATTTGGTGTAGTGAATAGTATTACACCAAATTCATTTACACCAAATTTGGTGTAATGCAATATCCCACATTTGCCCTCAAATTCCCTTCTACTTCAAATTTAAATTTCAATTGTATCCCCATTTTATATAACTAATTTATATAACATGATTTTAATAATTAATTAACATTTTCTATAAATTTTAATAAATAACAAAATAAATATAATGTAAACTAAAAGAAATTCTAATATTAATTTTAATATTTATTTTTGTAATATAACTAATGAATATAATATTAATTAAATGAAAGTTTATAGTTAATTACACTAACAATAATAAAATATAAGTAAATGAAATAATTGTATAAATTAAAAAATTTGGTTATTTTAAAATGAAGAAGAAAGAATAAAATATTAGTTTGGTGGAAGATTTAGTGTAATGGGTTGGAGATGGTTTTGACAAAATTACACCAGAACACCAAAGTTGGTGTAGTTTTTACACCAAATTTGGTGTAATGAGTTGGAGATGGCCTTAGGGGTGTTTTGTAATCACCCCTAATTTTAATAAAGAGCAACGGAGCACATTCTTACCTAGCAGCCGCTGTTCTTAGAGAAGATAAATGTAATTTGACAAACCAGATGAAAGGACTTGTATTTTGAACAAACCTCAAGTGAGGTTATTTTAACCTCTCCTCTTCAAAATATCGAAGTGCAAAATTCAAATATATGTCATTACAAACTAACCAAGCAACAAAACAGGCATCGTCATTCCAAATTTCAGAACTCACTCTGCCATTCCATTTTTCCACAAATTCGGGTTTGCATACAAATAAATAATTCAGATTGACTATGTAAAGCTATGATCTTGTTAGTTTTTTGTCCAATCGATGCTTCCGTACTAAACAGAAAGGCAACTCCCACTCCAAACTAAGCAGTTCAAAGATTATCCAGAATAAAAAAGTTCAAAAAAAATTCTCTGGCTGCCAAAAAATCGAAAAACAAATCCAATCCCTGAACTTCCTTCTCATTTCTGAAAACTCCTTCCAAATCCGGGGAACTCCACTTACAAGCCACAAAGCAATATTGGAGAAAAGGACGGCGAAGAAAAAAAGCGATAGAAAACAGGTAATCAAATTCTAAAAATGCATCATTTGTTGGGTTTAGCACAAGAAAAAAAAAACTAAGAAATCCATTGAAAAAGTAATCGCATGACGCTCATCCAAACCTAAAGCTCTAATTTTCCTAGAGTTTCAAGCTTTTCATCCAATCAAACAAACCCTCGTCTTTAATCCCCCAATACGTAAATGAGCAAAAAGAAAAAAGAGAAATAACCATACAAATGCATTCACATGCGCACATTTATAAGGAAAAAAATGAGGACGACTATACAAGATACTTACATGTTGATCAGTTGGGTTTGTCGAAATAGAGGTAACGAATGACCTGAGAGACAAAGCAGAGGAGGCCGCCATTGTCAGTGAGGAGACGGGCGGAGTTAAAATGACAAACAAAAATTGCACACAAAAGAATCAATGAGAGGTGTTTATATACCTATCGCCCTGTGGGGAATCAGTCAAAAGCTAAAATTAAACTGATTTTATAAAGCAAAATATTTTTGGGCAAACCCCAAAAAAATAATATAATGAATGAGCGAGCATGGATCCTCTCCATTTTAGTATGTGTAAACACTGTCTTTCTCTCTCGCACAAGAAATTTACACATCATAAATGGAGAAAATCCATTTCCATGAAAGAGCACATAACTCCCCCAAAAAAAATTACGGTACTACTGCGATTGGATGTGAACGAGATTCCATTTTCGTTCCGCTGGAGAAATTTTTTTGACCAAACATGTGATTGTTTATGAAAATCTTCAGAAAATATATTATTCTCTCACTTTCACTTTTTCTCATTTTTTCTTTTAACAATCACATCTACACATTTTTTCACAAAAAACTAATCATTATTACACATTCTCCCACAAATTTCACTATTCACTCACTCACACATTTCTAACTACCAATCACATCCAATCATTATTTTACTATTTTTAAATCAAATCAGCTTTCATCATTACTTTTTCATCTCACATCCAATCACACTTTCAAAATTCATCTTTTTTCTCCCAAATTTTTTTTCACCACTATTCTCTAGCAAAATGAAAATTTTCAAAATAAAAGTATATCCAATCATTAATTTTTTATTTCACTTTCCAAAATCTATTTCAAGGCAATAGATGCACCAAAACTAGTGAATTTGAATGATTTTTATTTTTATTTTTTTAAATGGAAAGAGGGAAATGTGATGTCTTGGAAGTCAATGTGTTGGACGGGAACAGCCCAGCCCGAGCCCAACAAGCCAAGCCATAAAATCCGAACTTTCATCGGATCGCATTTCTTGTGGCCCAAACCCGCCCATCCCAATACGTGTATTTTGGTCGTGCCTGTCGGTCTTTAGGCCGTTTGGGCCTGGCCAAAGTAGGTTCAGTCATTTTTGGACCTCTAAAAATGAAGCTCAATCCAATCATATATATGGGTTGGTTGGCCTGTCCCATCGAGTCGAGCCAGTTTTGTCAGTTCTACCTAGGAGGGGAAGGAATGTTAATCGAACTTGGGTCTACTTGCCCAGCCCAATAACACATTCTTTGACCACTAGATCTACATCTGAATTCCAATTTGCATGAATTTTGCATAGTCTGACTTGTGCATTATTTTTTAGACGTGTAAATTTTATTTGTGTGTATATTTGGACGTACGGATTTTGTGTTATTGTTATGAGTTTGTTTACATTATAACTTTTTTAAAAGTTTTCAATTTTAAACATAACTAAATTATTGAGAGATAATGGTAGTACATAATTAATACTAGTAATTTTTTTTAAAAAAGAATTCAATAATAACTATAGTTGTAGAATATATCATAAAGTAAATGAAGTTATTTGAGGTTAATCATATAGTCATATTGGGATAATTGCATTTTGTCCATCAAACTATCATGAATCTTACACTCTACCTACTAAATTTTGAAAATTTCTCTTTTGCATGTCTAACTTTGAACATTTGTAATTAACCCCGTCAAAGCTGACTTGGATGTATCATGAGTAATCACGTGTCAATTGTTAGACCGAAAGTGCTTGCCGGATTTGATGACTATCCCCACAAACCAACATGAGTCTTTTCTAACGCGTTTTGTCCTCACTCATGCGCTCCCTGGAAATTGCTTCCGAGGGGGTCACCCATCCTATGTCTACTCCATGCCAATCACGCTTAACCTCAGAGTTTCTATGTGATGGGCACCAGAAAAGAAGATGCACCTTGTTGGTATGGGTAGTACATATTTAATCCTTTAAGCTCTACTTTAACTGTGTAACCCACGGTTGATTCCTGTAGGGTACCCCCTTACAGTTCACAACGGCAGCGCAGAGCCCCACTAAGCGGTGGACGGACATGAGGGGCTTCGCAAGAATCCATATGGATCCTCGGCAAGTTGGGCCGCCACAGCCTCGATGTAGCAGTAAGCGTACAACAAATCTTAAGGGTGATCGTTGGGACCCCATAATCCCAACATCAATTTTTGGTTGGTTCAGAGGATAAAGTGCAACAAATTATATAGTTCTGATATTAAATATTTACTTTAATAGCTCAGTGGTCAAAGTGAAAAAATACGTTATAATTTGGGAGGAAAAAATGCAATTAATCTTATTCGGTTCGATTAAATTTTACTCATAATTCACAAGTCAATTCCAATTTCAAGACAAAACAGCCCTCGTGTCCAGATGTCATATCCATAGCCTTCTGTTTCGTAATTCTTCACCGACTACACAAATTACAGTCACCAAAAATCTACCAAAAAAGAAACGAGTCTTTAAATCTGTAAAGGAGTCGGCATTCTTGTAGCTTTAGGTAGAGCAAACGACTTAATAATTTTAGATTTTTGTTGATTGATAACATACTTAGATACAGGGATGCATTTTTAATCATTGCAGATAATATATGCCCCAGAAGCTGAAACAGTCTCTCAATTTGACGAGCCAACTTTTCCAATCTTTAAATAAATAGGGAATGTAACAGTTGAAGGCACTAGCTAGGGAAGGTTCATCTTTGTACTTTTGGAATATGAAATTTGTATAATTTTATTGGGGTTCTAGTTTTAACTAGGCCTAGTGGGATGAGAGTGTTCAAATTCTCTTTTGTAAGAGAAACGAGATTTGTTTTGTCCATTTGAATGTTTTACCATGTTCTTCTTTGTTGTCTTTTTTGTTTCACTGAATTTTTCACCACTTTCTTTGCTTTGTCCAAATTTTCTTCTTACTCTGAATAAAATTTATGTCCATAGCAAATGAGCGGTAAGAATTTATGTCATCACTCAAACAAAGAAAAGATTGATGCTATATTTGATGTTACTTTAGGTTATGGGAGTAATATTTGGCAAAAAAAATGCTTTTTTGGGAGGTATTGTTTCATTTTTTTCCCCTTTTTACTCAAGGAGAATCCGTGGGTTGTCGAGAATAAAATTGTGGATGAGTTGTTGGAAAATACCGCTGTGATACAATTTTTTTTTCGAAACGTTAGAATAGATATATAACAACTCCAATGGAAGATATGAAACTTTATAAATGCCCACTGCCCCAAGACCACCCCAGCATCAAGCATGGATCTAGGGAGGGAAGTTGTTAACCCAATCATGGCTAACAAAAGTAACAGAAGCTAACAAAGCTAATCTAAAACAAGAGTCACTACAATTAGAAGCAGAAAACAAGAAGGAACAACTGTCAAATAGATTAAAAAAAACACTACAAGAAAACTGTTGATAGACATCACCAAAAACACACCGGTTTTAAGACTTTTCTGGTGTCTTTTCCCCTATAACAACGGTTTTCTAAGAAACCGGTGTATAATTAGCGCTGTCTTTTGATAATAAACAACGGTTTTCGAAAACCGGTGTGTATTGTGAAAGAAATCCCCAAATCGACACCGGTTTTGGCATCGGATTTACAGAACCGCTGTCTATTTATACAAATTAATTTTAAATTAGACAGCAATTGTTTTGACATCGTTTTAAAACCGATGTCTTTAATTATTTAGAAACTAGATGTTTTTACACCGGTTGCAAATCCGGTGTCTAATCATATACTTATTACACCAATTTAATAAACCGGTGTCTATTTACATTTTTTTTTGGGTTATTTACATATTTTTAAAGTTACCTTTAATTAGTATTTTTTTAAGTTAGCTTTAATTAGGTATTAGTTAATCTCTAATTGTACCAAAACCAAATCTCCAAAGTCGTACATCTTCCTCTGAAAAAAAAAGTTCTCTCTCGACAGCCTCTCTGCCCGCCGCTCGCGCACTGCCGCTTGCACACCGCCTAAACATCGTTGCTCCAATTAGTACCCTGATTCCCCCACCCTCAGTGTCTCGTTCTCTTCCGCCGTTCGCGCACCGCCGCTCGTCCACCGCTGTTCCACAGCAGGAAAATCAACGTTTAGGTATTATAGCTATATTTTACTAAGTTTGGTTTTATTGATTTAAGGCTTAAATCCGTTTTTTGTTCTGATTCAAATTCGAACTTAGGGTTTTGCTTTTTGAACTAGGATTTGCTGATATTTGGGATATTCACGGGTTTTACTCTGTGAAGTGGATTTGATTAATTGGTGGTGATGGTTATTTTTTGAGAAGAAGTTATGTCACAACCACAGCTAAGACAATAATTTGTTAGGAATTTGACTCGATGTATGGACCTGCATGGCGGGGAAGAGTTTCGGGTCGTTTGTGACTCACTCGCCGGGCGAGTTTGTGTATTTTTTAGTTGACTCGTTTTCCTTTCTTCTTTTCAAGACTGAGGTTCATGTCATCGTTCCACCATCACCAAAACCTTGACTGATTTAAGTACTTGTGAAAGGATGTTTTTCAAATCTCTGTTTTGGGACAAGAAAATTAGAAAAGAAAATAATACTAGAACAACATAAGACATTAGTTAATTTACCGCACTAATTAAGGCCTAGCTAATTTCTCCTTTTTTCTTGTCTATTTTCTTGCTTGAACAGACTTTTCGAGGTTTCTTCTTAATTTGGTTTTGACTATAAACTAACTCTTGTATTGCAGGTGTTATGCTCGTTTGCACCCTCGTGCTGTCAACTGCAGGAAAAAGAAGTGTGGACACAACAACCAGTTTATAGTTGCGATATGCTCTCGTCAGGTAAACACGACGAGAAGCATTTGGTCTTTATTAAACATCGTGTTCTAATTTGGTAAAGGCCGGTATTTCAAATTTCCCCCCATATCCCCTAAAGCCCTAGCAAAACCTCTCGAATTCAAATCACGCAAGCAATTGCAAACTCCAGGTGATTATCTGTATCCCCGTTCTTTCAATGGCGCAATTGCCTATACTTCAATTCAAGGAGAAAATTGTAGAAACAGTGGAGAAAAACTCTATCGTGGTAATAATTGGAGAAACTGGTTCTGGGAAAAGCACGCAATTGTCTCAAATTCTTCATAGAAGATGTTACACGAAATCCGGAAGCATTGTTGTTACTCAGCCGCGTCGAGTCGCTGTTGTTTCAGTATCCAGGTAGTTTGCTCACTTGCTAAATTTAGTTGTATTTACATGATTTGCTGTTGTACTAGATTGTTTGGAGGTATCTGGTTATCTATATTTTATTTATATGCATTCTGATCTATTGGTTTGTCTATTGGGGAGGAAGTAGGTTATGCCATACGCTTTGAAGATAGAACTTCAGAGAAGACACTTATTAAGTAACGTGACGTTATCAACGTATTGAAAATTCATTTTATGGAAGTGATAATTTGTACTGAATCATATTACTTATATTAATTGGTGGCTAATTGGATGTGCAGATACCTCACTGATGGAGTGCTCCTTCGTGAAAGTCTTTGTTAGTCCAAGTGGCTACAATAATCTAGAGGGGGGGTGAATAGATTATGCCGATTTTTCGCAAATTACCCTCTTTTTCGAAACAACGAGTAGATAGCAAGAATGTAAATGCGGAAAATAAACAACACTCGTTGATTTAAAGAGGTTCAACCCACCTAGGGCCTAATCCTCTACCACCCCAGTATCTCCGGGATGGATTTTAAAAAGAAAAAAAGGTTTTATTAATTTACCAAAAATTAATACAACACCTTGAGGATTACCACAACCCTCTTTCACCACCTTGAGGATTACCACAACCCTCTTACAACACCTTTGAAGATTACCACAAGCTTCAAACACCTATCACCTAGATCACCCAAGTGTATTCTTACCACAAGAATACTCACAAGGATGTCTTGTGTTGAATGATGACCAAAATCAAGATTACAACTCAATAATGATTAATACAATATGAGTACAAGTGTAATCAAGAATTGAAAGCCTAGACCTCAAATAAGTGCAAGTGAAAGTGCTTAGGCTAATACAACAAGATATATAAAAGTGTTTGTTCAATTGCTCTTTGCTTGTATATTGTGTGTTGTATGTTGTTGCTTGAATGAAGCCTCTATTTATAGGAGAGGACTTGGCTTTCATTTCCAGACATTGGCTCCTCCTTGGGGAGTGATTTGCTGCAAAAGAAACCATTTAAAATGATCAATATAGCTGTTAGAAATCAATCCCACAAAATAGGGAAAAGTTGTCCAAAATAGCGGATAGTTTGATAAACATGGGGTTCGACGTCAGCGCAGAGATAAGATTGAAATTGAATTCTGCGAATTTTTACAGGGGGACCGGTCGAAGAAGGCGGCCGGTCGCCGCCTTAGTGTGACCGGTTGCCGAGCGATTTTACGAAAAGAGAAGTCCGGAACAAAATCCAAACGCAGTGCAATGGTCGCCCGCCGGTCGACCGGTCGACCGCACGTCGCCCACCTGGTCGCCGGCCATACGACTGCTTTTTCTTACGTCCCATTTTTGTTTCTCGACTCAACTCAGTACGGGTTGCCTATAGGCGACGGTCGAGCTGAAACAAATGTGTTGTCCAATGTTTTATTGAAAATAAACTTCTAGAAATACTCCAAAAATAGTAAAAACATTTTAAGTTGATCGGAAGTATTTAGACAACATTTAGGGACATAGTTTTGGTTTAAAAACATATTTGAACAAAATCGAACATAATCATCAAAATCATGATAAAAACATTTATCAAACAAACTCCCCCTTTTTGATGATTACAAACCAAAACAATTTTCTTGAGGACGATTTTAAAACCAGTTAAAATTTACGGTTTTACGAGTAAACTATCCGTTAGAAATATTTCTTACAAAGCTCCCCCTATTTATGAGCATATCAACAAACGATTATTATAAGTAAGAAGCACAAGCTATAACAAGCTTATATAGAATGCATCATGAGCTAAGGAGCTCCCCCTGTCACAAAACTTATAAACAAATTCATCCGAGTCCAAAAATCAAGCCATGGACTAGGTATTAAAGTCCACAATACTTATTGCGAGCTTTTATTAGCTTTTCTTGAGCTAACGAGCTAATATCCTGTTTCTCCCCCTTTGGAATCATCAAAAAGAATGTTAGAATGGTGAAAACACCATACAATAATATCAAAGTGCGCCAAAGGAACGGTTTATTAACCGTTTAGCAATTTAGAACATAATAATCCAAGGAAAATGGGAGAAATGTAATATGAAGAGTTCATTCGCTTGTTTTGTTTGTCAAAACATGATCTTAATAAGCATAGAAAACTTTTGAAAGCAAGAGAATCATGTATAAGTTGAAATTTTCATTGCGACATATCATCGAACACCTTGTGTGCGTTAAAAATAGAAGAGGTTGTATATAACCTTTGTAAATGGTTCAAGCCAAAAATTTCAACACCAATTCAAGTCACTCATCACATAACAACACAACAACCAAGCTCATCATGATCATACGAAAATTACATCAAAAATATTCAAGAAACTTGAAAACTCAAAGGTTCCACCCAATTGAGTAAAAGAAGCGAAATTCTTACCATTTGATCGGAAAGAGTGAGCCATAATGATGATGATCATGCTATATGATGTCCATGTTGTGTAAAAAATGCATGAAAACCATTTTAGAATGAAATTTGAGTGAATTTGGCAAAGGGGACGAAAAATGGCCAAATATTTGTTAAAATGAAGAATCTTCAAGAATGTAACGTTTAAAAGCCAAGATATAGCTTAGGGCGACCGGTCGAGGTTGAGGGCGACCGGTTGCCCTCAACTCCTTCAGCCCACTGTTTTGTCAGTTTTTTTTCAAAATCCGAATTTTCAACCAAAAATCCGATTTTTCGCCCCTAAGTTTTAAAACGTGCAAAATGCAAACGTAAGCTTCATTCAATATGCATTATGCCTAACCGAGCTCGTATTGATGAAAAAGTCTCGGAAGATAGCGGTTTAGTGAAAATATCCGCTAATTGATCTTGAGATGGTACAAAGGATATCTCAATTTTACGTTTTGAAACACAATCCCTTAGAAAATGATGTCGAATCTCAATATGTTTAGTACGGTTATGATGAACCGGGTTTTGAGCAATATTTATAGCGGATATATTATCACAAAAGATAGGTACATTTTCAAAAAGAGCATTTGTAATCCGCTAAGGTTTGTTTCATCCAAAGAAGTTGAGTACAACAAAATGCGGCGGAAATATATTCGAAACGGCCGAAAGAAAGAGAAACACGAGTTTTGCTTCTTTGAAAACCAAGAAACTAGGCAATCGCCTAAAAATTGACATGATCCGGAAGTACTTTTCCGATCATCAATATTTCCGCATAGTCCGAATCACTATAACCTTTAAGAGAAAAATTTTCATTCTTTGGATAAAATAAACCATATTGAATGGTGCCTTTCAAATATCGAAAAATCCTTTTAACGGCACTCATGTGAGATTCCTTGGGATTGCTTTGAAAACGAGCACATAGGCATACGGCATGAAGAATGTCCGGTCTACTAGCGGTTAAATAAAGTAAACTACCAATCATACCTCGATACTTTGATTCATCCACGGACTTGCCTTTCTCATCTTTGTCAATTTTGACATTTGTTGCCATAGGAGTAGAGACGGTTCTTCCTTCTTCAATGCCGAACTTTTTCAAAAGTTCTTTTGTATACTTTATTTGCGAAATATAAATACCTTCTTGACATTGCTTAATTTGAAGTCCAAGAAAGAAGTTAAGCTCCCCCACCATACTCATCTCGAATTCTCCTTGCATTAACATAGAAAATTTCTTGCATAAAGAATCATTAGTAGCACCAAAGATAATATCATCAACATATATTTGTACAAGTAAACAATCTTGCCCTTTTTCAAAAACAAATAGAGTTGTATCAACTTTACCTCTTATAAAATAATTTTGTAAAAGAAAAGAACTAAGTCTATCATACCATGCACGGGGTGCTTGTTTTAAACCATACAAGGCCTTTTTAAGTTTATAAACATCATTAGGCCTAGAAAAATTTTCAAACCCCGGAGGTTGTTTTACATAGACTTCTTCTTGAATAATACCATTTAAGAAGGCGGATTTAACATCCATTTGGTAAAGTTTGAAATTTTTAAAGCAAGAATAGGCAAGCAAAATACGAATAGCTTCTAAACGCTACGGTGCAAAAGTTTCATCATAGTCAATACCTTCTTCTTGACAATACCCTTGAGCTACTAACCTTGCCTTATTTCGAACAATGTTGCCTTGATCATCAAGTTTGTTCCGGAAAACCCATTTTGTGCCAATAATGGTTTGAGAAAGAGGACAAGGTACCAATTCCCATACATCATTTCTTTCAAATTGATTCAACTCCTCTTGCATCTCTAGAAACCAATCCTCATCCTCAATAGCTTCTTTAGCATTTTTAGGCTCTTTTTGAGAAATAAGAGCTTTTTCGCAAATTTTCTCCGAGTCATCACTTTGTCAAGGGGATCACCAATAATAAGATCTTTTGGGTGATCTCCCTTAAATTTCAATGCAACGGGAAGATCCGAGATATCACCTCTATCTTCTTGAGGACCATTTGAAGTGGACGGTTGATCATTTGATGTAGACGGTTGATCATCAATTTGAACAATTTGTTCAATAATATCCTCCTCATCACTTTCATCATTAGGAATTCTTTCAACTCCTGAAGCTTCATTGAATTTAACATGGATGGATTCTTCAACAACTCCACTAGTCTTATTGTAAACCCGATATGCTTTGCTTTTTGTTGAATATCCCATAAATATCCCTTCATCGGCCTTAGGATCAAGTTTGTCCAATTGATCCTTGGTATTCAAAATAAAGCATTTACAACCAAATATCTTGAAATAACTAATATTTGGAGTTCTACCTTTCCAAAACTCATATGGAGTTTTATTCATTTTAGGACGAATATAAACTCGATTAATGACATAGCAAGCGGTACTTACGGCCCGGCCCAAAAATACTTTGGAAGTGAAAATTCATTGAGCATGGACCGACTCATTTCTTGTAATGTCCGATTTTTCCGTTCGGCTACTCCATTTTGTTGAGGTATCCTTGGAGCCGAGAAATTATGAGCATATCCTTTGGTTTCACAAAATACTCTAAATTCACCGTCAAATTCTCCACCTCGATCGCTTCGAATAGACTTGATAGTATCTTCTTTTTCATTCTCAATAAGTCTACACAACTTAACAAACTCATTAACGGCATCGTTTTTATTGGTAAGAAAAAGAGCCCAAGTATATCTCGAAAAATCATCGACTATAACAAAAGTGTAATGTTTTCCACTTAGACTAGCCGTACCAATGTCCCCGTACAAATCAAGGTGAAGCATTTGTAGAGGTTTGGTTGTGGAAATTTCATTTTTGGGCTTAAAACTACTTTTAACTAATTTGTTCTTTTGACAAGTGTCACATAAGCCAAGATTTTCAAAATTCAATTTGGGTAGTCCTTTCACATGTTGGTTTTTGTAAATATTTTTCAAATTCTTGTATCCAACATGTCCAAGTCGCCTATGCCATAAACTAGTTAAATCATTATTGGCGACTAAACAAGAAACATTTTGACTAACCAAATCACTTGTACAAATTTTGTAAAGATTGCCTTTTCTATTTGCTTCACAAATAATTTCACCATTTTTAAGAATAAGGCATTTTTCTTTATTAAAGGAAACATCATATTTAGAATCACAAAGTTGGCTAACACTTATCAAATTAAACTTAAGCCCTTCAACTAATAGAACATTACTAAGAGAGAAAGAAGAGTTACCAATTTCTCCATTTCCAAGAATCTTTCCTTTGCCATTGCCGAACATGACCATACCCTCTTCTTGGAGTTTGATGTTGGTAAAAAGTTCTCTCCTCCCGGTCATATGGCGTGAACATCCGCGTCCACGAGCCATTTTGAATCTTCCATTGTGGTTATAGCCCCTATTACCTACAAAAGAATTTCTTTTAGGTACCCTATAATTTTGGGGTCCATGGGGGTTAGTCTTGAGACCTTTGGGTCTCCAAACATGTCTTGAGCTATTTCTCAATTTGCAATTATTAGCATAATGTCCAACTTTGCCACAATAAAAACACGTAGGAGTATTATAATTATTAGCACGTACAAAAGTCGGACCTTGGTTATTTTTCTTAAAAACACTTTGAAATGGCTTATAACCAAGTCCCAATTTGGAATGATCACCTCTTTGTGCATCTAAAATTTTTGTAACTTTATCCATACTTATGTTGAAACGATGCATATCATTTTTCAAACATTCAATCTCTTTTGTGAGCAATTCCTTTTCGGTTTCAAGAGAATGAATTCTAGTAAGAGTAAGAGCATAAGCTTTGTCTAGAGATTCATAAGAGGTAAATAAATTTTCTTTTTCAACTTTAATCTCCTTATGCTCCTTTTTCAAGTTTTTGTATTTAACAATTAAATTTTGAAACTCAATTTGCAATTCATCAAAATCACATTGCAAGTCATCAACTATGGAGGAAGTAGAAGAGTTTGAGTGTACCTCATTGTTTTCATCGTCTATAGCCATGAGACCGTGTTCGGTTTCTCCTTCCTCATCGGTTGTTTCGAGTAGTTCATCCCATGTTTTGACTTCCGCATTTAGAGCATTCTTTTTTGTGAAAGGCTTCCTTTTCTTTTGCTCTTCTTCATCGAGCTTCGGGCAATCGGCAATGAAGTGCTCGGGTTTTCCGCATTTAAAGCAAGCATTATCTCTTGGTTTTCTTGCTTTATTTTTATTCACAAATTTTGCAAATTTTCGAACAAGTGCGGCCGTTTCTTCATCATCATCATCATTATCATAGTATGCATTATTAGAAGAAGAAGCAAGACCTTTAGAAATAATTTGCATACCCGATTGATTTGTGGATGGTTTGGAATTTTTCCTCTCCTTGAGATAGACTTCATATATGAGTAGATTTCCAATAAGTTCATCAAACTTGAGTGTCTCAAGGTTTTGTACCTCCGTGATTGCCGTTACTTTTTCGGACCATGACCCGGGAAGTGCATTCAATACCTTGGTCACCTTGTCTTCTTCGGAGATGGCCTTGCCGAGGGCCACAAGAGGATTGACAATATTGTCAAGCCTTTCCACCATCTTGGAGATGCTTTCGCCATCATACATGTTAAAGTTTTGAAGTCTTTAACAAGCATGGTCTTTCTTGCTTGTTTGACTTTCTTAGTCCCTTCATAGATTGTCTCCAATTTTTCCCAAACCTCATGTGCCGACCTTATGCCTCTTATGCGATTGTACTCGGTGGCGGTAAGAGAACAATGCAAAATATTTAAAGCCTTACCGTTTAGAGAGAAAGCCTTTTTGTCGTTTTCATCAAACTCCTTGAAAGGTTTAGGAGTCAAAGTGCCATCTTTCCGATTTCTTTGTTGGTTGATCAACTCCTTCAATAACCACATTCCAAATGTCGAACCCGCACCTTGTAGGAAGCACTCCATACGGTCTTTCCAAAATGCGTAGTTGTTGGCGTCGAATAGTGGTGGCTTATTTGTGGAGGCGCCGGTGGTGAGATGAGCATCATTTGTAGCCATGGATCTTTCCTCTTTACTCGGAGCGAGCTAGCCAAAGAGTTTGGCTCGATACCACTTGTTAGTCAAGTGGCTACAATAATCTAGAGGGGGTGAATAGATTATGCCGATTTTTCGCAAATTACCCTCTTTTTGAAACAACGAGTAGATAGCAAGAATGTAAATGCGGAAAATAAACAACACTCGTTGATTTAAAGAGGTTCAACCCACCTATGGCCTAATCCTCTACCACCCCAAGATCTCCAGGGATGGATTTTAAAAAGAAAAAAAGGTTTTATTAATTTACCAAAAATTAATACAACACCTTGAGGATTACCACAACCCTCTTTCACCACCTTGAGGATTACCACAACCCTCTTACAACACCTTTTAAGATTACCACAACCTTCAAACACCTATCACCTAGATCACCCAAGTGTATTCTTACCACAAGAATACTCACAAGGATGTCTTGTGTTGAATGATGACCAAAATCAAGATTACAACTCAATAATGATTAATACAATATGAGTACAAGTGTAATCAAGAATTGAAAGCCTAGACCTCAAATAAGTGCAAGTGAAAGTGCTTAGGCTAATATAACAAGATATATGAAAGTGTTTGCTCAATTGCTCTTTGCTTGTATATTGTGTATTGTATGTTGTTGCTTGAATGAAGCCTCTATTTATAGGAGAGGACTTGGCTTTCATTTCCGGACATTGGCTCCTCCTTGGGGAGTGATTTCTTTGCAAAAGAAACCATTTAAAATGATCAATATAGTTGTTAGAAATCAATCCCACAAAATAGGGAAAAGTTGTCCGAAAAACGCAGCGGATAGTTTTTGATAAACATGGGGTTCGAAATGGTCGTGCGGAGATAAGATTAAAATTGAATTTGCGAATTTTTACACAGGGGGACCGGTCGAAGGGGGTGCGGCCGTCGCCCTTAGTGTGACCGGTTGCCGCCTTCGAGCGATTTTACGAAACAGAGAGAAGTGCGGAACAAAAATCCAACTTGCAGTGCTGTGTCGCCCGCCGGCCGGTCGACGGCCGACCGCGACCGCCGCCCACCGGTCGACGGTCGCCACGACTGTTTTTCTTACGTCCCATTTTTCTGTTTCTCGACTCAACTCAGTGCGGGTTGCCCTATAGAGGCGGCCAGGTCGGTCGACGAGCTCAAACAAATGTGTTGTCCAATGTTTTATTGAAAATAAACTTTTAGAAATACTCCGAAAAATAGTAAAAACATTTTAAGTTGATCGGAAGTATTTAGACAACATTTAGGGACATAGTTTTGGTTTAAAAACATATTTGAACAAAATCGAACATAATCATCAAAATCATGATAAAAACATTTATCTAACAAGTCTTTCCAATCCAGTGAGCCAATATTCAGTCATTATATTAGATGAAGCTCATGAGAGGAGCTTAAACACGTAAATTTTATTATTTTGTTTGGCTCTACTTGTAATTAATGGAATATATTTGGTACTTATTACAAAGATCTAGTAACAAGCCATGTCTAACTTCAAGGTCGCTATGAAGACTCTAACCTTTTGTTTTATGTTATCGTGTGCCCACTTCATGACTTTAAATGCATTGTGTGTTTCTATGAGACTTTATTTTTTATTTAGGAGTGTATTGTATATTGCACATGCTGACTTTCTCATTTTTCCCTTAGTAAAATATATCAGTTTGATATGAGGAAATATATATGGTCAGGGATATATTGCTTGGATTGATGAAATAGTTGATTAAGTTACGTGCATCCAATATAAAGGTTATGATCACGTCAGCTACCCTTGATGGTGAAAAAGTATCCAAATTCTTCTCTAATTGCCCAATCCTCAATGTCCCATGGAAGTTGTTCCCCGTTGAGATACAACATATCTCAGAAAGACCCAAAAGTTATCTTGAAGCTTCTTTAAAAATAGCTAAGGATATGAGTTTATTTGTTTGATGGCATATGAATTATGTATCCTGGTTTTTTTTACTTCAGTCACTTTTTAAGATTTATCAAGCCCCTGTCTTTGCTTGCCACATTTTCTTCTAGTGTGTTCTCCATTTAGATGGTTCGTGCATCTTTTGCAGATATACACATTCGAGAACCCGAAGGTGATGTCCTAATTTTCTTGACAGGACAGGTTAGCATCTTTTTCTTGCTTCTACCATATGTTGGTGCACCCATGATGCTTTATAGTTTCTATGCATATATATTTTATTATTTAACATATATTAGTTGGAATTACTTTGTAGGATGATATAGAAAAGTGGTAACGAAATTGGAAGAGAGAATCAAAACCGGAGGAAGGGTCTTGTATGGATGCTATAATTCTTCCATTTCATGGATCTTTCCCTCCTGAATTGCAAGTTAGTCTTTATTTTCTAATTGATTTCTATTTTTTGTTTATGAATGAAAATTTTGAGCACCTTTGTCTTTCTTCCTTGTTGTTTTGATGTTATTCTTAAGAAATTTCTACTCAAGACTTCCATTCTTTTGTTCCAATTAAGCTTGTTGTTTCCCAATCTATCTTTGGTATTCCTTCTTATACTAAAATACCACACGATCAAGTGCCTTAACTATAGCATTTGAAGTGATATAGGTTAAGAGTTTTATGTATCTTGTTTGATGATTAACTATCAAATTTACGCTTTGCAAGAGATCTTTTGTTGATTCAATCATCTTAGAATGTTCCATCAAAGATTCTCGGTTAAAATAAACTAAAAAGTAAATCAATCATCCCCTTTTCCAAACACTTTCACACAATTTTGCACTACTTCAATAACATGAAAAATTATCAAACAAACAAATAGTTAATAATAATATCGTCTTTGTTTTTCATATAATAATAGCCGAAAGTAAGATTTGTTTGTTTCGTAGTAACTTGTCACTGTCTGTATGTTTTGTGGAAAGTTGATCTTGTTCCAGTAACTTGTCATTTTTAAAAGAAGTTAATATTTTGGTTAAATTACAAAAACACAAAAAACTCCTGTTGAAAATTACAAATACCCCTTTAATCCTAATATTTTTGTTGTGTGCATAATTCACTATGATTAGTTGCTGAGAAAGGTTGGTTCATTAATGGATTTTTTGTTGGTTGGTGGAATTGTATTTCATGTTTAATTGGTAGTGAATTTACAGCCCTTTTAAAACTGCTTCTAAAAACATTAAGACACCGGTTTCGAGTCGATGTTTTTGAATTAAACGACACCTGTTTAAAACTGGTGTGAACCAGTGATGTCTATTCACCATAGACACCGGTTTCGAGCCGGTGTCTTTAGATGAAACGGCACCGATTTAAAACCGGTGTTTTGATGCGGTGTTTATTCATCAAAAGACACTGATTTCAAACCGGTGTCAAATACATAAAATTTTAACATCAAGGCCTTAGAAAGCGGATATTTTATCTCTACGACACCGGTTTAAAACCAGTGTGTTTCAAGGAAACGACACCGGTTCTCAACCGCTGTCAAAAAGTTCAGACTTTTAACACCAGTGGCTCTAACAACGGTTGTATTACTAATAGACACTGGTTTAAAACCGGTGTCTATCAGCATTTTTGTAGTAGTGAAAAGAGATGTCTTCGGTTATTGACAGATTAGAACCTGGAACCTTCATTACACTGTTCATCTTGTTAGCAATATCGTCATCATCTAGCTTGATTAAAATTCTTCTTCAACCACTATGAGCCGCCCGAACAAGCCCAATTTTGATAGCCATCAGCTTGGCATCATTAAAAGTATCATCCCTAGAAACCTTCCAAGCCCTTATCACCTCACCCTTATTATCCACAGCAATGCCCCCCAAGCCCATCAAACTCCCAGCAGAAATAGCCGCGCTGACTTCAATGGAATAAAAAACCTGCAGATTTACTAGCGTAACCCCTTTTCTTCCCATCCAAGGCATTCTCGAGCTTCCTTGAATTCCAACCACTCCAACATAGCCCCCTCAATCACCTCTTTTTCGAGTTTTCCTAACCTTTTGAAACACCCACAACCACCACAAAATATACAGAATGCTCCACTCTATCCCTAAGTAACCTATTCCCACTCTTAGAACACACTTGTTGCCATCGATTTAAAAGACGAGTGATTAACTGAATTTCATCCGGCCAAAGACAATGGATCGCGCTTCCAAACTAGAACATCTCGAGGACAATAAAACATAAGATGCTCAAGAGATTTATTTGCTTCCCCACACATAGCACAAGTTTTATCAATTGAGAGCTTCCTAGACACCAGATTACAAGCTGAAGGCAAGAGATTATGCATACACTTCCACACAAAAAACTTCAACTTTCTTTTAACATTAAGTTTCCAAAACTGATTCCACATAACAGGCATGGTTGTGGCGCTCGAACTCGTTTCAGGGACATCTTCAAGCAAAGAGATATTCTGCAAGATGATTTTATAAGCCGAACTGACAGAAAAACCCCATTCTTTGTGAAATGCCATACCAGTCTGTCCTTTTGGCCATCTTGAGGAATTGGAATTTTCAGGATCAATTCCACATCCTGCTCAACAAACAAATCAGAAATTAACTCAAAGTTCCAAGAAGAACCATCAATATTCATCAGCTCCCTAAACCAATAAATATTATCAACAGAACTTCTCCCATGCACAGGTTTAAAAGAAGGAAGTTTAGGAATCCAAGGAGACTCCCAAATCCTAATTAACTGATTTACCATCCCCAATTTGATATCTAATCCCCAAAAACAGAGTATCTCTAGCTTTAGCCCAACATTTCCAAAGCCAAGAATCACAATCTCTCACAGGAGCAGAAGCCAAGCCATCAGAAGGGAAATATTTGGTTTTAATGATTTTACCCATCATCAAATTAATTTGAGTAATCACTCTCCAAAGTTATTTAGCAACAAGAGCTCGATTAAAAGCTTGAAATTTTTGAAGCCCAAACCACCTTTCTCTTTTGCGGGATAATTTGTCCCAACTAGCCGGATGAATTTTATTCCCCTTATTATCGATTGCCCCCACCATAAATTAGAAGAAAGTTGACACAAAACCTTACAGGATACCCACGGGAAGAAGAAAACGGACATGATGTATGTAGGAAGAGCATTCATCATGATTTTAACAAGTTTTTGATCGGGTAGATTTGATACAATTCAATGAACAGTTTTTTGAAACTTTTTATTATACATATTGATCGGGTAGATTTGATTTTATATTATTGTTAATATATTTCAGTAGTCATACTTTAATTATTAATTAACCCTTTAATGGGTTAAATTATAACTATTGTGTAATTATTGGCCCACGAGGCCCAAAATGTCAAGTATAAATAGTCGATCATCTCTCATTTGTAGGTAATTTAAATTTAATTACTTAAATTTTACTCATTTTTTGGTAAATTAACTTAATTGCTTAAACTCTTTGTACTTTCAAGTAATTTTAGATTCATTGTTAACTTAAGCATTAGAGGGTTTCCTTAGAACAACGCCAGAATCTTAAGTTCGACATTGTCTGTTCATGTGCGAGACTACCTTGGACTAATTATCTTAGGAGCAATCTACACATTTCACTAGCATCATACATGGTTTTCTTAAATGAAATTTGTCGAATTTACAATGGTTTTTGTTTAGTTTATATAGAGTTTAACATAAAAATATATTTGTTTTATAGTAATTGTATGATAAGACATAATATTTGAAGACGGTCGAAACGAGATTAATAAGTTCATTCCAATCAACATCTTTGACTAAAGTAGGTGGTGGGTAGGGATGTTCATCGAATCGAATTCTGAATTCTTCGACTTCCTCGAATCAAATTAATCGAATGGAATTTTTAAAACCTCAATTCGAAATTCGATCATAATTCGATTAATTTCGAATCGAATTCGAGTCAATCCAAAAATCCAAATTTGTCAATAAACCGGGCACGATTGTGTTTCAGACCCATATTTTTCAATTCCAGAATCCATATTTCTCAAGCAAATTTTTAATTTTATTTTTAACAAAAGAATATTGTAATGAAACAAAAACATAAACAAACCATATAAATTATCAAAATCATATTGTTACTTTAAATATATTAGAAAAACTAAAGACAAAATACTTTAAGGCTGAAATCTATTAAAACCAAAAGCATATTGTTCTTTTTTTGAAATAAAAACATATTGTTCTTTTAAGCTTAAGCATAGTATAAGACAATTCAAAAATACACAAAAAATGCTGAGATTTTGAAATGGGATTGAACTGTGAAACTAGCTATGACCAATGTTATAATTCTATAACAATTTTATTATAATAGTAATGTGAAATTAAATGTTGTTTATACATCAACTAATTATATTATTTCTATTTGCATATGCAATTTGTATTTTTATAATTTTTAAAATATATAATATATAAATTAAATTTGGATTATAATATATTCCAAATCATTATACGAATACGAATTGGTGAGTCACCAATCTCTAGTTTTGTGCCCAGAAGGTGACCTAAAAGTGTTAGGCTGTAATTTGTACTATCTTAAAAGTGTGAATGTTTCTTGCAATTTTTTATTGGACAAAAATATCCTTTAGACATAATAAAATTTTAGGACAACTAAGTAATTTGATATTTATTTAGCTTCTATTTGTTCAATTATAAGGCAATGTGACCATTTATATTCTACATTTTAAAAGTATTTATTCTTTCGACTAAAACTCTTAAAATATTTTGAATTTTGAAATAATATTAGCTTCATATTAAATTAGATTTGAGAGCTTTCTAACGATATGTCATAAGCATATATAAGGACTTCACATGAGAAAATTTTAACATTATAAAGTTCAACACTATGTAAAATTTAAGAATTTTATGTTTTTCTATAGTTTTGTTATTTATTTAATATTTTTGTTTAATTATATGAGAGATGTTCATTATAGCCAAAAAGATTTGAGAATCGAAAATATATTTTTTAATCATAACACTAAGAATACCTTAAATTTTTTATAAAATCAATTTCAAATTTAAACTAGGTTTCAAAATCTTCAACTATATGTTCTAAACATATACACAAATCGTTATAGAAGAAGATTTTAACTATTTAACTTTTAGCATGGTGCAAAATTCTATATTTCTTATATTCTTTTAAATTTTCTCAATAATTACATATGTATATTATAATTTATAAGAAAAGATCAAATTGCAATATACACGATAAGAAAAAATAAAATAAAAAATATTTTAGGTGGCTTTGATGCTAAATAAAAAATAGAGAAAATACATAATTCCTTTATGGTTGAAAAATTCTCCCTCAATTAGTAATATGCAATTTAAAAATTAATTTATTGATGGTTGTTAAAGAAATAATATTGAAAACAAGATAGTTTCATATTTTATTTTATTGCAATTTCATGTATATTTTATTTTAATTAACTATATCAGTAAAATAAAAAGTACAAAATAAAAGGAATAAGATTTCCATGAAAAACAAAAGTGAACAAGAACCAAAACAAGTTTGTTGTGACAAAACGTTACCTTTTCAATTTTAACTATATGTGTTAATATGACTTTTACATAATTTTCTATATAACATTATAAGCTTTAGTTTCTAATTTATTATTTTTTAATATATTATGAACAAGTAAAAAAAAGTGTTCAAAGTTGTATATATAAATTTATAAAAAAAAAAACAAAAAAACAAAGAAGACAAACTTAATAAAAAAATCCATATGTGTTAAATTGACATTTGTAATAAAACTTGAATGTCATTTGAAAATTACACCCTTAAAAATTATAAGTTTAAAATATCAATATGATACATATTTATAGTAAAATGGTGTGAAAGAGTGAAACATGAGCTAAAATTGGATTAGTAAAAGATCATATCTGCTATGCAAAAGGAAAAATAAATAAACTGATCATTTAATATGTAACAATTTGACTACTGAGAAAGTAATTATATATTTGTTCAAATACTAACATAGCATTCATAAAAACTAAGTGAATTAAATAATTACAACGAATAAGAGTGGAAACTAAGAATAAAAAATATTGAAAAATAAATGGTTATACTTGACATTAATGAGTTGAGATTGATCTAAATAATTTTGGGGGTTAATCTCACATATATAGATAGTTTAGGATTAAACCAAATGAAACATATTATAAAGATTTGAAAGAATAAAAGTAAATAGTTAACAAAATATGTGAGTCATAGCTGGGAATTCTAAAAAAAAATTAAATGGGTTTCATATAATATGTATAATTTGATATTTTTGATTAAATCTCAGTTCATTTTAAAAGCACGCCTTTATGACTTCTAAATATTCAAGCACAAAGACAATTATTATAAAATTGGGTACAAATTATTCTAATTTTTACAAAATCAAATATTATGAAAAACTTGACAACAAGAATCAGATATGGAAAGTCACTGCATGTATATCAAATTGTAAAAAAAATAAATAAATAAACTAAACTTATTTAATATGAAATGGTTTGATATTTATTTCAAAAATTAATATTTTCCTAAATTACATGTTAATTTAGGTACCAATATAATAATCAAAATTTTCAAAATAATATTTATGTATCAAATTTATTAAGTTAAACTATATATAATAATAAGTTGGAGCGAAGTGATCATATTTAGTGGCAAGTAATATAAATTATTCTGGGCATAAGGAGGCGGGAGAGAATAGTTGAGGGGAGGGGGTTTAACATTTGATATCTAATTTTTTGGCAACTATATTTTCTTATTTGATCAAAATTTTAAATAAAGATTAAAGTACTATATATCATTTTCTCAATAAAGGCACGAAAAATGGATTGATAATTATATTTTACAACAAATAATATGATTTTTTAAATGAGATTAAATGAGATCAATTTTAAATTTATAGTCTCTTCAAATAAAAATAGATTAGTTTCAGTATATTAATAATAATTGCAATTTTCATAACTATATGGCTCACAAAATTTACAACTATGTAAATATTAATATAACCAAAATAGCCAAAAATTCAATTGCAAGTATAAACTCTAATAGTATAACGTATCTTTCTAAAACTTTATGAAATTTAAAAAGCTATATTAGTTTTTAGTTTATTATGTATAACTTTTAAAAACATAAGTGAATGCAAAAAGAAATTCAAATATAAAAGTTAATTAGTATTATATTTAATTATTGAAGATTGACATGTGAAAGTTGCTAACTTATTTTTTTCTTTCATAAGACTGTCTTTGCATTTATTATTTATTAAATAAAGATATTTTGTGCGCAGTTGAATAGAGTTTCAAAACTCAGATTTCGACTTATCACTTTTTCATAGTTTTATTTAATACCTGACTATCGATGAAAATAATGGATTAATTTTTTTATATATTAGGTTAATGTTTATTATTTTTAAGATATTGGGAATAGGAGGACTACAAACTTTAAGTTTAAGTGTTAATGATTAAATATTGCTTTGTTACTAGAATTAAAATAATATATGAATTTTTTTTATATATATTATATTATAATTTTTTTTACATTTCTTTAATCGAAGAAGTGAGATAGAATAAAAGAAGTAACCACATGAAGTATAAGAATTTGACTAACCTTTATTTTGTTTTATTTTAATTGAATAACAATAATAAATAAAATGATGATATTATGATGAATTTTTGTATAATATTGAATTAATTATTTTTTTATTAATGCAATAACTTGCATGTGATTTACTAATCATTACCTTATGATTTATAAGCTAAATTATTTGTCTATGTAAAATGCATTCAAATCTAAAAGAATTCGAAAATCATGTAAGAGAAAAGACTTTTCTAGCCATAACAATGAAATAAAAGATTGATGAATGTGATTGTAAGCTAATATAAAACTTATTTTGTTGTTATACTAATTGTAAAATCTTTCTGGGATTGAGTTCTTTAAAATGATTATTTAACAATTCATATCGATCTATAATTAAAGTAAAGCAAAATATATATTAAATATTGTGTAATATTTAAATTTAATTAATATTTATTTTAGTTTTTAATATTTTAATATTAATTAAAAATTTATTAAATAATAAAATTATTTTAGTAAAGTCATGTGGATCACGTGCGACACACGTGTTTCTTACTAGTTATTTAAAAAGATCATACGAATTCTAACATCTTATAACAACTTCTAATTTTTTTTTATTTTAAAATAAATTATTGAAATATTTAAACATTAGTGAAGTTTTAGGATGTTACTGCTAATTTATCTTTTAATATCATAAACATTATGAATATACTTTTTTAAATAAAGATCGAAATTATGAAAAGAAAAGAAAGATCCTGGTTACAAGCCGACCAGGTAGCGGAATGTTTGGGGCCTCGTTAAAAACCCACCAAGGTAAAACCCACCCTTGTGGGAAAAACCCTTAGTAAGAAAAGAGTACACCGGCGAGAAAACCATATGTTCGAAAGAGAAAACCATACATCCAAAACATAAGTGCAGATGACAAAACTATCTAACAAATCTATATTGCGTACGTCCAACATAGTCATCCGTAAGCAGGGAGATAATATCTACCGGAGGAAGGTCCCACCAGGCGGAGTCGCACGTGAGTTTGCTGAGATGATCCGCCACATGATTACCTTCCCGATATATGTGAGAAACCATGAAGTTCATCTGGGAAATCATAAAGATAGATTAACGCCATTGACCAAGCATACGCCAATGGATGGAACCAACCTGAGATCGAAAAAGGTCCACAACATAAGTGGAATCAGACTCCAGCCAAAGGTTAGTCCATCCCTTATAAAAAGCATAAGAAATGGCGCTCATCGCTGCAACTAATTCGGCCTCAAATGCATAGCCTGTGCCACACTGCTCCACAAAACCACCGCGAAAAAAACCCCGATAAGTACGATAAACCCCCGCCGCCGTAAGACGCCCAAGAGCGCCAGTAGCGCATCCATCCGTATTGACTTTAATCCAGTCAGGAAGGGGAAGAGGCCAAGGCACTGGAATGATGCGAGGGGCCTTAGGTGGACGGCCCGGAATCTTATTGAGGTTTGTTATTTATGAATATACTAACATTATAAATAACAAATCAAAATTTGTTATTTATTTTTCATAAGTTTATAAGATCCAAATATGAAAACTCATAATTTCATTTTTGAAATTTATAAAATCTGATTTAATGTTCAATAGTAGGAATGCTAGTGAGGCGAGTTTGAGTTGATGTAAGATTTTTTTAACTCGAGCTAGTCTCAATCCATCCGAGAACCACTTTATAATTTTAAGATTTTGGAAAAAATAACACACACACATGCACACATATTAAATTAGATATAAAAATACATTCTAAAAGAATTATTTTCAAATAGAGTCGCGATATTCATACTTTCCTCTAATGATACCCCACATTTTAAATTAATAGCATTTTAAAAGATTATAATGTTCTTAATACTTAAATCATGTGTCATACGATCGTGTTACATGATTGTACCATATAAAGTTCGTGCCACATAAAGTGCAGGAAGAGTAAATCAGGGAATATTAGAGGTTTTGAAAAAAGAATCTGTGTATTTAGAGGATAAAAGTAGAGCTGAAAAAATTAGCCCGGCCCCATGGGTTAGTCCGCAAGCCTCGCATATAGATCGAGCTTCATTTTTGTGACCAAAAGTATCGGACCTACTTTGGCTCGGCCCAAGGACCCGGCCCGACAAACCCGAACGACCCGATTAAAAATACACTTGATGGACCATAAAAAATTGAGACCAGATGGAATTTTGGGTCAGCCGATTTTCCAACTTGGCATGCTGCCAGCTATAAAAAAAAAAGTGTGAATAGAGCAAGGGGATTAGAGGCGGACTCACATGTGTTGTGAGGAGGGCCTCCCCCCTCCCCCAACAATTTTACTTTTTATTTTATATATGTATATTTTAGGATCAATTTCAATCTATTTGTGTATTTTGATTTGGTAATTATTAATTAACGAGTTAAAATAAATATGATGATCAATGAAATATTATCCAAATCCCATTAGTATTAATCAATTTTTATTTTTTATTTTTAATAATTATTGATTAGATTGCAATTGTAATGATTTTAAGTGAAGCTTTAGATTAGCCTAGGCTATATTTATTTAAAGTGTTTGGATAAAATAAAGACGGTGTAGCTTTTAAAATATTAGTAATGACAATTTCGTAATTAAAATAGACAAAATTAAAGGAGATTGTTAAAATAAGATTTATTTCTTTAAAAAAAGTTGGGGAATTAAGAAAAACTTATAAGCTCCCCTAACAACTTATTTTGGGAGCTTATAAGATCTTTTTTTTTAAATATTTACCAAATAAATTTAAACAGCTTATAATTCTCAAACATCTTATAAGATGTTTTGAAGAGTTTATAAGCTCAGGCAAACACCATCTTAATCTGTTTTCTTTTTCGTTGAAGATCAAAACAAAAAATATCTAAGCATTCTCATAAATTATTATTAAGCGAATTGCTTAAAATATTAATATAAAGTTACTTTTAGATAATTTTTATGATATTCAAGAGAGACGTTCTAAATTTTAATATATTAGAATTATATTTATGTATTTAAGGATGTTTAATTGAAGAATTTTAACATTGTATATAATGCAAATATACAATATATTTTAAATTTTATTTTTATTATAAAATAAATTTGCTTCCAACTTTTGGGCCCCCTAGAGTCGAGTTTAAGTTCCCTTAATAAAGCCACCATTTCAAAAAATTCTAAACCCACTTCAATTCGTCTATAATCATATATTTCCTTGAGAAATTGCCGCACTTGTCCTACTTTCAGGAAAAATTCCATTGTTTATGGAGCATTCATTTATGTACTCCCCCAGTTGATATTTTTTGACTTTTTTACAATCCTGCATAATTTTTTTGCTTATTTTTTCATTTTTTCGATTGGTTTTGTTTGATGTTTTTATATTTGTTTCTTGGTTGTTTCTGTGTTGCTTCAATGTTTCAATACAATCTTTACTTACTTTTTTATTCTTTTTTTCATGTGTTGTTTTATATATTTTTTTTGGGTTGTTTTCTATAATGTTGTTATGATGTTTATTTGTTGTTTCCATGTAGTTTTTAATGTCTTTATACAATTTTTACCTATTTTTAAGCTCCTTTTATTGATGTGGTGTTTTCATATTGTTTATGTTGTTTTTGAGTTGTTTCTATACTGTATTTAATGTTGTTTTGGTGTTTCTTTATTTTTTCAATTAGTTTTAGATGTTTTAGTATAGTTTTTAACCTGTTTTTAAGCTATTTTTGTTCATGTGGTATTTCTATATTGTTTTTGCTGTTTTGGGGTTGTTTTTCTATACAATGGCGGATCTAGGAATCAGTAGTAGGGTGAGCTAAGAAATAAAAATTCCACTAAGAAAATTATATATATAAAACAATGATTATATATAAAACGAATTATTACAAGACTATATTATTTCTCAATAAAGAGTAAAGACTACATCATAAAAACACAGTGGTATATTTTTATTAGCAATCAAATGGACATATTCTACTTTCCATTTTATTTGTTTTCTTGCCACAAAAACAACACAATCCAATAACTAAATATAAAAAAGCTAAAAAAATAGATAACTTTTCAATTTTATACTTGATGATGACACTTAGAGGATGCAAATCGGTTGTACCGGCCCGATAAATAACAACTGGACACGATAAACTAGGGCCCGAACACAACACAAATAACCTTATTGGGCCTAAAATTTAAAGTCAAACATTACGCGCTAAAAACACGAAAAGCATGGCACGACACGATAAACACAATAAGCAAAACTTTTAGATTTATTTAGTTAAGCCCGTTAGGTCATTAACTAATAAAACATATAATTTTTTTAATAAATCTGATACTTAGAATACATATTCTAATCTCTATTAAATTACCAATTCAAATAGTTAAGTATAATTTAAATTTAATGACATGGTAAGTGTACTAATAATAAATTAAGGATCACAAAAATAGTATAAAGATCAACATATATTAAATTATAGCATCAATATCATGATAACACAAAAGTTTTAAGTTATTTATTCTTGATTTTTAAAATAACTTTAAATTCTGGGGTGCTTTGAGTTTTGAATTAAATTTTGGGATCTAATTATGAATAATGTAGAATTCTTAATAATTTGCACTGGGCTAGTGCTGCCCCATTATCATCCGCACCTATTTCAATATAGTTTTTAATATTTTTTTGTTGTTTTTCTTAGTTGTTTCCATGTTTTCGACATTTTCAATGTATTAGAACAAAAATCGAATTGTGTTTTTCTGTCTATGTGTTGTTTATATATTATTTTCAATGTATTTTTTTCAATACGTATTGTTTTATGTGTATATTTTTGGTTGTTAAGATTTAGTATATACTTGATTATTTAATGGGAGAGAAATTATTTTTTTTGAAATTTAAATAGATGAAACATATATGAAAATGTTTGAAATAATTATGAAACAACATCATAAAAAAATCGGAAAAATTAGCGGGAGTGTAAAAATGTCAAAAAAAAAAGTCGAGAATGTAAAAAGTGAGAAAAAGCCCGGAGCATAAATAGGTGCAATTTTGCCGAAATGTTGTTCCTTTTATGACTTTCTACCCAAAACGAAGCCCAAAAGTAGACTGGCCAAATGGAATCAAACCGGGTTCCAAATCGAAACCGTAAGTCGCGGTTCAATCTGCCTCCTAAATCGAATCGTGGTCAATCGGCCCAAAACCTAACCCAATCGTTTTAAAGGTTCCTAGGTCTCAAAACCGTGGAACCAACGGTTTTTAACCGCTTGTTAGAACCGTATATGGAACCGTGATGGAACCGTTTTTTTTTAAGGTTAAAACCAACAATCTTGTTTTGGTAAATACATTCTAGAAGAAATGTAAAATGTTTATTATGATATTTTTAATATTGCACAACGATTACTTAGAGAAAAAAAGTTAAACATCCAAGGGTTTTAGCTCAAATGTTTTGAGAATTATTTAACTACTTCTTTCGAGTTTAGTGAAATAGATATTCAAGACTTTGATATTTTTCACAAAGTTAACTCAACCTTATACAATCATCTCAATCATCGCAAAAGAGGTTTTGGCATGCCCCGCTTTCAATTGTTGAAGTAGAGCAAACGTTTACTCGATGGAAATATTTTAGATGAATCACGCCGCATTTTTTTCCTTTTTCTTTTTCTTTTAAACTAAATTGCTAAACATTTTATCTAAATAAAATTAAAAACAAAAGGTTCCGGTTTAATCGGAACCGGAACCGTATAGGAACCGTGTTCCGGTTTGGAACCGGAACCGACGGTTCCGGTTTTGGAACCGGAACCGTGAGCATAAGGTTCCGGTTCCAGTTCCTCAATTTGGATCGGAACCGCTGATTCAGCAACGTGGCCAGGTCTACCCAAAAGGCCCTAAACCTTTTTCCAGAAAATAAACTACACGCACTCACACAGTAACTGACGCTCGATTTCTCCAGAGTCCATCCTCTCCCGCTCTCTAACTGCCGCCGCTCGATTTGAGGTATTGTTGCAATTTGGCATTCTAACATTTAGGATTTGGTTCTTGATGCTGGTTTGACTGTTTCTTTTTTAATCTTTTATAATGGAAGGTTGAACCTTGATGCACATTGGATTACATTGGAATTGTTGTACTTAGTCCTTCAAAGGTTGTACCTTAGCTATGGGATGCTCTCCATTTTCCGTCAATATTGAAAGATCGGACTTATATCGGGGAAGGATGGCTGGGCTTTTTGTGTAAAAGTAGGAAAAAAAGGTTACGAGTTTTGAGTGAATTTCATGTTCCGTGTTTAAATGGAAACGGACGGATAGAAAAAACTTAGGCTTTTATAAACAATTTGAATTATCAAAACTACCTTTTGGTTTTGAGTGATGAAAAAGTCTTATCCTTTATTTGTCTTGGATGGAACTTACAAGGATTATATTTTTCTACAAAAGAGCCTTAATTTAATTTGTCACGTTATACTGCTTCACAGCAATGATGGGGGATCACACCATTTTAGACTTGGTTATGTGATACTGCACATTTTGAAACAAATTGAGTTTTCAAGGTGAGGAAGAATTTGTTTTTTGGGGAATAATTTGATATGCTAGTGATTCTTTTTGATAGAGGTGAATGCCATGTGGTTTAATATTTTAATTTTGGCATATACAATACATATATGGTGTTGTTTTAGAAATTCGTTTCAGTTTAAACCTGAGGGTCTTATTTTGCATATTACATATTCGTTACCTCATAGTTTTTCTTGCCTTAAATTTAAAAGGATTTTCATTGACTTTCTTTTTCAGGACATCTCAGTTCAGTTTTTTTCTGAGACTAACAGCATCCATAAAATGGCTTCGATTGTACCAATTCCAACTGAATCCTACAATCTTGGTTTTATTGGGGCTGGAAAAATGGCTGAGAGCATTGCCAGAGGCGTAGTCAAATCAGGGGTGTTGCCCGCCTCCCAGATTCGAACTGCACATCTAGCCACTGCTCGGCGTACTGCCTTTGAATCTTTTGGCGCCAAAGTCCTTTCTCACAATATTGAGGTATTGTGTATTCTTGGATTTGTCTATGTGTGTTAATTTTTGCTGTTGCTAATTGTGCGTTCTAGTGCATGTTTGTTAGTGTCGTATCCCAGTGTCTGTGCATCTGATCACACACAACACAACTCTTTTCAGCAATGTGATAATTTATATTTAGATTTCTCTGTTGGCTGGTTTGTCATGTTCAACAAGTATATTACTCTAATTGCTGTTGCATATTATTTAATTTGGTTTCGGTTTTATCTTTTACCAATTGCATGTCACAATCAGGACCAGGAAAGTATGAAATGAGCTAGAAGATAATATGCTTTTGATTCCTGATTCTGTAAAACAAAACTAGAGCTGCTCTTGTATGATTCTGAATTTTTTCTTCTGTTTTTTCCAGTGTGCCTGTAGAGCTATAAATTGATTTGGCCACAGTTTGCGATGTGTTTATCTTTTACTGTTAAAATTGTATCATCTCTGAAAAGTTTATATAAAACCTTGTCTTGTATTCCTTCAGTTCTTATTTTTATCATGATTGGTTAAAGTAACCAATCTCGCTAAACTTCTCAGATTATGCATTTTGTTTTCTTTCTTATTATATTTTTTCATTTATTCACTTTCCAATTTACTTGGGGTATATATGGACCTCGTGTCTCTTATCAGCTTGAAAACTTGGAGACAGGTGCTCCTCAGTTTGAGTTACATGAACTGATAATTTGAAATGACTTTTGCAGTTTATATTACGATGAGTTTGTCGTTCTTTAGATAAATTGGCATCTAGAGAATTCTGATTGGTTTGGTTTTGTAACTTGTCATGACTATTTCGTCCCAAAGGCAGGTAGTTCAAGAGAGTGATGTGGTTATATTCTCTGTGAAACCTCAAGTTGGTATGTTCTATGCCTGTTTGCTCCTTGTGGCTATTCTTTTGCTTCTTCCTTGTCCTTTATTGGCACATTCTTTTCTATCAGCTCAGTAATGTTAAATTTGATACTTCCAAATCGCTTTCTTGCCGTAGGATAAGAAATTTTAATAGGTGCATGGTGCCATTTCCTCCTCTGATATCCGAGAAACATGATGTGTTGTGTATATTACCCGAAGCAATATGACTAGACATAATTAATTTTGAAGAAAACTCATTTTTGGCTGTAGAAAGAAATTCAAGCCTGTTTTTATATGTTTATGTATTAATCCGTCCCTACTTGTGTTCGCATTTCTTTTTATTTTTCTACGAGTGGGACAGGAGGGTTACAAGTTTATATATATGAAGTTTTGTTTTTCTAGTATAACTCGTGTGTGATTAGAATTTTTTCTTTCTTTCTTTCTTCTTCTTCTTTTTTTTTTTTTTAAAAAAGCTTTGCATAAGCTACAAGTACGTGGTGCTTCAGTAAATGAACTGCATTAATAATGGTTCAATGATAGTTCAATTCTCTGTTTGTAAAGGTATAAAGGATTGAGTAACATGTAAACAGAGTTTTGATATATAATAACTAGATATTTAGATTGTTGTATGCCGTGGTCTACCTTAAAGGCCGAAGGATATGAAGCATCTAGAGAGAGCCCTACATGTTCTACTTTTATCCAGTTCCCTTTTCATCTCTTTGGATCATTTTCACCTAATATTTACCATGTATATTGAGCATAGTGAAAGATTTGTTATTCTCTTGATGCTTGTGGAATATGCAGTGAAAGATGTGATTCTGCAGTTAAAGCCACTCCTTTCGGAGAAGCAGCTCTTGGTGTCTGTTGTTGCTGGAGTCAAGCTAAAAGATCTGCAGGTTCGTTCAGAAGAATTCTTTCCATATTCTGTGCACTTATATGTGTCGATTATTGTTGAGGCGCAATGTTTTTATATTTATTTGGCTACGCTTTAGTTTATCAACATTTTACTGTATATTCCATGTTTTCCTCCATGAACTTTACTTTCCGGAGAATCTTTGGACCCTCGGAAGGTATAGTTACCAACAGTATGAGTCGAGTTTATCCTGAACTTTGGATACTTTCAAGCATTCTCCTCCCTTTTTTTTTTTTTTCAAAAAAATTTGTTGCTATTTTTTTATATGGGTCATGTTGCTCATATCATTTATATATATGGGTTTGATTTATCCAGGAGTGGGCTGGTCACAGCCGATTTATTAGAGTAATGCCCAACACCCCTGCTGCTGTTGGCGTGGCTGCATCTGGTATACCAATTCTTGTCTTTCTTTTTCTTTTCCCTTGTGATTTTAGTGATATCTCCAGAGTTTGGATCATTTTGTAATAAATTTTAGTGGTAATTGTACAAAATAGCCATTTAGAAAATGTAAAGATTAAAAATAGTCATGTTTTGTAGACACATCTTTTTTAGCCATTTTGGGGTGTAAAATGACACCCATACCCTTCTAGCATGTTTGTTTGATATTTGAGTTATTTCTCTCTCTTTCACTTATCTCTATGTATCTTCTTACTCTTTTTTTTTTCAAACTTTTTTAAAGAAATCGAACCTGTATTTTTCATTTTTAAATATGCAATATAGGTGTTAAATTATAGATATCGAAAAGAGGATTAATTTGATATATTATACATGCAAAACGGATTTAAAACGAAAAAGTTATGTGAATTCAAAGTTTTTTGGAAAAAAAAATAACTGGGTATGCTGTAACTCGAATTCGAGTCATGTGTGACCCGAAGCTGTTTTCATTTTATTTTTTTTTCTTAAAAAAAAGGTGGCAGAAAGACCATGATTCGAAAAAACCATGACTCGAAAAAAAACCATGACTCGAAAAAGCTGTCTTCAGTTTGTTTATTTAAAAAAAAATTAGACAATGAAAACAGCTATTTGGAAGCTGTCTTTGACAGAAATTTTTCGGCAGAGAACTTTATTAAAGCTGTCTTTCTGCCACCTTTTTTTTAAGAAAATAAAATAAAATGAGGCAAAAACTTGCGTGAGACGGTCTCACGGATTTAGATCTGAGAGACGGAGCCCTTACACAAAGTTTTAAAGGTTTTTTTTCAGATTTTATTTTTCTTAGGGTTTATATTTGTTTTTTTAGGATTTATTTTTAATTGATTTGGGTTTTTAGGATTTTTAGTTTTTTTTAGGGTTTATTTTTTATTTTTTGGGTTTATTTTTGTTTTTCGGGTTTATTCTTCATGGTTCATGTTTTTAGGGTTTATTTTTGTTTCTTCATGGTTCATTATTATTTTTAAATTTATTTTCATGGTTCATGTTCTCAAGACGGAGCCCTTAGGAGGTCCGTCTCACGGATTTAGATCCGTGAGACCGTCTCACAAGAGACTTGCTCATAAAATGAAAACAGCTTGAGTTATAGCATACCTAGTTATTTTTTTTTTCCAAAAAACTTTGAATTCACATAATTTTTTCGTTTTAAATCCGTTTTGCATGTATAATATATCAAATTAATCATCTTTTCGATATCTATAATTCAACACCCATATTGCATATTTAAAAATGAAAAATACATGTTCGATTTCTTAAAAAAATTTGAAAAAAAGAGTAAGAATATACATAGAAATAAGTGAAAGAGGGAGAAATAACTCAAATATCAAACAAACATGCTAGAAGGGTATGAATGTCATTTTACACCCCAAAATGGCTAAAAAAGATGTGTTTGAAAAAGATGGCTAAAAACCATCTTTGTTTGTTGGGAATGACTAAAAAAAAACCGACTGTAAATTTTATGTTGGAAACTTGAATTCCCTGGTAAAACATGCCATTGTAGAATTACAAAATGTTATCACGGAGAAAACTGTACCTAGTTTAATGTTTGATTTGTTAGGAATCGTCACTGAATAATAGAAATGTGATATTGTATTACATAATTTTGTTATATAAGCATCAGAGAAGCCTGATAAAAGGTTTTAGTATTTTCCATGTCAAGAAGAATCGATGTCCAGCTTGGTTATTTTGTATAGAACACATGTAGAAATGATGCAGTTCTTCTTAGCAAATTATCTATGCGCAGTTATCAGCCTGGGGACTGCGGCAACTAAGGATGATGGCGAATTAATCACAAACTTATTTGGAGCAATTGGCAAAGTGTGGACAGCTAATGAGAAACTGTTTGATGCTATCACTGGCCTCAGGTTTGCTGCTTGTCCCATGCTTCAATATTTAAAAGCCAAAATAACTTGTAATAAATTTACATCTTGCGACTTTATGAGTAGCTGTCGGTTGAGCTCAAACATTTTCCGTTCTTAAGTTCCGAGTTGCAAGCTCGCTCTCCCTTCTCCCTCACAATCAAATAAAATCTTGGCTTAATTTACAAAAACTACCCTTTAGGTTTTGTCTAATTACAAAACAATACAGTAAAATTATAAATATCCTGTTGAAGCATTACAAATACACCCTTGAGATTTTTTTGTTGTTGTACAAATGCCCCCCTCAATAGGTGCAAATTGACTGAATCTCAAGGGTAGTTTTTGTAGTTAACCTTAAAATCTCTATAACTGGAGAGGGTGTAATAGTGTAGGCCGGACCGTTTTATTATTAAGTTTTATTTTTCGGAATCTTCAGTGGCAGTGGACCGCATACATATATTTAGCAATAGAAGCTTTAGCTGACGGAGGCGTAGCTGCTGGTCTACCTCGGGACCTTGCACTTGGTCTAGCTTCTCAAACAGTAAGCCAGTCAATGCAATATTTATCCATAGTATGATTGCATTCTTGGTCGATCACACTTACTCACTTTATCCACTTTATATCTGATGTTAGGTATTAGGAGCAGCATCCATGGCAGTAAACGTGGGAAAACATCCTGGTCAGCTGAAAGATGATGTTGCATCGCCTGGTGGTACAACTATAGCCGGTATCCATGAGTTGAAAAGTCTGGTTTTCGCGAATTCTGATGAACGCGGTTGTTGCTGCTGCTAAACGCAGCCGTGAACTTTCTCAGAGTTAGATTCATTTTCAAACTCTCCTTGATCAGTTTAAGGATAAGCAAGTATATCTTGTCTCTTTTCCGGTTTTCGTATTCTTTGACTCCACATTTGGGATGTGGATACTTTAATCAATCCCCTCAACGCATCACCGTCCCTTTTTTCCCTCCACATGTATCAGATAATGGGTTCGTCGGTAAACATACATTATTACCTTGGTTTTCTGCACTTTTCCAGTTGAGGAATGAAATAATCCTATTTGAACTTTTCTTGTGAATCATATATGTAAGGATGACTAAATTGAAACTATAATAGGCTTGTACATGTTTGCAGTTTGTCAATTTAGAATTTCTGCCATTTTCGGATGTTGAAAAATATCCCATTTATCATGCAGCTACTCCAGCCCATTTGAGTCATGCAGCTACTCCAGCCCATTTGAGATCTCAAGTAATAATCCTTTCACTCTTTGCATTTCACGAAACTGGAACCACTGTTATCTCATTAGTCAAACTATGATTAGGGGTGACAATTCTTGAACGACATGAACCTAACACGTGATAAGCGGGTAAGCGTATGGTTTGAGTTAGAATCCGGTCCAATCTGAATAGCATGAATAATGACATGACGGCCCAATTAATCCGTTTGTGCTTTATTTTGTTGCCTTTTGTGGCACTTTTGATCGATTGAATGAGTTAGTATGATGATTGAATTTTAGAAAATTGTCCAATGTAAGTATAATAGTGTATGAGTATAACTTTCGGTTGAAAACACATAAATAGATGAGTTATTCATATTTTTAAAATATACATGCCATTTCTGGTTGGGGTTAAGGTTAGAGCTGTAAATGAACCGAGCCCGAACGAACGAGGGTTGTTCGTGTTCGTTCGTTAATTTTAAAAGGTTGTTTATGTTCATTTGTTTAATAATCGAACATGTTCACGAACGTTTATGAACGGTTCACGAACATGCTCATTAATTGTTCATAAACAACTATATGAACATGTGTATAAAAAAGTTGAATACACCTTGTTCATGAACACTCAACTCAAAATAAATGAACATTATGATGATTGCAAATGTAAATAGGTTGTAATATTAGACTAAAATAAGCTTATTTTTCATAATAAAGTAATGAATATTAAGCAATAAATGTATAATTAATAAATAAAAAATTAATAATAAACAAACATTAAACGAACACTAAATGAACATGTTCGTGAACAGTTTATGAACATAAACGAACAAATTTTCTTGTTCATTCATGTTCATTAAGCTAAATAAACGAACATAAACGAACGCTAACCGAGCTCGTTCACAAGCTGTTTGTCGAAAGCTCTGTTCGTATACAACCCTAGTTAAGGTTAGTGGTTACACCTGAATTAAAAGGTCGGTTCGAGTTGACTGATTAGCTATTATTTTCATGTCTTAACCCGACCTACAAATTCGAACCCGATTCCAATTGCCACCCCTTGTCCATCCATGATGTTTACCAATAATCATTGCATGAACAAACTCCCCCCTGAAATAATGAACCCGATTCCGATCCTTCATGATGATTTCCCAGTCGTAAACTGCTGATATCAGCTTATTCGCCTGATGACAATCTTTATAGACCCTCAAGATCTTTGTAACATGAATAGTTTCACCACGCTTAGTTTTCAACAACCCTAAAGAAATAGCAAGCTTCTCACTATGGTACTGCAATGGATTATCATTTTCCTCCTCACATATATCATACAATATTCCATCAGTATCTGGCACATAGCCTCGATCTTTAATACGAACCAACATTTCTTCGACTTTTGCATATTTCTCTTTAGCTTGCGGATGAGCCCTTCCGCCTGCAATGAACTCGTTTACAGTACCTTCCAATTCGATTATGGAAAATCCAACCACCTTTTCAACTCCTCTTTCGTTCATTAATTTCCTAATATACGCAACGTCTTCATATCTACCAGCTTTGGCGTATAGATTAGCCAACAAGACATATCGCCCATTATTATTCGGCTCTAATTCAATAACCTGTTTCCCTATTTCCTCGCCATATCGATATTGCCATAAATTCTACAAGCACCAAGAAGCGCATAAAACACCAACATCAGCTCTCATTGGTATATTGTCTATAACTTTCTTTGCTTCCTCTAACAAACTGGCCCGGCCCAGCAAATCGACCAAACACCCGTAATGCTCCATTCCTGGAGCAATGCTGTAAACTTTAGTCATGTAAGAAAAATAGTACTTTCCTTCTTCTACTAAACCTGAGTGTGCACAAGCACCGAGAAAATTCACAAACGTGACATAATCAAGAGTCATTTGTTTTTTCGCTCCATTTTTTTGTGCTTAATAAAGATCCTTGCCTTCACCATCATGCATATCCTCCAATCATATAATTCCAAGATGAAACACCTTTACTAGGCAATTCATCGAACACCTCATAGGCTTTATCCAGACACCCGCATTTACAATACATGTCGATGATTGTTATTGCTAACTTGTGATCAACGACAATCCCATTACTTCTGATATGCTCGTAAATCCACTCACCTTGCTCCAGGCACCAAACCTCGCATAAGCCGCTAACATACTAGCGACCACAAAATTATCTATAGCGACATTTTCTTTCCTTATTTTATCGAACAACTTAAACGTATCATGAAACCTATTATTTTGAACATGGGCTGCAATCACATCATTCCATGTGGCTGAATCTTTAATGGGATCGATTCAAAAACACTAAATGCTTCATCCACACATCCCAAACGCGAATAACCGCTGATCAATGTAGTCCAAGAAACATCATCCTTCTTATCCAAATTATCACACACCTTTTTCGCTTCCACCAAAGAATCAAAATTCACATACATATGGATCAAATTGTTCTGACAATACAAATCCTGGACGAACCCAAGTTTTATCACGTGAGCATGCACTGTTTTTGCTTCTTCAATCGCACTATCAAAGGAACAAGTTTGGTATGACGGGAGGGAAAGAAAACTTGTTAGACTAACGGATTTTTCCAAAGATGTGGGTGATGATATCCGAACCGAAGCCGACTAAATACATCTACGTGGCCATTCAAGTGTCGATGACGTGGACCGACCAGATGACGTGGACCGATCAGGACACCCTCGCCCGAGCCGAGAAGTCGAGCCGAGATCAACCCACTACAACAGGATGATTCAAGTGAGTGCTCCACTCAACATTCCTCTACTAAGTTGATCCAATTCACCAGTGGCATACCAGGGTGCCACCTGTCAACACGTGAACGAGACAAGTCAATAAATATCTCTCAACACATGGCCACCATGCGCCACATGCACGTCAAGAGGAGGACAAGTGTCCCATTAGATGTAATAATTACTTAGCCACTAGTTGTATTAGTATAAATAGATCTCATTTATTAGGAAAAAGACAAGAGAAAACTACTATATAACTTCTAGAATTCAAATTCACGGTGACAAAACCAACTTAAAAAGCCTACTCGACATTATCAATAAAAAGGCGAATCAACCACTTTATACAATTCCTGTGTGTTCGATTTCAATTTCCCAAATTCGTGTTTGAGAGTTATTTTCTTGTTGATTACATCACTCAGGCCCTACACGACGCCGAGTGCGGTACCCTTAATGGAAAAATTAGCATACACATTGATCATTTCGTGAGAAAGTCAAGTCGTATTTCTTGGAACACTAAATCATTGTCTTAACAAATTACCCTTTGAAACAAGTTATGCACTAACCGGACACGTCGGGTCGGATGATCATGTGGGTCATTGAGCTTAGCCAATTAAAAATCTTGTATGAGCCGAGAACGAAGATTAAGGGACAAGCATTGGCGGACTTAGAGTAGAATTCACCCCATCAATCCAATTTGGACATCATCGAAGAACAAGTGTGGAAGTTGTTTGTCGTGACTCTTCCACCGCATCGAGCGGCGGCGGGATTGTGATAATCAATCCAAGTCACAAGTGCTCTGCACGCTTGGCCATACGGTTTTAGTTCCTGCGACAAACAACGAGGCCGAATATGAAGCATTAATAGTGGGATTACGGATGGCGCTTCGATGGGATGAAAAAGGTTACCCATTCACGGTGACTCAATCGGGTGGTACCAAATCAATAGGGATTATGAAGCTTAAAGAGCCCAAGATATCATAGTACTTAGAGCTTATGAAAAGGACTTTCTCGGGTTCAAGGCGAAAGTGATACACATACCGAGGATGGAGAATGTACAAGCAGACGCCCTAGCCCAACTTGCATCCAGCAGGGGATTGACCTAATAGAAGACATCACGATTACCCACTTGTCTTCCCCGTCATTAAACACGATGAAAATAAATGCTAACAAGAGTGTCGAGCCGACATGGATGACATTTATTATTCAAAAGATTTGGAGCATGTAATTCAACCAAAAACAAAGCCGAGGCGTAACATTGAGAACACAGTGCTCGGTTTACCATAGTGGACGGGGTCTGTATAAACGTGGATACTCGGTCCCATTGCTCGGATCTTATCGAAATCGATGCCGACTACACTCTTCGATAAGTGCATGAGGGAATTTGTGGACATCATGCATGGGGGCTACTACTAGCAAGATACAAACCGATCCGACAAGGATATTCTCGGTCGTCGCCCTTAAAGCAAGATGCGATCTCCTTAGTAAAGAAATACGAAAAATGTCAACGATTAGCACCACGGGGCATGTATCACCCCGAACGACTCACTTCGATTTTTAGCCTTGGCCATTTGCCAAATGGGAATGGACCTCATTGTACCACTCCCCACCGGGAAAAGGGGGTGAAGTATGCTATAGTCATAGTGGGCCGATGTGGAACCCTTAGCAAAGATAGATGAAGAAAAGATTGCCAATTTTGTGTGGAAATCAATCATATGCGATTCGAATACCATACTCAATAGTGGCGAGACAACGGAAAACAATTCGACAACCAAAGATTTCGAACTTTTTACGAAATTTTTCACATCAAAACCATTTCTCCACTCGCATCACCCACAATCCAACGGCCAGTCGAAACGGTGAACAAAATTCTCAAGTATACATTCAAGACAAGACTAGAAGAGTCCAGGGAAATCGCCCGAGGAGCTACCGGAGTATTATGGGCCTATGGAACAACACATCGATCCGCCATGGGAAAGACATTTCTCCTGGCATGCGGAATCGAGGTTTTGTCATTTGGTGGAAATTGGGGCCCCAACATTCATAGTTGCAAATTTTTCCAAAGAAAAAAATGAGTTCGCTTTGCGAGCCGAACTGGAACTATTGGAAGAGAAGAGATGTAGTGCCGAGATGAAAAACGCAATGTATAAACAGAGAAGTGAAAGATACTACAAATCAAAGGTGAAGAAGAGAAGATTCATGGTCACGATTTAGTTTTGAAAAAAGTCATAGGAGCCGAGCCCAGCCCACTGAAGCGGACCTGGGAAGGTCCGTATATAGTTAGCAAAGTCTTATCAAACGGGGCATATGAGCTCGAATACTTGAGTGGAGAAAAGTTTAATCATCCGTGGAATGTGCCATATCTAAAGAAGTATTACCAATAAAGTTCAAAAGTTTGAGCAAAATTATTTGTCTTAAATTCTTATTCATCTCGCCTAGCTCCGAGCTCCGACATTCAAACAATTAGCAACGATTATCTTGCGTCTCGGCCGAGACCCGAGCACGCCACAACTAATCCTTGTATCAAGACAAGACGACCAGAATCGAGCTCTTTATGACAAACTCGGCTACTAGCTCCAAGCACAATACTTAGAAAAATACTTACTAAAATTCAAACAGAACATTCAGTTCCCATACATTGCTGCGATCGACAATAATGCCTAGATCAATACTTAAGAAACTTCCAAAATAAAAAGTACAAGATGAGAAAGCGACGAAGTAAAAGTTTCATTAAAGACAAAGATATTTACATGCAGGGGGCCTGAAGCCAATTACATTAGAAACAAAAAAGATAAAATGCCTTAAGGGGCGGGAGTCAAGTTGTCATCACAGGCCGGGTTCTCGGTGGGGAGCCGGATCTCGGGGAGCGGATCGCCGGACGCCACATCCTCAATGTCATCATTGGCTTGGGCAACACCTTTCTCCAAGACTGCATCAGGATACTCGGGGCGGAGCTCGTCCAGTTCATCATTCAAAGCCCTGAGCTCGTCCTCCAGCTCGGCCACCGTCTTACCTTTCTTCAAGCCATCCAGGATGTCTTCCACGCTGGTCGCGTGTCCACATGTCAACATGAAAGCATAGGCCCCAGACTTCTTATAGACCTTTACTGCTTCTAGTCTAGCGGCGTGAAGAGATTCTTCCAGTTGTTTCTTGAAGTTCTCCTCCATCTGTCTCTTCAGTTCATCCTCATGCCTGACCTGCTCCTGTTGGCTCGACGGGCCGCCGCTCGAGCTCTTCGATCTGCTATCTCAAAGTTTCAGATCATTGGGCCTCCTCCCTAGCTCTCGCTGCCTCCTGCTCGGCCTTCTGAGCAGCCTTAAGTTTTTCCTTGGCCGTATTGACTTCATGCTCGAGCGATTGTTGAACGCCCATGCAGAGTCTATGGGCATCTCATATATCTTTATACTTGGTCTCAAACTGACGACCCTCGCCAACTGCATGCTAGAGCATCCCAATCGACTGACTAGACAAGCCCATGCAATACTGGTTCTTCTCCTCCCAACCCATCTCCTTCGAGAGATCCTCTATAGCAGAAGTCCATGCTTGGGCCAAAACATCTCTCGCTGCCCTTCCGGCCTCAGGCAGGGCGGCCACCTCCTCATCAGTCGGCGTGGAGCACTTAGCGAACTCCACGAACCACCTTGGCCGCAGTCCAACCATTCCCCCACAAGGAACTTCCCGGGGGGATGAAATGCTTCTCGGCCCCAATATCGTCCGAGAAAGTCCTCCCCGAAGTCTCAGTTGTTCCCCCCGAAGGAATTGTTATTAGAGTCACCCTCGGTGTTTGCCCGATCCCTCGAGTCGGCCTCGGCTTCGAGATTTCAACCCCACTACCCTCCAAAGACCTAGTAGGCACGACCACGGTGGTCTATCGCCTTCTCTCTTCCTCACCGGATCTCGGCTCGACATCTAGAAAAATATGTCCGGGTTCGGTGACGATAGCGTAACCGAGATTATAGCGCAGAGGTTAAAATCGAAGATCCCCCGAGAGAGAGAGGTTACTCCGAAAATTCCCGCAAATATCATCAACGTTTCGATTCGGACGAGAGTCCGTGCACTGCATTTCCTCGGAGAGAAAGTTGGAGGGACGTGGTTTTGAATCCCACTCCTATTACGATTATTCTTGGCGGAGAAGTGTACAAGACCAGTTGTCACCGGAGAACGAGTCGAGATACCGAGCCAAGATCAACTCACTACACCAGGGCGATTCAAGTGAGTGCTCCACTCAACATTCCTCCACTAAGTTGATCTAATTCACGGTGGCGTACCAATGTGCTACCGTCAACACGTCAACGGACAAGTCAACAATTATCTCTCAACACATGGCCACCATGCGCCACATGCACATCGGAGGAGGACAAGTGTCCCATTATTATCTTAGATGTAATAATTAGTTAGCCACTAATTGTATTAGTATAAATATATCTCATTTATTAGGAAAAAGACAAGAGAAAACCACTATATAACTTGTAGAATTCAAATTCACTAAGACAAAACCTACTTAAAAAGCCTACCCGGCATTATCAATAAAAGGCAGAATCAACCACTTTATAAATTCCGGTGTTCGATTACAATTTCCAAATTCGTGTTTGAGAGTTATTTTCTTGTTAATCAAAAAAGAGCATCAACAAGGGCATACGAGAAAAATGCGTTTTTATATAATGTGTTTGTAAATAACCTTTGAACATGGTGTTATATAAAAGTATCCGGTGGGGTAATAAAGCGAACACCTTGAGAGCGTAATTCAAGTCCCAGGCTTCCGATAGAGAGCATAATTCAATAACACGACCCATGGCGTCATTATCGGAGCAGAGACCGAGCTTGATGATTTAGGCATGGTTTTGTTAGAGGTCGGCCATTGTTGAGCAAGACTCGAGATTCTTGAATAGTGTGATCCTGGCTGTTGATATGGAGCCCACGGTTGTAGCTGGAAAGAAATGGATTGAAGACATTGGCCTTGTTTGTTTATGTTTCCAATGGCCTCTTTCCAGTTTCCAACTATACATAAAAGTGGAATCATGTTTGTTCATAAAATTTCCAATGGAAATCATCATTTTCATTTTCTATTTTTCACATAAAACAACATCTCAAACCTATAATTTCTATTCTCAAACCTATACACTACCCTACATCACTCATCATTACTTATCAATCACTATTCTCATATTTTAGTTTGGATTATATATGTGGGACCCACCATTATCAACTTTATCTACTTAAAATATTACTATTTTTCAGTGTTGTAAAAATTTTGAAATATTATCGATCCGATTTTGCCCAAATTGCCCAAAAATCGTTTTGCAAAAAAAAATCGGGCTAGCGGCTCAGCGACACCAAATCGAGCTAGGCGCTCTCCTAATTTGGCGGCCAAAAAATCGGGCCTAGGCGCATTGGGATTAGGTGGGCTAGGCGGGAAAAATCGCCAAAAATAAAAAAATGAAAAAAATAAAAAAAATAAGTCTTATTCTGAGCGTCGAAAGATAGTTATAATGGTCAACCGCCCGACTAGCGTAGATTTTCTGCAACCATGCTATTTTTAAATTATAACTATCTAATGGGACCCACCAACTATAATCTTACAAATATAATATTATATATTCAAATTAAAATATTGAAGTGGACCCCACCACTACCAACTTTTCAATTATTATATACATAAAATAATATTTCAAAACTACTCAAACCAAACACAATCTCATTTCCAATCCTACATAAAACACATTTCAATTCATTCATCCAAACACAATCCCAATTTCCACACGAAAAACCAATAAATTCTCAAAATTCTATTTCCAACTCCTTTAAACCGGAAATGGACCATGGAAACATAAACAAAAGCCCATTGAATCCCACTCCAAGGTTTAGATTGAGTTATGATTTTAAGTAATTTGAAGAAATATTTTTCATAAATTAGTGCTTTATAAAGCTTAATTAGATTCAGTCCTATATTCCTTCAAAAAAGAATTTTGGTGCTACAAGGGTGGCATGTTTAATCGTGTGAGTATTTTGTGTAGCAATTTTGGTTCCATAATTATAAAAGAATGACATATTTGTTCTTGTAAGTATCATACATGGCCATTTTGGTCATGTGCGTTTTGATTTTTGCACAGTTTTGATGCATAGATTCTATTTTTTGGCTAATTTTAGTCTCAAAAGGGTTTGGGACAAAAAGTGCATAAATTTAGAATTTATGGGATCAAAGTTTGGACCACGAGCTTGTAGCTCAAGTGGTATCCATTAGGGTGTTCATTTTTCGAATGGATAGAAATTCGATTCGAAATCAATTTTAGTTTGAATTAGGATTTTGAATTTGAATCGGATTTCGAATCAACTCAATTTGAATATGAATATTTGAATCGAATAACGAATTGAGGTTTTTTTTTGAATTCTATTCGAAAATCCTAATTCGAGGTGAAACTCGACTAAATTCGAATTCGTATTTCAATTCGAAATTTATATGTATATATTTCACATTATACATAATTATTTATTGTATATATGTGTAAATTGGACACATGCATTTATAATATATAAATCAATAAAACACTAATGTTTAAATAAAAATATAAAATTATAAATATATGCTCTTTCCTTCTTGTTTTTTTAGTTTTTCTTAGAAATAATCATACTTAATAGTATATGAAATACATTTTACATTGCTTCAAATTTTTATCTTTAGACCATATTCAAACAATCATTTTTTGTGCTAAAAATATATATATATATTTAGGTAAAAACTGTTTCGCTCTTACAGTCTCACGTGGAGGGCATGTGGTGAAATAATCTAAAGAATATTCCACCAGCTATGTCCATTGTATGGAAAAACACAAAACTTGTGTATATACATTATACAACATACATTATACATTTATACAATATAGTCTTTGACTTTTCCTTTGTTTTAAATTCTTATTTTAATATGCATTATACACTATACATTTGTACACTATATTACATATATTTATCTTCATATCATATTAAAATAATAGATTATATGATAACACACACTATATCTCTTTATCTACACACATACTTTGAACTATAAGCACTTTGTCAATTTGATACCTCATATTTGAGTATAAAAGTTATTTATCGAGTAACTAGTGCTGGTATAAAATTGACACAAAATAATTTATTAAATTTATATAAGGGAGTTCGTTATGAATTTATGATAGTCTTTAGTTAAATTAAACAATGAAAAATAGTTAGTCGATAATTTGCAATTTTGAAAAAACAAAATCTGGAATTTTATTGGGGATAGTCCAAAAATATTATATTATGAATCCAAACCTTATTCACTTTATCGATAAATTTGGATTTTTGGATTAACTCGAATTCGATTCAGAAATCGAGAAATCCAATTCGTTTTAATTCGATTCGAATTAATCGAATTAAGATCGAATTTCGAATTTAGGTTTAAAATGTTCATTCGATTAAATTCGATTCGAGGAAGTCGAAGAATTCGGAATTCGATTCGATGAACACCCCTAGTATCCATAACCCTTTGTATGGGTGTTGACCAGGGTTCGAACCCTGTATCTTTCAGTTTATTTGAAATCTATCCCCTCCCCTCCAACCACTTAGTCAAAACTTATTAAAAATCAAAGTTGCACAAAATCAAAATTTACAAAACTGAAATTGTTACATAGGATACTTATAAGATCATATATGTCACCTTTTGAGTTTTACAAGACCAAAATGCACGACAACCAAAACTAATAGGACCAAAATTGCTAAATAGGATACTTACAGGGATTGACATTTCTTGTTCCACATTTATGTTCCACTTTTTATTTCATTACATTGGATGAATGACATGTGTTTACAAATGATATCATAATTGTGCACATGTATTTCATCAAATATAGTGGAATGTGGAGTAGAATATGAATATAAAACAGGAGATGCCATCCCTAGTTACAGACCCAAATATTAAGCTTATGCTCTATTAATAAAATCACAAATTTATAACCTCTCTTTATTCACCAAAATAACTATTAAGCTTATGCTCTATTAATAAAATCACAAATTTATAACCTCTCTTTATTGAAAAACGATTATTTACACCAAAAAAATAAACCATTATTCACCAAATACACTTCAGCAACTTAGGTCACGTTGAACATGTTACATGGCCTTTTCTATGGCAAGAGGGTTATCAGAAGTGACGATAACTGGCTACCCAAACTCAGTTGAGATTTCCCTAAAAAAATTCAGTTGAGATTTTTTATTGTAAAAAAGTTATTTATATTATAAACATATGCTACATGTATCTTAACAATGTTCAAACTTCAAAACTTCAAATACAATGAAATATGAGATGAAAAAATATTTTATAATGAATAATTAAAATTGAATGAAAAAAATGTGTCAAAAATTGACTACTTATTTAAAGATCGTTTGAGTTGAGTATAGAGTAATGGTTAATTTTTCAGCTCTAACCTAAAAAGGTATTTGATTATCCAAAGCGTTTCAACTAGAGTTGGCCACGACCCACAAAACTATCGGTTTCTTGGTTCCGAATCGCCGATTTTGGTTCTTCCAAAATGAGAAACCAAAACTAGAACCATAGCCTCATGGTTTTGATTCAAAATCCTGAACCCGACGATTCTGATTCTAAATCGGAACCCGGTTCCTCCACGATTGTGGTTTAAACCGGAATCGTTAATGTTTTCTCTTTTGATACTTTCTTGATTTTTTAAAATCATTTATCATTTTAATTTAAAAAAGGAAAAATAAAAATGAAAAAGGAATTGGATTTAATATTAATAATAATATTAAGTTTTGAACTTAATATTTATAATAATAAATATTAAGTCGCCTAGGTATCCTCTTATGATATAGATGAATTAAAGTTCACGTAGCTCGCTTACAATATTTGGTTTAAGACGTGTCTCATACGGTTACAAATATAAAACATCATAATAAACATTTAACATTTCTTCTAGCATATTTTTTACCAAAAATAATATCGCCAGCTTTAACCTTGAAATCAACGGTTTTAATCGCCGATTACACCCGGATTCGGTTGTCGGTTCGAACCAGCGGTTCCACGATTGTTCATAAAAACCTGTCCCTCCCAAACAACAACTGAAACGTGTTTGTCTTGATCGTATAAAATAGAATCGTCAACTGGCCCAGGGTTGGTTGCATAATTGCTATTAGTAACATCTGTACAAATGCATAAAGGCAATCCCATAGATAGGCTTAGTAAATAGTAAACGAAACTCTGCATCCATGTGACACGTAAACTAGCATATCACGGAGTTAAAGAAAAGCCTAGCTTCTAGTTATGATATGCAATATTATAATATTATTCCTAAGTTCAACCTCGTGATTTGGCGGATAATGTCGACAAACTATTGTTATGAAAGGCAGACCCTAACAAAATAGGAGAATCCTAAATCCGAGCTAGAATCAGGAAAAAAAAGCTTATCTAGTTTTGAATTTTATTTCTCTTCATACTGACATTATCCATCAAACTTCTGATGAAACTACTATCTTTCACCATTATAAATTTCACTACACCTTCTTCAGATAGAAATATCCTCAACATGCATATCTACTAACTAAGGGTTGAAGTTCACACGCATGGAACCATTAAGGCATAATAAGATGCACAAAAGCACAACCAGAAATATTCCATTAAAACACTCACTTAATTTGCTAGCTACACTCCTAATCTTTCTTAAAATGAGAACTGCAATTCAACATTCTGAAAACTCCAAGTTGGACGTCATCGATGATCTTTCTACCCCAACCCCAACAAATATAATAGTTTTATTTCACAACTCTTGAAAAATACTAGGAGGAGTTCGTAACTTTGGCAGATCTATCAGAGTTATATAATCATACATATACAAGAGCACGCTCGTGTTTTTTTTTTCATTTAATGCTTATATTTAAATTACAATATTAAATGAAAAAGCTATTAATAATAGGCAAGATGGCAAACTTTTTTTCATCGGCAAAAAGTGTAACGACCCAATTTTATGAAAATAAAGTTCTCTAAAAATATTATTAAAAAACACGAATTTATATATTAAAGTAATTCCAATAATTATCAAAAAGTCGAATATTTAGAATTTTTAATTCTTAAGGAAAATAATAATAATAATAACAACAATAATAATAATAATAATAATAGTAATAATAATAATAATAATAATAATAATACATCTTCCATATTATATATCCAACAATTATCACAAGCATAGACCGGAAAAAAAATTTAAAGATATAAATCCAAATTTAGTCTGATCATAATTATTTAAAATATAAATTATAGCATGATTTATTTTACCATCCACAACATCATATCTTCAACCGGATTCCTCAACCTGAAAGTCATGATAATAATAGGGGTGAGCTTCATCTTGCTCAGTAGGGATATATCTATTAATATTAAATATAACATGAAAAATATTCACATAATTACAACAATAAATTCATTAAATAAAGACAAATAATATAAAAATTCCTACCTTAATAATCTCAAATATTCAATGTAGAAAAATGAACAATAAAAGTCCTAGTCCTCGACCCCTTCGTTTTCTACATAAATAAAATTATATAATTAATATAAGATTTTAATAAATCGAACTAATTAATGAAATAATTTATAAAAATAAAATATTAAAAGAAGGCTTATGAATTGGGAATTATATACACACACACATAGGAAACTTGAATAAAAAGTAGAAAAATATCATTACCTTATAATTATTTGAAATTTGGTGTAAAATTCGTATGAAGTTATGAATATGTATATACTAAGTAGTCCTACCCCCAAACTAAATTTAGCCCCTAAAATAACTAACTCTAATTTGTCCCTTAAAAGGCTAAATAACCCCTAAATTAACCTCTAAGTAAAATTTTAATATAATATTGATTATTACATTCTACTCTCTTTAAATATAATTTTGTACTCGAAATTCGATATCTTACCTGGAATTGCAAAACTTGGGTACTTGACACGAATCTCCTTTTGACGCCCCAAGTAGCTTCATTTCTGCTATGACTTCTCCACTGTACTTTGATTAGAGCAATATCTTTATTTCTCAAATAGTGAATCTTGTGTTACAAAACAGCTTCTGGTGCTTCCTCGTAAGTTAAGTCATTGTTGATTGTTAGATCCTTATATGTCACGATGTGACTTGGATCATGAACATACTTTCTTAGCATAGAAACATGAAAAATATTATGCACACTTGATAGACTTCGGTGGTAATGCTAGTTGATAAGCTAAATCTCCAACTCGCCTAAGGATTTTAAATAGTCCGATATATCTCGGTTTAAACTTTCCCTTTTCGCCAAATCGAATAACACCTTTTATAGAGCTACTTTCATAAATATTTTTCTCCTTCATCAAAATCGTATATGTTTTCTCCGTCTATCAACATATGACTTTTGTCTATCTTGAGCCATCTTGATTCGATCTTGTATCATAGCTATCTTCTCAACAGTTTGCCGAATTAATTCAGGCTCCAAAATTTTCTTTCACCAACTTCGCTCCAATATAATGGTAATCTATATTTTCTTCCATACAACGCCTCGTATGGGGCTATCCTAATAGTCACTTGATAATCGTTGTTATGTTTAAGTCTACCAAGGCAATAATATTTTACTTCCTAAGTCGAGTACACATAATCTCAATATATCTTCCAATATTTGTATAGTCTTTTCAAACTGTCCATCTATTTGCGGGTGATAAGTCGTACTAAAATTTAGCTTTGTTCCCAAGGTACTTTGTAGACTTTTCTAAAACTTAGAAGTAAAACGCGCATCTCTGTCTGAGACAATTGATACGGGAACTCCATGAAGTCTTACTATCTCCTCAATATAAATTTGTGCATATAGTTCTATACTGAACCTCATCTTAACAGGTAAGAAATGATCTGCCTTTGTTAACCGATCTACTACAACCCAAACAACCTTGTTTCCTCGATCGATGGTGGAAGCCCTACCACAAAATCCATAGTTATGTCTCCCATTTCCATTCTGGGATGTCAAGTGGTTTGAGCAAACTAGATGGTCTTTGGTGTTCGGCTTTAACTTGCTGACAAGTCAAACATTTTTCCACAAAAATTCCAATATCTCTTTTCATACTTTGCCACCAAAATACTTCTCTTAAATCTCAATACATTTTTGTACCTTCAGGGTGAGCTGTGTATGGCGTACAATGAGCTTCTTCGAGAATTTCTTTTCTAAGAACTTCTTCATCCGGAACGCATAATCTCCCTTTATAAGTCAAAGTACCATCATTTGTTATAACAAATCCTTTTACATTCCCTTCACGAGCTTTTTCTTTCATTTTGCTCAAACATTTATCTCGAGGTTGAGCATATTTTATCTTCTCTCTCAGAGTAGGTTGCACCACCAAAGATGCTAGTATTATCTCTGTTTTTTAGTGGTACCACTACTTCAATTCTCATCTTGGCGAATTCTCTCACAAGATGTTCTTACTCAGGTATCAAGCTTGACATTTCTCCTTTTGTTTTATGACATAATGCTTCGGCTACAACATTAGCTTTACCCGAATGATAGCTGATAGTGCAATCATAGTCATTCACCGATTCCAACCACCTTCTTTGCCTCATGTTTAGCTCTTTCTGAGTAAACAGATACTTTAAGCTTTTCTGGTCGGTGAAGATTTCACATCTCCCTCCATATAGGTAATGGCGCCAGATCTTTAATGCATGCACTATAGTTGTCTTGAGGCGTAGGCAACCACTTTACCATGTTGCATTAGCACGCATCCCAAGCCTTGTTTTGATGCATCACTATAAATAACAAAATCTTTACTGGGGTCACTGATGCAGAAGTTAGCCTTCGCTTCAACTCCTGAAAGCTTTCTTCGCATTTCTCATTCCATTGGAACTTCTCCGCTTTTCTTGTTAGTCGAGTCATAGGCACAACTATCTTTGAGAATGCTTCAATAAAACTCTCCGATAATAGTCACAACCTAGAAAACTGCGAACTTCATTCGCATTCATAGGTGCACTCCATCGATTAACCACTTCAACTTTAGATGGGTCCACTTCAATTCCTTGAGCAGTGATTACATGTCCAAGAAACACAACTAGATCTAGCTAAAACTCACATTTCTTGAATTTCGAGTATAAATTCTCCTTGCTAAGTGTTTCTAAAGACTATTCTTAAATACTCATTATGTTTCTCTCTATTATTTGAATATACAAGTATATCATCTATAAAGACTATGACGAATTTGTCAGATACGGATGAAACACTATATTCATCAAGTCCATGAATACTGTTGGTGCATTTTTTTAACCCAAATGGCATTACTACAAATTCATAATGTCCATATCGGGTTCTAAATGCAATTTTTGGATATCACTCTCTTTAATTTTTAACTGATGATATCCGAATGTCAAGTCAATCTTAGAAAAGGTGCTGGCACCTTTCAATTGATCGAACAAGTCTTCAATCCTCGGCAACGGGTACTTGTTCTTCACTGTGAGTCGATTAAGTCCTCTATAATCGATACACATCCTAAGTGACCCATCTTTTTTTCTTGACAAATAGAACTGGTGCTCCCTACGGTGATACACTAGGTTTAATGAATCTCAAATCCAAAAGTTCTTGTATTTGCGCCTTTAACTCTTGTAATTCCTTTGGTGCCATCCTATAGGGTGCCTTAGATATAGATGTCCCTGTGTACTAAATTTATTCCAAATTTAACTCGACGATCCGGAGGAATTCCCAGCTAGTCATTTGAAAATACATCCAAAAATTCTTGCACAATCGGTACATCATTAGGTGTCACTTTGGCTGTCGAGGTATCTACTAAACTCACTAAACATCCTTGACAATTTTTCTTTTTCAACATAATTCTTGCCATCATTGCCGATATCACTCGTGGTACCGATGGCTCGAAAGCTAGTCTAAAAACCTTAGGCAAGTGCACCTATCGTTTTATAGCATAGATTACCGAGTACCGAGTGTCATTCCCATGAGGATCATGAAAACTAATAATTACCGTCTTTTTGTTATCTATTCTAACAATTTTTAAAGGTTTTTTTGTGAAAATAACAAAAATAAAGTAATCTTAATAAATCAACAAATTACAAGAGATAAAATAACGGAAGATGTAAAATAAGAGATCAAGAGATAAAAATGTGTTTGAATGTAAATCCCTCTCGAGTGTTTTTATGATTTTAACAAGATAACATAAAATCTTAAACTCTTAAGCAATTACCATTCTCTTTTAACATAATCTCATGTTTCATGGACCGTAGAAATTCGATTTAAGTTAAATCCTCTTTCAAGGTGAAAACTCATAACCTCAAGTTGATTAACCAAAATCTCTTTCTAGTTAAAACCCCAAGATTGCATTATAACGATTTATGAATTCCCATATTAGATTTGACCCTAATCCGGAAAATTTATGTCGCCCTATATCTAGGATTGCATTCAACTCCTTTCACTTATATTGGTTCTTTCTCACCATAAATCTCTCAATTACCCGATGAGGAATAAAATTCAAATCAATATCCCAAAATATTAACTCGAATGAACAAAGCATAATATAAGTGAATCTCATAAAACATGAAGATTATATTAAAAACATACAAGCCTTAATCACAAATCCATCCTAGAGTTCATTAACATTCAAACACTAGGAGTTTAGCTACACATGGTTTTGATAAAAGAATAAATTACACAAGAAGAATTAAATGTTGTAGACATGGTGTACTTATCTTTTCACAAAATCTCAAATGGACTTCTTTCTTGATTGACTCCAATGATGTTGTTCCAAGCCTTCTTCTCCAATGTTGCTCCAAGCCTTCTCTCCTCCAAGCACCTTAATCCCCAATTCTACTTAATGGATGAATAATGGTGGATAAATGAATCCTTAATGTTGGGTAAAATAAAATAAGTGAATATCCTCAACCTCATCTTTGGCTTTTATTGACATTATTTTGCTGAAATTATTCATCAATAATGTCATCTTTGGTAGTTTAATGCTCCACTTGTGAGTTGGGTTGTTGGATATTTATTTTTATGCAATTATGTTAGGATGGTGAGGTGTTTGTGCAACAAAATAGGTGTTAAAGGTGCACAAAAGTGGTCAAAAAGCTTGGTTAGTGAGTTTTCCAAAAATTCCGCTTAAATTGATGCTAGAAAGTCATTCGGACACCCCCATGTTGCGAACACGGTATGGCCATGTCTGTAATGTGTTTTTCTTGTTGATGGAACACGGCCGTGTCGAGTCTATCCATGCCCTTAAATTCGTGATTTTTGCCCTGTTTGAACATGGACGTGTTACCCAACACACTGGCCGTGTTCGGCCCAAAAGGCCCCAAATGACGCGCGTTTAGCTTGGGATTTTGAGCGTTTTGCATCCTTAAACCCCTGGGGTGTTTTGACATTAATCTATGGTCCAAAATTCACCAAAAATAGATTCGAATGATCAATCTACACCAATTAAACCACCTCACAAGAACATGAACAATGTGAAATCAAAAACCTTGAAACTAACAAAAAAAAAAACCTAAATTATACTCAAATAAACAAGTAAAACATGTATAAAAAGACACCTATTAAACCACCTCCAACTTAGAACTTTACTTGTCCTCAAGCAAATCATAAAACCGTGGAGAAATTCAAAAATGAAACTTATAAGAGAGATTTTTTCAACACATTGAACATAAGCAGTCAAGTTCTTAGCCCTCTCAACCCAAATTAACTATTCAAGTAAAAATATAGTTTTTTTAAAACGATCAATTGACAGGTAAGACATTTATATCAGCGGGTATGGTTTAGACTTGAATTCATCACTCTACAAATATTGATAGTTACGCACAACTTTGATTCAATAATGCCATGAAAATACAATAACTCAATAGATATTTGTAGTTAGCCTATAGTCATATAACCAAACTTCTTGAACTTTATTGGAATGAGAATTCAAGGAGTATACATTCTTTTTTTTTTCGTTTTTTTAGGACATTCGAGGCATGCTTCTACTAGGTTTATATTTTGAATTTTCATTCAAACACTCCTAGGGTGGTTTCCTATACTCATAATTCATGTCGCCGTTTTACGTAAAATATAAACATGGGGCTCATGAAAGCTCTTAGTTACTAAGCAACAACAAATAGAGGAGTATAACCTCGATTGGTCCACATTTTTTCGTTTTTTTTCATTTTTTCATTTTTTCATTTTTTTTTTGCTTTTTTTTCATCCACAAGCTTGGTTTAACAACTAGCTAACCACCACTAAATCATGAGTTCTCAGACGTTCATAGCGCTAAGTATCATCATCGATACGCATTAACAAATCAAGTACTATGGTGTTCAAATCTCACAAAATTTAGCCTACATCCACGTCTAATCTATCCTAGACAATCAATTGCTTCGCATTGAAAACACAAATTAAAAAGTTAATTTAGGTGTAATTGGCCAAGTTATTGACTAGTAAATACTCAATTTGTTAGAAAAAATCATATCTCTTATCGACAGACTCAAAATAAAAACAAGCACACAAGCATTCCGAGAATGTAATTGCATCCACCTCCAACTTAAATGTTCACATTGTCCTCAATGTGAAAGAAAGGCATGAACATACACACACAAAACACACAAAAAGCAAAGAAACTAGTAGGAAATAAAAGAGGTGGAAGAAGAAAAATACGATCTTACTACAAGAGTGAAATCGGTGTTGAGCGACCATTGGGTTGTTTAGTACGGGACCTTTATCAGCATCTTCATACATATTCAAGCATAAACAACACACAACTCGAATACTGTGAAGGCTCAAATCTTTTCAATTAAGACAACAAAGAAAGATGTTCATAGTTTTTTTTTAAAATGACCCAAAACAATCAAAATGTGATTTGAAAATGACTCTAAGGACTTGTGATTATTTTGAAAGAAAATAAAATAAAAATGCACACACACATTGGGTTGCCTCCCGGGTAGCACTTTTTTAGAGTTGTATACTGGACTATTTCACCTAAATGTGGAGATTAGTCGGTCAAAATCTCTAACTTATGAAAATTCCTTTGGCATTTAGTAGAACTACCTCCAACTTCAAGCTTCAAAATGTGCTCTTTGACCTTTCGGGTCCCTATTTTGAGCATAAGCTTCCTAAGAAGATTATTCGTGTGGGTTTACCTGCACTTGAATAATATTTTTTCTCCAAAAGATTTTTAGTTTTCACATCACACAAGGGAACTGAGTCAACAAAAGAACAAGTAGTATCCTTATCAATAGCAATATGAATTTTAAAGATTACTTGTTCATCTCCCACCCTCAAAGTTAATTTTCCATCATGCACATCAATGATTGATTTTGCCGTAGCCAAGAACGGACGCTCAAGAATTAAAGGAACCTCAGTATCATCATGTATGCCAAGAATAACAAAATAAACTGGGAACATGAATTTATCAATCTTGACTAACACATCATTAAAATACCTCTAGGATATTTAATCGATTTATCAGCTAATTGAATGTCCATCCTAGTAGGTTTAAGTTCACCTAATCCCATATGCTTGAATGTTTCATAAGACATCAAATTGATAGTAGCTCCTATGTCATCTAATTCCCTATCAACACGTAAACCATCAATTGTGCTAGGAATAATAAAACTTCCCGGATCATTAAATTTTTGTGGTAGTTTATTGGAAGAACATTCATCATTCAACTGCACATTTGATAATTTGTTAAGCTTATTTTTATTAGAAATGGTGTCATTTAGATCCCTTACATGCTTTGAAAGAGGTTGAACAAATGGAATATTGGTATGTAATTGTTTGAATGACTCGAGGTACTTACCAAATTTGTCCTCTCTTCTATCTTCTTGATTAAACTCCCAGAAGAGATCTTGGGGTTGTATTCGCAACCACTTTTTTCCTAGGATTTTCTTTGGGTTTGTCATCCTCCACACATTTTTGCATGGGGGTGTTGGAATTATCATGCCCATGTGGAAAATTGATGGTGATTGCCTTTACGTGCTCCCTTGGGTTTGGCTCAGTGTTACTTGACAAACTTCCTTGCGGCCTTTCAGAAATTATTTTCACAATCTGGCTTATTTGGTTTTCCAAATTACGGATAGATGCCTCTTGATTTCTTAAGGATGTTTCGACTGCCTGGAATCGGGCATTTGTTGATTGCACAAACTTTGCCATGAGTTCTTCCAAGTTAGGCTTTCATTGGGTCGACTGGAATCCAAGAGGCTTATGTGGATAAAGATCGATTAGGCCGGGTTGGATTTGATTACCCCAACTGAAATTAGGATATTGTCACCACCCAGGATTATATGTATTGCTAAAATCATTAATCAGAGCATTCCGAACTTGGTTCCCAACATAATTGGCATGTGTGGGCACTCTTGATGACTATGGATCCTCTCGCAAGTTTCACCGTGAGATAAAACTTGCGGTGGTGGTTTAGAGCCACCAAATCGCCGATCTTTTGGGTCAAAGCTTCAACTCGTGCGGCTAGTGTAACCACCGCATCCGCATTAAAGAAACCCTTGACTTTTTGTTTTACCACATATGGATTGCCATTGGTAGCCATTCATGGCCATCCCTTCGATCTACTCTTGAGCAGCTTCCAGTGTCTTATTGTTTAGTGTTCCTCCGGCTGCCGCATCTATCATCTGCCGTGTTGAGGAAAACAACTCGTTATAGAAAGTTTGGACTTGCTTCCAAACAGGTAGGCCATGATGTGGGCACTTTCGCAACAATTCTTTGAATCTCTCCCAAGTATTATACAAAGTTACATCATCGTCTTGAGCAAAGAAAGAGATTTCATTCCTCAATCTGGCGGTTTTCGCCGGTGGAAAATACTTCAAGAGGAACTTTTCTGCCATAGCATTCCATGTTGTGATTGTCCCATTGGGTAAAGTATTTAACCATTGTTTTGCACGTCCCCGAAGAGAAAATGGGAACAAGCGTAGGCGAATAGCATCATCGGAGACCCCGTTGATCTTGAAAGTATCACAAATCTCAAGGAAATTTGCAATGTGATTATTGGGATCTTCGTCCGTAGGCCATCAAACCGACAAGTTCGTTGCACCATTTGAATGACGCTGGGTTTGATTTCAAAATTGTTAGCGGCAACAATGCGGCCTCACGATGCTTGATGTTTTGCCATCCATTGATGGCTTGGCATAGCCATACATTGTTCTTTGTGGTTCCTCCGCCATAATAACAAAATCTTTGTTATTGCTTTCGCCTATGTCCTCTTCGCACCGTGTTAATACTTCCCTTCCCATTTACGTCACTACCAGCCGCTTCTCCTTTCCGCCGCAACGACAACTAGGCATACACTACAGTAAACAAAGACGAGGAAGTGTTAAACAAAGCTCATAAAAGATAGATAAGAAGAAAAGAAATAATGAGAAAATTAAAACACAAATGACTAGATTAACAAAAATAAAGCGTTCCTAATATCACAATCCCCGACAACGGCGCCAAAAACTTGATGGCTCGAAAGCTAGTCTAAAAACCTTAGGCAAGTGCACCTATCGTTTTGTAGTATACATTACCGAGTACCGAGTGTCATTCCCACGAGGATCATGAATACTAGTAATTATCGTCATTTTGTTATCTAATCTAACAATTTTCAGAGGTTTTTTTTGTGAAAATAACAAAAATAAAGGAATCTTAATAAATCAACAAATTACAAGAGATAAAATAACGGAAGATGTAAAATAAGAGATCAAGAGATACAAATGTGTTCAAATGTAAATCCCTCTAGAATGTTTTTGTGATTTTAACAAGATAAAATACAACCTTAAACCCTTAAGCAATTACCATTCTTTTTTAACATAATCTCATGTTTCATGGACCATAGAAATTCTCGATTTAAGTAACCCTCTTTCAAGGTGAAAAACTCCTAACCTCAAGTTGATTAATCGAAATCTCTTTCTAGTTAAAACTCCCAAGATTGCATTATAACGAGTTATGAATTCCCATATTAGGTTTGACCCTAATCCGAAAGATTTATGTCGTCCTATATCTAGGATTGCATGCAACTCCTTTCACTTATATTGGTTTTTTCTCACCATAAATCTCTCGATTACCCGATAAGGAATAAAATTCAAATCAATATCTCGAAAATATTAACTCGAATGAACAAAGCATAATATAAGTGAATCTCATAAAACGTGAAGATTATATTAAAAACATACAAGCCTTAATCACAAATCCATCCTAGAGTTCATTAACATTCAAACACTAGGAGTTTAGCTACACATGGTTTTGACAAAAGAATAAATTACACAAGAAGAATTAAATGTTGTAGACATGGTGTACTTATCTTTTCTCAAAATCTCAAGTGGACTTCTTTCTTGATTGACTACAATGATGTTGTTCCAAGCCTTCTTCTCCAATGTTGCTCCAAGCCTTCTCCTCCAAGCTCCTTAATCCCCAATTCTACTTAATGGATGAATAATAGTGGATAAAAGAATCCTTAATGTTGGGTAAAATAAAATAAATGAATATCCTCAACCCCATCCTTGGCTTTTATTGACATTGTTTTGCTGAAATTATTCATCAATAATGTCATCTTTTGGTAGTTTAATGCTCCACTTGTGAGTTGGGTTGTTGGATATTTGTTTTTATGCAATTATGTTGGGATGGTGAGGTGTTTGTGCAACAAAATAGGGTGTTAAAGGTGCACAAAAGTGGTCAAAAAGCTTGGTTGGTGAGTTTTCCACAAATTCCTCCAGAAATTGATGCTGGAAAGTGATCCGGACACCCCCATGTCGCGTAACACGGCCTGGTCGTGTCAGAATGTGTTTTTGTTCAACGGAACACAACCGCGAAAAGCTAACATGGCTTGGCTGTGTCGGAGTCTGTCCATGCCCTTAAATTCGTGATTTTCGCCTTGTTTGAACATGGCCGTGTTGCCCGATAAACCCTGGCCGTGTTCGGCCTAAAAGGCCCCAAAATGACGCATATAGCTTGGGATTTCAAGCGTTTTTGCATCTTTAAACCCCGGGGTATGTTTTGACGTGAATCTATGGTCTGAAATTCACTAAAATAGCTCCGGACGATCAATCTACACCAATAAAATCACCTAACAGTAATATAAACCATGTGAAATAAAAAACCTTTGAAACTAACAACAAAACAACCTAAATTATACTCAAATAAACAAGTAAAACATGCATAAAAAGACACCTATCAGGTACTGCCTTAAACTTAAACTCATAGAACTTTTTCTCATCATTTCCTGGCAGTTTGAATATTATCTCTTTCTCGCGACACTTAATGTTTGCCTGATATCTACTAAGCCAATTCATACCTAAGATTATGTCAAAATCCTTCATCTTAATTATGTATAGATTAGCTTAAAGATATTTTCCCCCTGTATTCACTTCAACATCCTTATTCACTGAGTCACTTACTCTAGCACTCTCATGTCCTAATATAACATGAAATTTGGCAGATTAAAACGAATGTGTGGTACCAGTGTCGAAAAGTACAAGAGTAGGTATTCCAGAGATGGTTAACATACTTGACATTGTACCCGGGTTCTGATCAGCTTCTTCCTGAGTCATAGCATACATTCGAGTTCTACCTCCAGATGTTTGTTCTCTTCTTTCCCACTCAGCTTTTAAGAGAGGACAATTAGAGACTTCATGCCCTGGCTTCTTACACTTGAAGCATTATCTTGTCCAGTGAAACATTCTCCAAAATGGTTCTTCTTGTATTTTGGGCAAGTTGGCATGTCTGCTTGCGTAGTTGGGCGTGCATTTCCATCAGTCTTTATTTGTTTATTTTGATTTTCATATTTATTCTGTTTTGACCCTTCCCATTTTCTTTTCTCAGACAACACAACCAACTTTTGCTCCTCCTCATCCCCAGCAAAACTTGCCTCCACCTCATGAGCCCTTCTCACCATCACCGAGTACTCCAAATCTCCTTGAGTAGATAGTATTCCTGATAGTTGTGCTCGAAGTCCCCTTATGAGCCTCAGGGCCTTTTTCAAATCAGTACCCACTAGGTGTGGAGCAAACTGACTTAGTTGATTAAACTGTCTCTCATACTCTATGACAGTCATGTTTCTTTGTTTAAAGTTAAGAAATTCCGTCTCCTTCTTGTCCCGATATGATTGTAGAACAAACCTTTCCATTACAATCACCTTGAACTCATCCCATGTTAAAGCATTTCACTCTTCCTCGGTCTTAGTCCTCCAATACCCATCCCACCAATGATCAGCGTCTTCAGTGAGTTGGAAGGCAGCACATACGACTCTCTGTTCGTCTGTGCAACCAATAAGTCAAAAAATCCTCTCTAGCGATCAAAACCATTCTTATACTGTTGTCGGGCCATCACATCTGTTGAATGTGGGTGGACGATATTGGCGAAATCGTTCCACGACTCGTGCGTTGTTATTGTTGTTGTCCCTGTTGTTCTGCACACCTCTGAGGAGCTCATTAATTATATCTCCAACATTAGCAGTGGTTTGATTTCTTGTGTTAGTAGAGTTCTCACTGTTGACTTGATTTCCACGACGGGGAGCCATATTCCTAACGTCATACGTAATGTATTATTATTATTATTATTTATCCTAAGTTATTAATGGATTTTGCATGAAATATCTAACTTAAAAAAACTAAATATCATAATATAATGGTCAAATGAATTAGTATGAATTAAAAGACAATTAAGCTTTATATATAATAAGGATTTATTTATCACCCATCTATCTCTACTAATCCATGTCTTCATCTTCCTCCGAATCTTCTTCTAGATCTTCCTCCTGGTCTTCTTCCAGGTTTCCTTTCGATTCTTTATCTTCTGCCATAGCCTCATTGTTCAAACACTCAATCCGTTTATAGTATAACCTGGCAGTGAATATCCCGTAGTTGATTTTTGGTCGGTCGTCATGCCCTTCATACTCCAATAATAAGGCATAAAGCTTTTCAGCCTTCACGTTCCAAAATGAGGGTAAACTATCAATCACTCTACGGGAGGCAGCGCGTTCGTTTGGAGCGCCGATGACATTCCACACATTGTACCACATCTGGTGAATTTTAACTATATATTCTCCAATACTACCCCCTCCTCAATTTGATATTTGAAATAATGATTGAGTCGGTCAATTGGATGGTTCGTACCCGAATTATTATTACTATTTTTCTTTCTTGCAGTGTGGCGAGTTCTGCCATCTATATATGTGCATTTGCAACCATAAGTCTATTTTTACAATATTCTTTTAAAGGAATACAAGATTTCTATTCATCTAACATATAAACTGGTATTATATTTCTAAAGCATAATAACGTGGAATCATAATAAAATACATCATGACAAAAATGAGCATATTGATACAATTGTATAATATAACTTGTATTAATAATTCTCTTACCTTGAGGAGACCGACAATATATGACGGAGGTGGTTGTTATTACACCATTTTATCTTATACAAAGTTTGACTTTTATTTATTTATTTTTATTTGAAAAAACCATACATTTTAATTTTGTAAAACTTTTTTAACAAGCCTACAAAAACGTAGACCTGGTCTGATACCACTTGTAACGATCCAATTTTATGAAATTAAAGTACTCTAAAAATATTATTAAGAAAACACGAATTTATATATTAAAGTGACCCCAATAATTATCAAAGAGTCGATTTAGAATTTTCAATTCTTAAGGAAAAAATAAAATAATAGTAATAATAATAATACGTTTTCCATATTAAATATCCAACAATTATCTCAAGCATAGACCAAAAAAAAATTAAAGACATAAATCCAAATTTAGCCCGATCATAACTATTTAAAATATAAATATAACATGATTTATTCCACCATCCACAACATCATATCTTCAACTAGATTCCTCAATCTGAAAGTCATGATAATAATAGGGGTGAGCTTCATCTCGCTCTGTAGGGATATATCTGTCAATATTTAATATAACATGAAAATCATTCACATAATTACAACAATAAATTCATTAATTTCCTCTTTTTCCTCCTCGATCGCGCCATCGCATATAGCATTGCGGTTTCACCTCGAAGAATACGTTTTATCCCGGACCCTTTTCATGGCTCCTAGCTTATATGAATTTATTTTCTCTTGACATATATTACAATCAATGAAGTATAATCATGGAACACTAAATAAAGAAAAATAATATAAAAATTCTTACCTTAATAATTGCGTATATTCTTCGATGTAGAAAAAATAAAAATAAAAGTCTTAGTCCTCGACCCCTTCGTTTTCTATATTAAATAAAATTATATAATTAATATGTGATTTTAATAAATAAAACTAATTAATGAAATAATTTGTAAAAATAAAATATTAAAAGAAGGCTTGTGAATTGGGAATTATACACACACACACACACACACACATAGGAAACTTGAATAACAAGTAGAAAAATATCATTACCTTACAATTATTTGAAATTTGGTATAAAATTCGTATGAAGTTATGAATATATATATATATATATATATATATATGTACTAAGTAATCCTACCCCCTAAACCTAAATTTAGCCCCTAAAATAACTAAACCCTAATTTATCTCATAAAAGGCTAAATAACCCCTAAATAAAATCTTGATATAATATTGATTACCACAAAAAGAAACTGTTTATCCAAAAAAGAAACAAAAAAGGCACAATAAACAATTAATCATTAGTTAGAACTTAAAAGGTACGAAACTTAAAGCATTTTCTGTAAACGCAATGTTCTAAATAGAGAAAAAAAAAGTTTAAATTAAAAATTAATGTAGAAACACTAGTTATTTATCATTTTTATGTTAGAATATGAATGAATAGACTTACTAGATATGGAATAATAATCTTCAGACTTCATTGCAATGCATTGATTCTTTTACTTAGCCTTTCTTCCGTAGTAAACCCCAAGAAATTGCTGTCAACTAACGCGGAATTTTACGATGAGTAATGCGAAAAAACCAAAGAAAATTGCATAGAGCAAATGGGTTTTCTGAATGGGGCATAGGGTTCCGTAGAAATAACAAGGAAGAAGAAGAGGACGATTACATGACGATGATCGGAGAAGATGGGGGTGAGAATGTCCCATATATCAAATATGACCTTTTGACCCAACAAGTTATCAAGAATGGCCTTTTACCGTCATTTATTGCTAAAAGAGAAATAGAAAAATGCCCATCATAAAAGATGCAGGGTCGGTTAAACGACTATTACGCTACTTAAATTTATTAAGTCAGCTCAATGGTCGTTTCAACGACCACATGGGTTGTTGAAATTGTTGAATGGACTGTGTGAGGTTGTTTAACTGATTGTTGAGCGACTCAAATTTATATGGTCGCTCAACGGTCGGCTAAACGATTGAAATGGGTCATTTAGAATATGAAAAGCCCTCTGTAGGGTTTATAAACCTTCAACCGACTCTAAACGACAATCGTTCAAATCCTCTCTGTTGGAAAAGTTTAATTGTATAGATTTTGATGATGCATGTAAAACTTATATTGGAAAGTTGACACCCCATTTTCTCGTTGTAATTCAACTGTGTAATAGTTAGGATCTATAAGTTGAGTATCGAAGCAAAGTTGAAGATCGCGGAAGTTCTTTGAAGGATGCAATGTGGTCGAATCAACCGAGTTCTAGCTGAGTGTTGAAGAAGAAGTTCACCAAGTACAAAAAGTTGTGTTTGTTAGCAGATCGACAATCGAGTCATTCTCGGATGATTGGAGAAGACTTACAAAGGGGTATAGCGAGAAAAGGACTCCAAGAAAGTCAAGAAGTCTATTGGAATGAAAAGTCAAGATATTACCCAAAAGTAGAAAGGACATTTACAACCTTAAAGTCATTGTCTTTTGCTAAAAGAGTACAAGAGGCTAGGAACCAATGAGAAGTTCGCGAGGGAAGCTCGGTGTTTTGCAACCCGCAGAGCATTAAATTAAGATTGGTAAATATCATTTGTTGCATAACAAGACAAGTCAACAATTAAGAAATGAAGTAGGAAAAGTGTCACATCTCTTCAATCGACACATTTTCAAACCGCACTTATAAAAGATCGAGGAACATTTATGAGAGGGTACAAACGAGACACACATTCAAGCAATCTCGAGAAAAGCAAGCAAGCAAAAATACTCTACAACAATACACTCTAATCCTCAAAGCCTACATTCAAGTCAATCTATCCAACACACTCATTGAAGGAAGAAAAGCTTCGGCCGAGTTGAAAAGAAAAGTTGTTTTAAAGAACAAAGGGGTCCGCACATCAAGGATTGAGTAAGTGTAGCGAGGTTCAAGTTAGAACTGTTGGAAATTATTCGAGTCCCTGGATCTAATATGGGTCAAATAAGATTCGACTTTTCAATCAAATTGAACGGAGGCGGAAGCTTAGGATTTCAAAAATTGAGTTTTAGATATAAGAACACAAGATCATGCTTATTAAATTTATCCTACTAAAAGGAAGAAAAAGAAAATTTACCTCTTCGACAATTTTCTTGTTCTTCGCTTTTTCTCCGTCAATCCTTCGAATCCCCAAAGCTCGTAGACACCACGATCTTCTAATTCGAACCTCCCTATCAATGGTAGTGTGTGGGCACCCAAATAATAAATCTAAGTTCCTAACTTTATTTTCCTACGATGTACTCAACTCATGAGATCGTAGGATTGGAGTATAATCGGATAGGAGGGGAATTGAACTAGGCTTATAAAACTAAACCACAAAAATCTCACAATTGAAAACAAAAATTCAGCCTTGAAAATAAAGTTGGCGTCGATAATTCAATCCGATTAAGTTGGCCAATATAAAAATTTCTTTTGTAATTGAATTGATCAAAAACGGGCTTTCAATGGTTGACCAAACTTTCAATTTAATAAACCAAAAACAACTTGATTTTGTTGGCTAATGGTAAAATCGAGAATCAGTGCAACAATTGAACAAAAGAAAAGAAACTTTTTCATATAAAACACGGCCGAATCTTTTCTCGTAATGAAGGGGCCGAAAATTTCATGTTTTTTCTTGTGAGATGTGGTCCTCTTTTATAGGCCTTGTTCAATAATTTCACACTCCAACTTGCTTTCTATCTAATCTAGAATTAATAATTCTAGATAAACTCAAACTCTAATTGATAATTATCCAATATAATTATCAATTTAACAATTATATTAATATCATAAATATCTTATATTTATTTAATTCTAAATACGATTTAAAATCGTAGAATATCATATATTCCGGGAATTAACTAATATTAATTTATTAGCCCAAATATTTTGGAAAACTCTTTCCATAAACCCTTAGGAACTCCGGAAATATTATTTCTAACCCGTTTACTCTAGGAAGGAGAACGGGGGACCATGGACACTATAATTATAAGCTCCAATAAATCGAATAAATAAGGCTGCAACTGGAACAAGTAATAA